>OZ053305.1:25872663-26472663 GCA_964056655.1 Arabis hirsuta | reverse complement strand
GCAGACCGTGATAACGGGGTCACAGAGTGGTCTGCTTTCTTTTGCGCGATCCTCCGTTATCTAAAATTGCTATAATAGTTTGCTGAGCCCTTTTACCGGCTCTCTATCCATCTTCATCTTCTTTTGCTTTGACACTTGATCTGTTACTGGTTTCCTGAGTTTATGCTTTGTCAGAAAGCACATTCGGGATTCCTTCTGACTTCCCCGAATGGTTTTCACTCCGCCTGGTGTTGGGAACTTGACGCAAAGATGATAGGTAGATGCAACTGCCCTCATCGAATTCAGCCAAAGAGTCCCCAATATCATATTGTAGATAGCAGGGTGATCTGAGATAGAGAACTCAACGTTTTTCGTTACTCCTCTGGCTTGAACAGGTAGTGTGATCAATCCCATTGTCATTGTCGTTTCTCCAGAAAAATTTGTTACCAGTTTCGGGAATGGTTTGACCGCGGCTAAGTCGATGTCCATTCGCTTGAGTGTTTCCTTGAATATTATGTCCATCGTACTTCCAGTGTCAATCAGCACCTGAGCTACGTCACAGTTGGCCACGACTATTTCAACCACGAGAGGATCATCATGAGGTTTATCAATCCCAACCGTCTCCTTTTCTTCGAAGGTAATGACATCGTTTTTAACAGTAGACGGGATCTGGAGGTTCATACTAACGTCAGCTCGCCTTTGGAAGGCTTTGATGGAGGAAACAGTGTCTGCGCAGTAACGTGACCCACCCATAATCATGTTAATGCGCCTTCGCGGTTCTGGTAGTGGGGTTTCGCTCTCTTGCCTCTGACGCTTCTGACCTTCTTTGTCAGCTGGGCCAATTCCATCATCGTTAACATCCATGGCGAAATCGTCAATGCTAACGTTTCCTCCAAGCTCTCCTGCTGCCAGTTTGCAGCGAGTTTTAAACCTAGAACCCGAAAATTCGCGGTTGAGTGCCCAAAGACGCGATGGTGTTCACAATACGTTGCTTCATCGTAAGTACTCTCCTTCCTTACCCAGGTGTTCCAAGGGTCTCGGCCACGGCCACGACCACGCACCTGACCTCTTCCTAGTGAGTTAGCCTGTCCTTGACCTCGTCCAGCGGATTCTACCTGAAAACTATGTGCTCCTTTGAATCCTCCTTCATGCTGGACAAAACCGGGCGTGTGATTGCCTTTCTTGGTATTCTGATGCTGTTGAGTTTGCGGTTGCTGATTTGTTTGCTTCGCTTTTCCGTGTCTTTCGGCGCACAACGTGCTCCACTTTAGACATAACGGTTTTGAATCTTCCGATGAAACTCTGAAGTGTCTCGTTCTGTCCTTGCGACATCGTCCTTAAGTCCGCATCGGAAACCCCAGGATTTATGAATATGGAGTAGTGTTTCAGGAATGCTGCGGTTAGCTGACCGAAGTTGTCAATGGAATTCCGATCGAGTCTGGAAAACCACTGAAGGGTAGGTCCCTTCAAGTGTTCAACGAATAACAGGCACTTTCCGGCGTCTCTCTCGCCTTCCCGAAAATTAGCGCGACCCATTGCAATTGCGAACGACGTGATGTGGTCCTTTGGGTCATTATTCCCTTCGTAGATCGGGATCTTAATCTTTCCGGGATCTGTAATTTTCACTTCGATGATACGGGATGTGAACGGAGTAGTTTGCGCTTCTTCCAAAATGTGGTCGATTTCCGGCGCCTTGCTAATGACCCTGTGCATCTATGACTGAACAACTTTCAAGTTGGCAGCCGTTCGATCCATCTCTGCCCGAAGTGCGATCATCTCATCTTTCTAGGCCCGGATCGCGGCTCTTCGTTCACTTTCGAATCGAGTTTGTTGCGCCAGAAGACGACCTTCTTCTTCCTCGATCTCGTCCTCAAATTGTCGTTGCTCGTTGCGGGTCGGGGCTGTATTGTCGGCGTTACGATCTTGCGCTGGATTTTCCGCATCCAAATCTATCACAGGTTCTGATTCGGTTTCGTCCCGGGCGCCAACTCTTTGAACCTCAGTGTTTTGCTCACCATTCATGGTTGTAGGGCGTGTCGGAGGTATCCCCGTTTGTGTTCTCTGCGGTGTTGTAAACTCGAGGGGAATCAGTCGTACCGGTCTCCTCGGTCGATCTTGACCCGTCCCCCCAGCTTGGTTCAGGTTAGCAGCCGCTAGAGTTTCTAGTCGGGCGTTGGCGGTTGCGTGTTGCTTATCGTGATCTTCGATTCTCTTCACCAATGTTTTGAGCATCGCCTTGATCTGTGTCATGGCTTCGGGCATCGTGTCGACGGTTACTGGCGGCGACTGCTGCTTCTCTCCTCCCCCGGCAGTACCTGCAGAGTTTGTTTCTTCACCAGACATCTTCCTTCGTGTCGGACTTGCGGTGATTTTTTGTGTCAGAAATTTCTATGTCCCCTTAGACGGCGCCAAATTATGGGAGTCGGAACCCGCACAATCAAAATTTGTAGAGACTTTCGTAGGGAACAGAAATTCTAGGGTTAAACCAACGCAATCAAAGCTAACTTCAATGAATGTAAAGAGAATTTCAGAACTCGTTCTATTGCTGTTCAGAAAGCTTTTGAGTACAAGTCTTTGTGAATTGATTTTCGGATCCCTTTCTTAAGGGTTGTACATGAGTATATATAGTAATCTAAGTCGGTTTATTCTATTCCTCGATCATAATGGAAATCCTCATTTTTCTTTCGCTTTCCATTCTTCTTAGGATTGCTTAAGTTGGTTGCTTCCTCGTGGGCCCTATCGCATGCCACTTCGGTCCAACTTCTCTTAACCAAGCCTATATCAACGCGATATCGTTTGACTTCGGTTCGTGTTGATCGACATCGGTATCATGATGCAAAAACATCAGCACGTAAATCGATTGGTATCAGCGCATATCATGACGTTGGCATGTCGACGCGCGTACCGCGACATCGGGGCCTTGACACATCAAAACGCGAATGAGTCGCGACTTCGGCGCACGAACGATAGGTGCTGACTTCGGCACACGATCGTCTCCACTTCGGCACCTTGACACCGTTCCACATTGCTCCACATCGCTCCACTTCTTGACATCGGTGCTATGCCTTTAACATCGATACCATGCCTCGACATCGTCACCACGCTCCACATCGGAACCACATCTTGACATCGGTGCAATGCCTTCGGCATCGGCGCTACTTCTCCTCGACATCGGTACCACCTCTTCTCGATATCGGTACCACCTCTTCTTGACATCGGCGCCAAGCGTCGTGACTTCGGTACCGCGACATCGTGACATCGGTACCGCGACGTCGTGACATCGGTACCGCGACATTGTGACATCGACACTGCGACGTCGTGACTTCGGTACCGCGACGTCGTGACTTCGGTACTGCGACGTCGTGACTTCGGTACTACGACGTCGTGACTTCGGTACCGCGACATCGTGACATCGTTTTTCATACTTAGCCATCTTAGTACTGTTGTTCTCTAGGGGGAGATTCGACCCCAACAACGTCTTTTACTAGTTATAGCAAGAAAAAAAAAGTTTTTTTTTTTGGGTTGTAATTTTGAAAAAGAAAGTTACATCATGATTGGTAAGAATAATAAAAATTCTGTAGTTTTAAGAAATAAAGCTACAACCTGATTAGTAAAGATATGATGATTTTTGAAAAAATAAGGTTGTAGGATGAACCTAAAAACCAACCAATCATCCACTATATTGCTCGTTTTGAAGTCGTTGTGACCGATCACTGTGTCTGCAACCACTGATCACTGCAATTGATCGTTTGGCTGTTGCTGCGATTGATTGTTATGTTGTCCGTTTAGCTGTCATTGTGATTTACTTTTTCAAATTCAAAATATTAAATTTTAGGTTTTCTGCAAAAAAAATCCTCCAAATAAATAGCTAGAATTTGCGAGTTTACCTTTGAAATCAATTAAATGCAAATCAATCTGTGAAATGCAAGTCAACCCACAATATAATCCTCCAAATTAATAAGACGTTATATTGGTTACGGTGCGTTTTGAATATGATCTCTTTCATTTTTTTAATAATTAATAAATCTTAAAATTAAAGAAAACAAAGCACATATTTCTTCTTCTTCGTTTTCCTTACTTTGACCCTTACTTTATTTCTTCTCCTCTTTGATGAGAAATTGTGAGAACAATTTTTTTTTTTGAAAATATTTTATTGCATTAATATAAATGTTTTTATGGTTTTTGGGTTTAAAAAAAAAATAGAATTGTGGATCTAACCAACAAACTCATAATGGATCTTGTTAGGTACTCATTATCTAAAACCAATGTTCAAAAATTTACTATATGCTAATCGGGCGCTTGGAGTGGGTCTACCATCTAGCGAATAAATCAGAGGTTTCTCGAAGATTAATAGGGATCTAGTTTTTTACAATTTAAACTTATATGGGTTATATATATATTATACGGCGTAGTTGACAATATATATTTCTTAGTCTATTGGTCTGTTTAGTTACCAATCAGTTGAAAACCTTGGTTCGAAGACCAGAAAGTCAATTTTGTTTTTTAAAAATTGTTTTTTCTTTTAATGAAACGTGAAATGACAATTATATCCTCGTCTTCTTCCTTTGACCAGCGATACTTCTAACCCTAATTCCCGCCGCCGCATTTTTTTCAACATTATTGTCGAGTTTTGTTGGTTTTCTTTGTGATTTTTACTCGAATATGGCTAATTAACAGTCCAATCGTCGATTTCAAACTTTTTTTTTTTTTGTCATCTGAATTATTATATTAAACATGGTGGAATACAAATATCGAATACAAAGGTGGAATACGAGGGTGGAATACAAAGCCGGAGCACATTCCGGAAGCTAATTATATATTTCCAATTTATTTAACCGAATATGCCAAAATTGCGGCGGCCAGAGGTCGTCGAGAGCCTTTCCGGCGATTAAATGGTCGCGTTTTTGAAAAAGGCCTAAAACTAACAGGCCAAGCCCACACACTAAACCTAGCCCAACACCCAAAATCCACCAAGGGAAAGGGAACCCTAGATCGGCACTAGCGCCGCCGACCAGGGGAAGTCACAAATACGAATCCGACGACACAGCAAACCGTCGCTGAAGCAGGATCAAGATCTCGAGGATACAATAAGATCTTGGAGTACTCTCCAACAAGTCTAGGGCCCTATATGTCGAGAGAAGATACATAGTTCGGAGGAAGACCAACTCCAAGGCCAAGATCTTGACCTTCAATCGTAGCCGAAGAATCAAGACTTATACGCACACCCACAGCGAATCCGAGGGAAAGATTAGAGAAGATCAACTATGGCCTTCACATCAAGCCGGAGCAGAAGCAAAAGCCATTGCCTTAACTCAAAGCCCTAACCGAGGATGGAACAAGCAGTCCGCAACACAGAGATTGAAGAGGAAATGATTTTTCTTCGCCGGAAAAAGACACCGAAAAGAGGGGAAAAAACCACATTGGAGAGAATCTATCCGGGAAAACTAACCTAATCAAGAGATTTCCCACCCCTAGGAGATCCAGATCTAAGGAAAGACATCCATCAGATTCACAGCCAAATGGCCACTTACCGGTGAAACTGACCGGAAATATCGGAGCCACCGCGACAACACAACCAGGCTGAGACACCGCAAGCACTACCCTAGAGAGATCACCATGAGAACCCAAGAAACGGAAGAGCCGACTAGATCTCGTAATGAATTAGTTATTAATTTGTTATTTACTCTAATGATTTGATCTTCCGTTTTTACCCTGGTTCATTACGGTTTAGAATTTATAAATTTAAGATTATATTGAGACGTATATAACCACTAACACAGCGGCAGAATATAAAAGTTAGAAACATAGTTGTAGGAAAATTTAAAACTTTGCAAGTGACAATAGAATAGACATTATCAATCGGATACCAGACAATTAAGGCATATGTGATAAAACAACACTTATCATCAGAATAAACATAGAATAAAAGTTCCTATGTGATCGTCAAAAACAACAAAAAAGATTGATTACAGACCAAAATAATTTAGTTTTTCATGAGTATCAAGTCCTAGGACAAATTTGATAACTATAATTAAAACAAATATGATAAATTTGTTTTAGTTTTATTTATTACCCTATAAATATCACAGGGTAAGTCTGAAGAAGAGCCTAACCATTTGTTCCAGCCTCAATCTGATTCTACCATGTGGAGGAGCACCATAGTTGTAAACATTATTGTAGTTATGGTTGATAAGATAACAACTATGATAAGTATAAACAATTTGTATGATGTAGTCCGGTTTTGTAGTTTACCATGAATAATCCGAGTCATCAAGGCTTCTATTGCCTTTTTTTCAACAATTTTTGGTCATTGATATGTTGTCCTCCTCCTGATAATATAATCTTGCCTAATACAAATCCCAAACTTACGTATTAAAGGTGTTGGTAAACATAATTGGTGGGAAAACACATGAGGTAAAAAGAAAATAACTAAAACATACCTCTCAAGAACAAAACAAAGGAGTTGCCGTAACGAAGATCATCTACACAAGGCGTGGTGTAAAATGGGCTAAGTACCAGAGGAAAGTGATAAAGTATGTAAAAGTCAGTGTTGTACCTGTTCCAATATGGAAAGCACCATAGTTAGAAACAAGTTTGCAATTGCAAGAAATACATAACTGATATCAAACCAAAATATATAGAAGTGGTGGATTACTTTTTCAGAAACAGTTGACCAAGTTTTCTCTCATCATAAACATCAACTTTGTCACCAACTTCCTGTCACCACATTAGGATTACAATGTTATTGAAAACTCATTCCTCCTTGAGGTTACATGCAAAATAATAAAGTTCAATATTCATAGTCGTACCTTAAGCATTTGAATCCCCTCTTCAAAGTTTATCCTCGGTGTTTTTAAACTGCAATTTAGTGCCAAATTCAATAACAAAAAAAAAAATCATTTTCAAATGTTCTTTGATTATACAATAAGTTACCTTAAATGTTTCAAAAGAATGATGAATTTTGATAGCTTCCAGTTGTTTTGAGAACATCTCGTTTATGTTAGTAAATATAGGCACATATAACTCCTCCACTATGTCTATTAACTACACAAACAATAAAAACTTTTAGTGCTATACAAGAATATAGAGAAAGAAAATGTATAATTCTTATCTCATTGTAGTCATTTTTAATCATTATATCCACATCAAAACAAAAGAAGAAACATGGGCTTTTAAAATTTTCAAAAGCTCTTACTGTAAAGACAAAACCTTTCCAAAAGATCCGCGGCTTCTGAGCAGAGAGGACACCACTGGATATTGAATCAAGTTGTAATAATGATGACTATGAAGCAAACAAAGAAGTTGCCTCTCATTTCTATCTCCCATAATTAGTGGTGTGATATCCAAAAAAATTTTAGACAGTAACACCTCTATGAATATCTACACAAAAACTAATATTATAAGAACACAAAAAAATAAAGTCGTAATATTTTATATTAGAGATCAAAGGCAAAACAACTTGTGTATTTTAATTGACAAAAGCAAAACAAATGGTAAACAAGAACAAGTTTAGCTCACAATTCAAATTCATTCAATTCAATTTATACCAAACTTGTAAAAATTGAATTGAATCCAAATTGAATTGTTGTTCATAAAACAACAATCCAAATCTCACCTACTACATCTCTTCTAGAGAAAAATCTCCAGCAAAACGATGACTGAGAACAAAGAAAGTTTGGTATAAATTGAATTGAATGAATTTGAATTGTGAGCTAAACTTGTTCTTGTTTACCATTTGTTTTGCTTTGTTCTTTTTTTTTTGTTTAATTTGAGTATATTATTAGTGAATCAAAACAGCTTTAAATTGAACGAATTTGTGTAATGCTAGTGAGTTAGTTATGTGTTATCAATTTGATAAGCTATTTTAACATTTCTGGTTTTTTTTAGTATTGGTGTGAGAAGTAAAAAGAATACGATTGTTGGACTGAAAAGAGAGGCCGATGCGATGAAAGCAGGTAAGAAGCGTCATTATCAACTTACTCAGATTCGTCATTACAGTCAAACTCAAACACAGATATATCAAACAAAGATGGTTGGATCAACACATTGATGAAGCCATCGAAACTCTAGCCACTTTGTACGAATCTGGAGATTGCGCAGAACTAATGATGTGAGTAAATATGTGTATTATTATTGTGTATTAATAATACGATGTATTGATTCATTTTGTGTACCAATATGTATTGATTTGTTTATCAGTATTGGAATCATTGAAGGTCAGTGGGTTAAAAGATTTATTGACTTTGTTAAGTACAAGGAAGGTATAGTAAGTGTAGTGGAAGAGACAAAGACTCGACAATCTTTTTCCTTGCCTAAAGAGCAACAACAATCCAAAGACAAGTTTCAGGTTAGCCTTTACAAGTTGATCTTTGACTCTCTTGTAAACCAAGAATTAACGTTTCCAATGGATTACTTCTCTCCCACTTCTCCTTAAACCGCAATGAAGTCTTCTCTCAAGAAAGCATAGATAAACTTAAACACCTTGGACACAAAGCACAAACAATTGATGATTTGGTTCTTATTTATAAAAAGGAGTTCAACGGCATGGATGAAGTCTATTTTAAAGTGAGAATAAAGTAAGAAACACATCTCTATCAAAAAACTAAAATCTCGTTTAATACATCATATACATAATTGTTTTTTCTCTCTTTGTCTTAGGTACGAGTTCCAGAAGCAAGACATATCACTTAAACATAAAGTTATAGCTTACATACATCCTGAGTATGATTTAGATGGTACTATAAGTGATAGCTCTAAGTTTTACCCTAGAAAAATCTCTGCAAGTGCACATAATCGCAGTTATAATATTAAGGGTTATCGTATCCCAAGAGACCTAATGTTGCACAGCAATATTCAGTTTCAAATCAAGCTAAGTGAGTTAAAATAATGACTATCGAAAACAGTAAAGCAAATCGGTTTAAAATGAGTTTCTAATCAGAGACAAACGCTAGGCTTTCGGGAAATTCGCAGGACACTCAAAATCGCAGACAAGTTAAATCGTTCGGGAGATTATAAGAGCCGTTCTAGAACATGAAAACTCTGTAAAGCTAACCAACTTATGTTGTGAAAACTATCTATGTCTAACTTTTTAAATCTCAAATTCCTTTGTAAATTCAATAAGTTAAACAAGCATTAAACACAGATTCAATTGTTCACAAATTCTCTAAACCAAATTTCTTTGAAGATAGATAATTTGTCCATCTAAGATAGTTTCGGTAATTATCAATACTTTCGCATCTAATAATTAACCTAAGACCTAAATTCTAGGTGATCAAACTAGAATTAGCATTAACAACAATCTAGATGAAGAACCAAGTAACAATCCCTAACAATTCTAACAGATCTAGTGATTTCTCATAGTCCCTTGAACAACCCTAAACCTAACAAGCAAACTACTCAGACATGGTGAATAAAGCACACATCATTACTAAATAAAATTGCATTAAAAAGATAAGGGAAGAGATGCAGAGGGTTCGAAGAATTCTCAATGGTATGAAGTAGCACTTGTCTCCCTCAAAGCTCTCTCACAAAATCTCTCTCTAAGTCTCAATAAAAAACAAGATGTCTCTAAAAAAAACGTCTAAAACTCTATTTATAATCATCAAACATGAGTTGGCCTTCTTTGGACTCGATGAGAATTTCTGGACTCTTTTTGCAAAAAGGAATTTTCTTGGTCGCCAGGTGTGTCGATCGACACACTATGCCTGTGTCGATCGACACAAGTCTCCATAGGTGATCTTCATTCTTCTTCACGACTTCTCATTCCACTTTGATTGCTTTGACTCCATAATGCTCCAAAAAGCTCCAAATCCACTTAACTCGTATAATGACCTGTAAAGACTCAAAAGAACTCTAGAAACACTAAAAAGACTCGATAAAAAAACGGATATCATGGTTGAAAACTCGACACAACTATGATATGTCAACTCCCCTAGACTTAGCCTTTGCTTGCCCTTAAGCAAAACATAAACTAAGAATGTGAAAGAGGTTTGAAAACGCAGAAACTTACCTTTCCTTGGAGGACCGGACCGACCCTTTCAACTAGTAAGCCACATAATGCATAACCAACTCAAAATCAGACCACCATGTACTTCTCCATAGACATTCGCAGCCTCCCAAATTCATCCACGACTTCTCAACGTAACCCGCTAGTCACCATTGTTGGGTCTCATCCTAGATTTCAATGCCAAGAACCTCCTACACTCATTCTCATACTATACCATAACAAGTGAACCACACAACTTTTGTTACTCTTTCTCTCCCCCAGACTTATTTGATTTTCTACTCTCTTTTTTTTCACTACTGTTGTTCCTTATGAGGAGACAGGGTCGTGAGACCGCTCGTCATCTACATCCGTTATAAGGGACTCAGACAGCTGCTTTTAAGCTCCGGGTGATTATCTCTTGAGTACTGACTCACTGGAAATTTATTTCCTCTTCTTATACTCAAGAACTATCATATCACCCTAATCATTTTTTGTTTTTTTTTTTATATTTTTTTTAACTAGAACAAGGGAGAGGAGTACTTTTACTTTCAACAAAAATTGCACTTAGTCTGGTATGAATGAGGAGTCAAGTCCTATGAACATCAATCACCAAAGAGACCGTTTAATTAGTTCGAATCCGATGGATTATGCTGGAAATAACAGATGTTTCTAGTCAACTGGTCAGCCTTAGGATTTTTCATTAGTTTGACTCTGAAATCGATTCAGGAAAAATGGTCACTCATCTGAAAAAGACAATCCACTAAACCAAGAGAAGGGTCATAGTTCCCTACTATTTTGAATCAATAAAACGTTTTGAACTGACTCTCAAAAACAAACACAAAGTTAACAACTACCTCCCCCAGACTTTAAAAACACTGTCCCCAGTGTTATCAAGCCTGAAATTGATGAAAGAATCAAAAGAAAAATGAACTTGTGAAGGAAAAACAAAATTTTACCCATGTTGGCCTCATGTCGATCGACACAGAGAGACCATGTCGATCGACACAGGGTCTCTGAACTGGATCATGAGTTGTGCAGAATTATAGACCCAATGTGAACTGTGTCGATCGACACAATGAACCGTGTCGATCGACACAGGGTCTCTGGACCGATTCAGCATGTTTCTCATCAGTTTCCATTGTTGAAATCAAGTGTCAAAGCTAATCTTCAACAAACACAACTCAGTAAACATGATGAAGAGGAAAACACATAGCAAATCTCATTAGTTCTCAAGTTAAGAAATCCTAAGGAAGCAAATAGCAAACTGACTCAAAGAAAAACATAAAAATGGACTCAAAGTTAGAAAATAAAAGATAAAAGGGAAACAAAAAAAGGATAAACGGAGAGGATCTAATCCTCCTCCTCAAATGATGACGAAGGACGCGGTAGAGAAGGTGGGCGAGAGCGAACACATCCACAGCTAGACAAGGTGGCAATGGCGTTCCAGAGGCTCTGGAAACTCTGAGCAACCCAACTCTAAAACTCGTCTTGCTCCATAGGTATCGTCGGAGTAGGAGGAAGCTGAGCTAGCTGCGGTGGAGCTTTGGAAGTGCCTGCACCTGAAGTACCAGCCCCAACCGTACCCCGAGTAATCAGCTTGCGCCCAGTACCAACTGGTCGCAGTAGTCTCTCATCTGGCTTAAAGGACATCAAGGTGGGGTCTTCAGAGATGCGCATCAGCTCGCGAAGAGGAAGCTGCACCATTCGCTGTTGTCCAGGAGCAACACGAAAGACCCAATGAGTCTCTGGCTTAAGCCAGGTAGCCCGCGCCAAATAATCCAAGTCTACAGCATAAATCTTGCCATCCACACTGCAAACAGATGTGTCAACCCCACAAAATGCAAAGATTGGGGTGAGAAGACTACCAGCTGCGAAGGACTTGCTGCTCTTCTTGAGTGTGAGTAGTGTGTTCTTCATAGAGAGCAGATGGCGAGCAAAAATAACCCCCATGTTAGGTTGAACTTCATCCCCATGTCGGGTCTGCTATGTCCATCCTAAGAGCATATGATAACAACACCAGCTCTTGCAGCCTCATCTTCCCCTGTTCTACCTTGTAGAGAATCATTGTGGAGAAAAGGCGAAGCAAATACCGAAGGACTGGATGCCTCACATCTGTATGTGTGGAGGCGCCAGTACTATACACACCTATCCCAAAACGAGCCTAAAATGCCTGGAGATCAGGTATAGTCTCTGGAAGCTCCTGATAAGTGCGATCCTGGTCAAAACCATAAACCCCGCAAAGGTCCCAGAGAGAAAGCTTGTAGCAAGCCCCTCTAAACTTGAAGCTCAAATTCCAATTCCTGGTATCATCTTCACCCTCCTTATCAGTCGCCACACAACCTAGTCTTAATGATGCGAAGAACTATCAGACCAAGTCGGGGTACATCTTATACATGTGAGTCGCGATGGTCCCCAAACCTGCATTCTTCAGTAAACGCAACACCTCGTCTTGGAGACCCAAACCACTTATCGCCCTTCTACTAGAAAATCTGGTTCCCAAGACATTCACCTTCAACCACTCATTGTACAACAAAGAGTCATAATAATCCTATTCCGCTTTGATCTCTCTGTTGATAATAACGTCCTCGCGAATGAGAATCTTAGCAGGAACATCATCCCATTCTCTGTCGATGGTGATTCTCTTTCCTTCACGTTGCGGCCATGGATGACGAGATTCCACGGGTGGAGCTTGTCCATGAGAGCTGGATGCAGCCTCCTTGCTTTGTCTCTGGCGCTTGTTACTCTGCGAAGCCATCTGCAAAACAACACACAAAAGCAAAACAAACACAAAAAACCGAAATCAGCAAGAGTTTGACATTCTGGGTAGCTATGTCGATCGACACACCCATGCCGTGTCAATCGACACACCCATGCCGTGTCGATCGACACACCCCAAATTGATTCCAAAAATAAGCAATTCAAGGCAACTCATCCGCAACACTCAACCACAACACTCTCGACACAATCTCTAGCAAGCATATGAGCACAATGTTCCACAACAACAACCACAAAGCAACCTAATTTCGTTCTCTCCAAAACCCCAAAATTCTACAAAATTCTCAAATTCAAAACTAATCCACCTAAATCAACGAAATCAAGGAATGAATTCAGTCCAAAATCACTCTAAAAGTGCATATGAGACATTCTCACAACCTAAGTCGAACCAAAACAACTCCAAATTATACCTGAAATAACCCGACCCAAAAATTTTGACAAAAATTTTTTAATTTAAAACCCGGATTATCATTATCACAAAAGATAATCCTCAACGGTCCAATCTCAACATGCGGAAATCAAATAACAATTAAACAAATTCAATAGATCTCATACTCTACTGAATCCTAGCCAGTTCAATTCCATAAATCAATGTCAATAACCAATAATCAATTCAATTAATTCCATTCGAATACAATAAAACAACAGTGGTTCCATAATTACTAACAACCTAGCAATTCTTATACATCGACCATGAAAACGAGACCCTAGATCATCTCCTCTTCCCGACCATGATTCCACGATCACATTTTCTCTTTACCTGCAACACATGGCAAAAAAAGTTGCGTGAGTATTATCACAAATACTCAGCGACGCGGTCATCCCATCTACAGGTTATTTATATAAAGACATAAACAATAGGTACAATACCAGGATGAGCATACAATCAAGCATACACGAACAACCAACACGAACCAGTACAGAAACCATGTGTCGATCGACACAACCACTAGGTATCGATCGACAGACTGCCATGTGTCGATCGACATACCACCATGGTGTCGATCGACATGGAGCCCCGTGTCGATCGAGTCGGAGCCCGTTGTCGATCGAGACACCACCTGGTGTCGATCAACACGATATCGCAGAACCTAGGAAACGAGCCTATCCTCTCATGGCTCGAATCCCAATGCGAATTGTCGATTCCCTGCACGAATCCAAGCAACAAACACACGGAAACAACCCAACAACACAAGCAAATGTATTCCATCTAATCCTTATACCTATATAAACCCACGATCACGCACTCATCTCGATTTCGGATTAAACGATGAAGAACGACGAATAACGAGCGAAGAACTTGACGAACAGAGATCGAACCCTTCTGATTTCCTTCCCATAACACGAAATCCTCCACTCTCAATCCTCCCATGCTCCTATAACCCCAATAACAAGCCTCAACCGATCAATCCTTCTCCAGAAATCACTAGAACTCACTCAACCCTCTGATTATGATTTCTCTCCCAAGTCTCTCTGATTTCTTCTGAAAATACGGCCAAAAGAGAGATAATACGCGACTGATCCTTTTATATACCCCTAGGGTTTCCCTAAACCAGTCCGCCGAACCGGACAATTTGAACCAAACCGGTCGGTCCAATTTCAACTCGTGTCGATTGACACACATCACCTGTGTCGATCGACACACCACCAAGAATCCGACTTCTCACAAGTCAAAACACACGTGTCAATCGACAGACTACACTGCGTCGATCGACACACCCCACCTAAAATCCACTTTTTGGTTCACGGACGTTACAATTCTCCCCCACTAGCACGGATTCGACCTCGAATCACGCGACTCCATCTTACTAAGATCAATAGTTCCGCCTACAACCCGACCAGATTCACCCGGAACATCAATGATGCAACGCCCCTAGTCCAGATTAGGATTGCCCGATTGATCGCCCAACAATCAAACAAGAACATGCACGACCAACCGTTGACCCCAAATTGGACCAAATGATCGCACAACAATCAAACAAGAACATGTACGACCAACGACGCTACATATGCTACCAGAGTTGTCCGAACCGAGGTTCTAAACTTAAGTAAAAATCTTAGACTCGACATCTACATACTCCCTGACCCCACCTGGTCAGCACCACTGAGATCACTCCCGATCTTTGAAGCTCATCCAGTCTCATACTTACGATCACGCTCAGACGCTACTGCTCATAACTCACCTACTCGCAAGATCGTCACCCCTTGAGCTACGTATGCAGGGAACCCACTATCCCCTGGAGAGAACCACCATCCCTCAAAGCATATGTAGGGAACCCACTGTCCCCTAGAGAGAACCGCCAACTCTCGAGTATATGCAGGGAACCCACTATCCCCTGGAGAGAACCACCAACTCTCAAGTATGCAGGAAACCCACCGTCCCCTGGAGCAATACTCTGAAATGCGCATCATAAGCACCTGTCGACCGGAATCGCCTCCGTGGCCCCATCTTGACATTCCCATCCCGGAATATCATCACATCCATTACCCCCACTAGGTCATCCGAAACAACCCCCACTAGGTGTTTCCACTAGAGTCACTGGAATAGACGAGTTCTAACCACCATAAAACCTCTATTCCAAACTCTCCCTAGGAAAAAGACAAGTTCTAACTCGCATCGAACTTCCATTTCTAGCCACTCCTAGAACATGGGCAAGCTCTAAGTCGCAAAGAACTTCCATTCCTAGTCATAAAGAATAAAAACTCACATCTTATATAACACATTTAATAAGGCAACTCATCTTGTTAAATCTCCAAATGTATACTCATTACAACACAAACAAAATACATAACAACAACATAGCAACATGCCAATACAGACTCTGAAAACCAGAAAGGCACTCAAGCCACCGCTTGCTTCTCGAACCACTTCGAGAACTTCCTCTTCATCGACACTTATGGTTCCCAAGTCTCCTCCTCAATACCGTCACAGTCCCACACGACTCTCACCAACGGTATACTCTTTCGACGCAGCACCTTGACTCTCCTCTCAAGAATCCTCACAAGCCTCGCCGCCAACGTCATGTTGGGCTGAAGATCCTCTGGAATCCTAGCCAACATCTCCTCAGACTCATGTAGACACTTCCGCAGCATCGAAACATGGAAGACTTTGTGAAAAGCCTTCTTACTCTGAGGTAACTCCAACCGATAAGCCACCAGTCCGACCCGCTCCACCAGCTTGAACGGACCCATAAACCTCAGACTCAGCTTATTCTCCAAAATGGATTTGTTAGGACCCCTCAACATAGCTGCCTTGAGATACACCAGATCTCCCAGCTCAAACTCTAGCTTCTTCTGTCTTCTATCGGCATAACTCTTCTGCCGATCCTGAGCCTCTCTCATGTTCAGCCTCAAGACACGGATCTTCTCCGTCGTCTCCTGAACGAAGTCTGCACCAAACATGCTTCTCTCCCCCACTTGAGTCCAGCATAATGGTGTCTTACACGACCTCCCATACAGAGCCTCATATGGAGCCATCCCAATACTCGCCTGGTAACTGTTGTTGTAAGCAAACTCCACCAGGTTCAGATGATCTGCCCAATGACCACCATAATCCAGGACATACATCCTCAACAAACCCGCCAAGCGATCCTCTCGGCCCAAGGCTGCACCTGCGGCAGCACCCCCACCTGGGCCCACCGCACCACCAGCTACCTCGGGGCCCACACTACCCCCACCATCTGCTCCTGCGTGGTCTCCTGGGCCACACACGCGACATCTGACTCACTCTGCAGTCCTTGCCCGTGCCCACCACGACTACATCGGCCTCCACGGCCCCCACGACCTCTGCCTCTAGCACCTCTAGCCATCACTCTGCACTCATCAGCAGATTACTAAGTACTAGAAAAACAGAAAGTCAAATAACACATACCATGGAATCTCATTGAAGGCTTGGAAGAGATGATCTAGGACTCCATACCCACACAACAATCAATCAATTAACACACAATCAATCAATTGCTCCCGCCCTAGAACCATAAGGGCTCTGATACCAAAATGAAACAACCCGACCCAAAAATTTTAAAAAAAATTTCTAATTTAAAACCCGGATTATCATTATCACAAATGATAATCCTCAACGGTCCAATCTCAACATGCGGAAATCAAATAACAATTAAACAAATTTAATAGATCTCATACTCTACTAAATCCTAACCTGTTCAATTCCATAAATCAATGTCAATAACCAATAATCAATTCAATTAATTCCATTCGAATACAATAAAACAACAGTGGTTCCAGAATCACTAACAACCTAGCAATTCTAATACATCGACCATGAAAATGAGACCCTAGAAAATGTGATTCCACAATCACATTTTCTCTTTACCTACAACACATGGCAAAAAGAGTTGCGTGACTATTATCACAAATACTCAGCGATGCGGTCATCCCGTCTATATGTTATTTATATACAGACATAAACAAGAGGTACAATACCAGGATGAGCATACAATCAAGCATACACGAACAACCAACACGAACCAGTACAGAAACCCTATGTCGATCGACACAACCACTAGGTATCGATCGATAGACTGCCATGTGTCGATCGACACACCACCATGGTGTCGATCGATATGGAGCCCCGTATCGATCGACACACCACCTGGTGTCGATCGACACGACATCGCAGAACCCAGGAAACGAGCCTATCCTCTCATGGCTCGAATCCCAATGCGAATTGTCGATTCCCTACACGAATCCAAGCAACAAACACACGGAAACAACCCAACAACACAAGCAAACGCATTCCATCTAATCCTTATGCCTATATAAACCCACGATCACACACTCACCTCGATTTCGGATTGAACGATGAAGAACGACGAAGAAAGAGCGAAAAACTCGACGAACACAGACCAAACCCTTCTAATTTCCTTCCCCTAACACGAAATCCTCCACTCTCAATCCTCCCACGCTTCTATAACCCCAGTAACAAGCCTCAACCGATCAATCTTTCTCCAGAAATCACCAGAAATCACTAGAACTCACTCAACCCTCTGATTATGATTTCTCTCCCAAGTCTCTCTGATTTCTTCTGAAAATACGGCCAAAAGAGAGATAATACGCGACTGGTCCTCTTATATACCCCTAGGGTTTCCTTAAACCAGTCTGCCGAACCGGATAATTGGAACCGAACCGGACAATTGGAACCAAATCGGTCGGTCCAATTTCAACTCGTGTCGATCGACACACACCACATGTGTCGATTAACACACCACCAAAAATCCGACTTCTCACAAGTTAAAACACACGTGTCGATCGACACACCCAACTCAAAATCTACTTTTTGGTTCACGGGCGTTACAATACCTTTTTATCAAATTACCGAACTGAAAAAGTGAGTTTAGAGAACCATACCTTTGCAGATCGAGAAAAAGGAGTGTAGAATCGGAAAGAGGATGAAAATCCGAGTGGAATGGGACCAAAAATTGCACAAAATAGTGAAGAAAGGAAAAAGATGTGGAGTTTCAAAATTTTTGGTTTTATCTTTTGGGTTCGAAAGAGAAGTGAGAAGAAAGAAAAAAAATCAGTCGGGTTAAGTAAACTTACCTCGGATTGTCCGCTTGTGTGTCGATCGACACACATAGTTGTGTCGATCGACACAACCTTTTCTGTTCCAAAAACACGTTTTTTTCCGGTAGAAACCAGCATGTCCCAAGAAACTTCGAATCTCTTTGACTGAAGTAGGCAGTTGTAAGCTTGTCATGACCTCGATCTTTGCCTTATCAACTTCGATTCCATCCTTAGAGACCTTGTGCCCAAGAACTATGCCATCTTTGACCATAAAATGACACTTCTCCCAATTTAAGACCAAATGTTTTTCTTCACGCCTCTAAAGCACCTTGCACAAGTTGTCTAGGTAATCCTTAAATGATGAACCATAAACCAAAAAATCATCCATAAACACCTCCATAATTTCCTCAATCATATCCGTAAAGATGGCCATCATGCATCTCTGGAAAGTAGCAGGAGCATTACATAACCCAAACGGCATTCTGCGATATGCAAAGGTGCCATAGGGACATGTAAAAGTAGTCTTCTCCTAATCGTCCGGATGTATGGGAATCTGGAAGAAGCCTGAATAACCATCCAAGAAACAGTAGTATGGATGACTCGCCAACCTCTCTAGCATCTGATCAATGAAGGGCAATGGAAAATGATCTTTCCTGGTCGCAGCGTTTAACTTCCTGTAGTCAATGCACATTCTATGGCCTTTGATCATTCTCGTTGGAATTAGCTCGTCTTTCTCATTCTTAACAATAGTGATTCCTCCCTTCTTAGGCACAACGTGGACCGGACTGACCCAAGAACTGTCTAAAATGGCATAAATGATCCAGGCTTCCAATAACTTTAAAATCTCCTTCTTCACCACTTCTTTCAGGTTAGGATTTAGTCTTCTTTGGTTCTCAATCGATGACTTTGACTCATCTTCGAGATAGATTCCATGTGTGCACAAATCCGGCGAGATACCTGAAAGATCAGCAAGAGAATAGCCTAGAGCCTTGCGAAACTTACGCAGCTTGCTTAGCAGTAAAGTGAGCTCTGCGTTGTTTAAAGAAGCATTAACTATAACAGGATAAGTGGAATTAGGACCGAGATACGCGTACCTTAATCCTGTTGGTAGTGGCTTAAGTTCGATTTTAGGAGCTCGTTCCTCACTCCAATCCCTGAGTTTAGCAGTCATTTCTGAACTCTCTGTCCATTCTTTATGAACAACCAGCTTGTTCACTTGCACACTAGTATCCAACATCTTGACATACCCAGCAGTAATGTCATCCAAGTAAGATTCGGAGCAAGTAGAACGAACCAATGCTCTCTCTAGTGGATCCGCAGGATGCATATCTTGGAAAGCTTCTTCAGCAAAATCAGTAAAAGTATCAACGAAGAAAGTTTGACCATCGATAGTAGGTCTCTTCATTAGCTTATCCATATTAAACTCCATGATCAAATCACCAATGTTGAGAGCTATCTTTCCGTTCTTGCAGTCAATAAATGCTCCAGCGGTTGCTAAGAATGGTCTTCCCAAAATAAGAGGATCCTTGGGCTCCTCATCATATTCTAACACAATGGAATCCGCAGGGATTAGGCATTCACCAATCTTAATCAGAACGTCCTCGAGTACACCTTCTGGGAACCGTACTGATCGGTCGGCTAGTATAAAAGAAATCCTTGTTGGCTTGAAATCTGTCATTCCCATTCGCATAGCAACTGAAAACGGCATAAGGTTGACTCCTGACCCTAGATCACAAAGAGAATGCTCAAATCTGTCAGTTAAAATCGAACAATCTAACACAAAACTCCCTGGATCCGGTAGCTTCTTTGGGATTGTGTTCATCAATATTGCGCTAACATCCTTCGTGATCATCAACACTCCTTCCTCAAGATCAACATTGTTTGCAACCATCCTCTTAACATATCTCCTGAAAGCCGGTGAAGTCTTAGCCGCATCAACAAAAGGCAACTCTACAACCAACTTACCCAACATAGCCTTGCATCTAGCATCTTCAATCTCCTTCTTAAACTTCTTAGGAGGCTTAGGATATGGCACTTTAGGTTTGTAGACTCGTTCAAGAGAAGAATCAGTTTGGTTCGTGGCCCCTGGGGTCGCGTTGCTCGAACCCGTCGCGTTGTGGGTCTGCGTCGATCAAAACACTATGCTTGTGTCAATCGACACAGATTTCTAATCCGAACCCGAATAACGATTCTGGACTTGTGTCGATCGACACAGGTCCTTTGTGTTGATCGGCACAGGCTCTGCATGTTCCAAATTCGAGTTTTCTTCGACATCTCTAGCTACTATGAACCTATTATCACCTATTTCTTCGATATCTTCATATTTGATTCTCGCATCACCTGTTTCCCGCTTCTCGTGGTGATGGCATTGATGTGTTGTCTCGGGTTAGGGTCTATCTTTCCTGGAAGAAAACCATCTTGTCGCTTGACGGATTCAGCCGTTTGAGCAACTTGAGTATCTAGTTTCTTCATATGCGAGCTGAACTGCTCATACTTCCCATTCAAATCCGAGTGCATCGCATCCATCTTACCATTGAAGTCCATCGTCATCTTCGTTTGTCCTTCAAGAATCCTCTGCAACATCGATTCAACCTTGCTTGATTTCGGAGATTTGGGTGGGGGTGATTGGTAAGATGAATTACCATAAGTCATATTGAACCCACTGTTTTGAGCTGGCTTTTGGAATGAGTTGGTGAAACTCCGGTTGTTCTGACCATACTGATATTTTTGTCCCTAATATCCTCCACCGATGTAGTTGACATCTTCAACTCCATCTTCCTCAATGGCCTCAACCTCAGCAGCAAAGTGAACAACTTTCTTACTCTTGCTCAACAAGAGATCCAACTTAGCTTGAACCTCCGCAATCTGACTGTTCTCTAGATTCCCAGCTTGCTTCTGCCTGTCAGAGTCTGACATCTTCGTGCTGTTGCTTGAAGCTAAGTTCTTGATGAGAATTACCGCATCATGTGGGTTCCTTGTCATGAAATTCCCATTGCTTGCTGAATCCAGCGACATTTGATATCTTTAATCAACTCCTCTGAAAAACGTGTTAAGTAGCTGAGCTTCAGTAAACCCGTGATGTGGACAATCCCTCTGGTATGACTGAAATCGAATCCAAGCCTCCTTGAAAGACTCCGTAGGCCTTTGAGAGAAGGTGGAAATTCTGGTTCTCAGCTCCTCGGACCTCGCATCATCATAGAAGTGGTTCAAAAATGCATTCTTCGTTGCTTCCCAAGTTGTCAGCGATCCTGGGGGAAGTTGCTTCAACCACCTAGCTGCTTCACATGCAAGAGAGTATGTGAAAAGCTTGCAGAACAAATAGTCATTGCTGACCCCATTATCCTTGATGCCACCTACTAGATCCTCAACCATCTCGATATGATCCATGGGGTGTTCATTGGAGAGTCCATGAAACTAATGTTGTCCAATGAGAGTGTAGTACGGAGGTGAAATCTGAAAATCGTTCCTCTCAAAGGCAAGAGGTCTGATCGCGGATCTATTGGCGTAGAATTGATCCGGCCTATTGTAGTCAGCAAGTGTTCTGCCCACTTCGTTCTCACCCAGCTGGCGCTTAACTAGCAGACGCCCAGGCAGCTCAGGCTACTCAGCGACAACATTCCCATTGGCGCCAACCTTCTGTCCTTACGCGTTGCGTCGGTTTCCCTCTAAGTCAAAGAATAAACCAGCTTTATCTCGAATAAGCACTGTCGGGTTGACCATGGTGACAGGCTTGTTCGCTGTTCGGTTTGCGCGTTCTAACCTTCTGATTTCTGGATTAAGTCCGACCAGCTTCTGATTCTTGTTGCTTCTGGTTTTGCGATAGGCATGCACCTGAAACACACAAGAAAAAGAAAAAGAAAAAGTTAGTAAGAAAAACAAAAGAAAATAAAACTTAGACAAAATTCTAATGCAGAAAATATATAGGCAACAATTAAGTCCCAGGAAACGGCGCCAAAAACTTGATAACTCTAAGTTTTACCCTAGAAAAATCTCTGCAAGTACACAGAATCGCAGTTATAATATAAAGGGTTATCGTATCCCAAGAGATCTAATGTTGCACAGCAATATTCAGTTTCGAATCAAGCTGAGTTAAAATAATGACTAACGAAAATAGTAAAGCAAATCGATTTAAAATGAGTTTCTAATCAGAGACAAACGCTAGGCTTTCGAGAAATTCGCAGGACACTCAAAATCGTAGACAAGTTAAATCGTTCGGGAGATTATATTCTAGAACATGAAAACTCTGTAAAGCTAACCAACTTCCGTTGTGAAAACTATCTTTGTCTAACTTCTTAAATTTCAAATTCCTTTGTAAATTCAATAAGTTAAACAAGCATTAAACACAGATTCAATTGTTCAAAAATTCTCTAAACCAAATTCCTTTGAAGATAGATAATTTGTCCATCTAAGATAGTTTCGGTAATTATCAATACTTTCGCATCTAATAATTAACCTAAGACCTAAATTCTAGGTGATCAAACTAGAATTAGCATTAACAACAATCTAGATGAAGAACCAAGTAACAATCCCTAACAATTCTAACAGATCTAGTGATTTCTCATAGTCCCTTGAACAACCCTAAACCTAACAAGCAAACTACTTAGACATTGTGAATAAAGCACACATCCTTACTGAATAAAATTGAGTTAAGAAGATAAGGGAAGAGATACAGAGGGTTCGAAGAATTCTCAATGGTATGAAGTAGCACTTGTCTCCCTCAAAGCTCTCTCACAAAATCTCTCTCTAAGTCTCAATAAAAAACAAGATGTCTCTAAAAAAAACGTCTAAAACTCTATTTATAATCATCAAACATGAGTTGGCCTTCTTTGGACTCGATGAGAATTTCTGGACTCTTTTTGCAAAAAGGAATTTTCTTGGTTGCCAGGTGTGTCGATCGACACACTATGCTTGTGTCGATCGACACAAGTCTTCATAGGTGATCTTCATTCTTCTTCACTGCTTTTCATTCCACTTTGATTGCTTTGACTCCATAATGCTCCAAAAAGCTTTAAATCCACTTAATTTGTATAATGACCTATAAGACTCAAAAGAACTCTAGAAACACTAAAAAGACTCGATAAAACAACGGATATCATGGTTGAAAACCTGACACATTCATGATATGTCAACCATGAGATGTGGAATTGTGAACGACCTGCTAAGTTCACTAAAGACGAGTTCAAGTGTAACTATTGTGTTTATTCGGAGTCTTGCCCTGGAAGCTTAAAAAAGGTAAAACAAAGTTGGAATTAATAGTAAAAAGTGTTTTTTGCTAATGTTTTTATGGCTTTTTATTTATTCCTAAGATATATTGTTCCTATTCGGTTGTAGGCGCCACACCAACACCAAAACCACCTCTGATTGGAGAGTCTCTTGAACTCAAGAGACAAGCAAACATAGGCTTTTTCAGCACTAAAAGTTTTTATTGTTTGTGTAGTTAATGGACATAGTGGAGGAGTTATATGTGCCTATATTCACTAACATAAACGAGATGTTCTCAAAAAAACTGGAAGCTATAAAAAATCATCATTCTTTTGAAACATTGAAGGTAACTTATTGTATGATCAAAGAACATTTGAAACTGATTTTTTTTGTTATTAAATTTGGCACTAAATTGCAAGTTACGCCAAAAACATCGAGGATAAGCTTTGAAGAGGAGATTCAAATGCTTAATGTATGACTATGAAGATTGGACTTTATTAATTTGCATGTAACCTCAATGTGGAATGGGTTTTCAATAACATTGTAGTTGGTGACAAAGTTGATGTTTATGATGAGAGAAAACTTGGTCTAACTATTTCTGGAAAAGTAATCCACCACTTCTATATATTTTGGTTTGATATCAGTTATGTATCTCTTGCAATTGCAAACTTGTTTCTAACTATGGTGTTTTCCATATTGGAACAGGTACAACACTGAATTTTACATACTTCATCGTTTTCCTGTGGCCCTTAGCCCATTTTACACCACACCTTGTGTAGATGATCCTCGTTACGGCAACTCCTTTGTTGTGTTCTTGAGAGGTATGTTTTAGTTATTTTCTTTTTACCTCATGTGTCTTTCCACCAATTGTGTTTACCAATACCTTTGATACGTAATTTTGGGATTTGTATTAGGCAATATCATATTATCAAGAGGACAACATATCAATGACCAAAAATTGTTGAAGAAAGGGCAATAGACTGCAGCCTTGATGACTCGGATTATTCCTTGTAAATTACAAAACCGGACCACATCATACAAATTGATTATACTTATCATAGTTGTCATCTAATCAACTATAACTACAAATAATGTTTACAGCTATGGTGCTTCTCCACATGGTGGAATCAAATTGAGGCTGAACAAAATGGTTAGGTTCTTCTTTGGACTTACCGTGTGACCTTCATAGGGTAATAAAAAAAAACTAGAACAAATTTATCATATTTGTTTAAATTATGGTTATCAGATTTGTCTTAGAACTTGATACTCATGAAAAACTAAATTATTTTGGTCTGTGATCAATCTTTTTTGTTGTTCTTGACGATCACATAGGAACTTTTGTTCTATGTTTATACTGATGATAAGTGTTGTCTTACCACACATGCCTTGATTGACTGGTATCTGATTGGTAATGTCTATTCTATTGTTACTTGCAAGGTTTTGAATTTTCCTGCAACAACTATGTTTCTAACTTCTATATTCTGCCGCTGTGTTAGTGGTTATATACGCCCGACATAATCAATGATTATAGATCCATAGGTTACTTATTAACTACTCTCTCATTTTCACAATAGTTGTCATTCTATGATAGATTACAAAGTATTGCAATTTGTCTGTTCTAACCTCACAAATAGTAATAATTTACAAATTAATTTTATTGCATTTGTTTTTAATTCTCTTTTAGTCATTGTTTCGTAATCTTACTATTCTTCTCCACAATAATTGTATGTTTACTATGTTGGGAAAAAAGACTATGTTGGAAAAATCAGTGTGATCTAATTCAAATTGAAAAGTGACTATTGAAGTACTATTGTTAGACGTGAGTTGGCAAAAACAATAAATATGTAATTATTTTAATTTTTAGATATTGTGATAGTTGAATGAGGCTATATTTGGAATAATGTGAAAAAAATTACATTGAAAAAAGAGAATGACAACTAATTTAAAACAAGAAAATAAGTGTAGACTGACAAGTATTTGAAATGGAGGGAGTATTAGTTCTCACAATGGAAACTATGAAGCAAGGAGTGAAAGGAATAATATATCATAGTGTAGAGTATTTATTTGTATGTGGTACAGCCATAGTTATAATAGCATGGAGGTTGAATAATTAGAAGGGCATGTATTTTTGTAGGCAATATATAAATGAGCGAGTTTTAAATTGCAAGATTTTGTCATTATTTATTAGTTAAGATGATGAGAATAAATGATTAGTTACATTTTGGCCTCTCACATCTCCTGATCGATAAGGTGATGATTGGGGTATGATATATCAATGCATGCTCTCCGGTTGATTTAGGGTTTAGGGGTTATGGAATAGGAGTTAGGGGTTAGGTTTAGGGTTTACAGTGTTCATTGTAAGCATGTATTTGGTAAAAGAGTATTTTATAAGCTTTATTTGGTAAATAGAATATTTTATAAGTTTAGGGTTTAGGGTTTAGGGTTATGCCGGGCGTATATAACCACTAACACATCAGCAGAATATAGAAGTTAGAAACATAGTTGTTGCAGGAAAATTCAAAACCTTGCAAGTGACAATAGAATAGACATTATCAATCGGTTACCAGACAATCAAGGCATGTGTGGTAAGACAACACTTATCATCAGTATAAACATAGAACAAAAGTTCCTATGTGATCGTCAAGAACAACAAAAAAAGATTGATCATAGACCAAAATAATTTAGTTTTTCATGAGTATCAAGTTCTAAGGCAAATTTGATAACCATAATTAAAACAAATATGATAAATTTGTTTTAGTTTTTTTTTATTACCCTATGAAGGTCACACGGTAAGTCCAAAGAAGAACCTAACCATTTTGTTCAGCCTCAATTTGATTCCACCATGTGGAGAAGCACCATAGCTGTAAACATTATTTGTAGTTATAGTTGATTAGATGACAACTATGATAAGTATAATCAATTTGTATGATGTGGTCCGGTTTTGTAATTTACAAGGAATAATCCGAGTCATCAAGGCTGCAGTCTATTGCCCTTTCTTCAACAATTTTTGGTCATTGATATGTTGTCCTCTTGATAATATGATATTGCCTAATACAAATCCCAAAATTACGTATCAAAGGTATTGGTAAACACAATTGGTGGGAAGACACATGAGGTAAAAAGAAAATAACTAAAACATACCTCTCAAGAACACAACAAAGGAGTTGCCGTAACGAGGATCATCTACACAAGGTGTGGTGTAAAATGGGCTAAGGGCCACAGGAAAACGATGAAGTATGTAAAATTCAGTGTTGTACCTGTTCCAATATGGAAAACACCATAGTTAGAAACAAGTTTGCAATTGCAAGAGATACATAACTGATATCAAACCAAAATATATAGAAGTGGTGGATTACTTTTCCAGAAATAGTTAGACCAAGTTTTCTCTCATCATAAACATCAACTCTTTTTTTTTTTTGGTAGAAATGTTAAATTTTATACCGTTTTTAAAAGTTTGTGACAGAATTACAGAGAAAACATAGAAAGCAGAAATACCAAAATCTACAAAATAAAGACAAACTACAACATAAAAAAAACGGACATATATACCAAGCTAGATACATGTATTAGAACCGCAAGGATCATCGACGAAGAAACACCGACGAATAAACATTAACTTTGTCACCAACTTCCTGTCACCACATCAGGATTACAATGTTATTGAAAACCCATTCCTCCTTGAGGTTACATGCAAAAATTATAACGTCCAATATTCATAGTCATACATTAAGCATTTGAATCCCCTCTTCAAAACTTATCCTCGGTGTTTTTGGCATAACCTACAATTTAGTGCAAAATTCAATAACAAAAAAAAAAATCAGTTTCAAATGTTCTTTGATCATACAATAAGTTACCTTCAATGTTTCAAAAGAATGATGATTTTTGATAGCTTCCTGTTGTTTTGAGAACATCTCGTTTATGTTAGTGAATATAGACACATATAACTCCACTATGTCCATTAACTACACAAACAATAAAAAATTTTAGTGCTATACAAGAAGATAGAGAAAGAAAATGTATAATTTTTACCTTAATGTAGTCATTTTTAATCATTATATCCACATCAAAACAAAAGAAGAAATAGGGGCTTTTAAGAGTGTCAAAAGCTTCTACTGTGAAGACAAAACCTTTCCAAAAGATCCGCGGCTTCTGAGCAGAGAGGAAATCATTGAATATTGAAATCAGGTTGTAATAATGATGACTATAAAGCAAACAAAGAAGTTGCCTCTCATTTCTATCCCCCATAATTAGTGGTGTGATATCCAAAAAACCTTTAGACACTAACACTTCCATGAATATCTACACAAAAACTAATATTATAAGAACACAAAAAAATAAAGCTGTAATGTTTCATATTAGAGATCAAAGGCTTACATATTTTAATTGAGACACTATGCTGAAAAAACCTATATTTGCTTGTCTCTTGAGTTCAAGAGACTCTCCAATCAGAGGTGGTTTTGGTGTTGGTGTGGCGCCTACAACCTGAATAGAGATAATATCTCTTAAGAATAAATAAAAAGCCATAAAAACATTAGCAAAAAACACTTTTAACTATTAGTTCTAACTTTGTTTTACCTTTTTTAAGCTTCCAGTGCAAGACTCCGAATAAACACAATAATAAATATAGTATAGTTGAAAAAATATGGTATTTTTTACTATACTCTGGAATTTTTGAAAAAATGTGGTATTTTTATAAGGGAAATTAGGCCCTATATTACTTAATGTATGTCTAATTCATTATCTAACATGTGATAAATCAAAATATAGTAAATAACAAATTAATGATTTGATCTTCCGTTTTTATCCTTAATGAAAATAATAAAACCAAAACCCTAATCTTTTTCTCTCTTTTCTTCATCGCCTCTTTTTTTTTTCTCTCTTCTTTTTCCACGCTTCTTCTTTGTTTCTTCTTCTTCTTATCACAAACACCATAATCGATCTTATATCTCTCTGGTGATATGCAAAATTAACCTCTTAATCACTTTGTCTTATCTCGCTACAATGTATCCAAAATCCCCATGAATTAAGATTGTCTTTCTTCTCCTTCCTTAAACTTCTAATTGTTGTCCCATCTCCTGGTTAAACTGAACTACCGCTGTCACTTTCCTAATTATAGCTCTCAAATGTAATATTCACCTAATTAACCTTTTTTATAATCAAAACTTTAAAATATGATATATTTGAGAATTGCCCTTAAATAAAGTGTCAAAAACAAAAACCCATGGGATTCATTGAATAGTGTCATCTCACCCTATTATCAATAGAGAAACAATCGGACCCTTAATCTGAATCCTCGTTCAAAATTTGGCAAAGAAGAATACCACAAGACCGAAGGGTGTCTGGAACTTACATATCCGAAACTCTTTTTTATCTATCTCTATATGAAACAACGTTGATGCGATTGTACTACATCCACTAAATGTGAAACCCTTCTGCTCTCTCAAGACATAATCCCACAGGCACAGTCAAGTTTCATAATAATATACAAAATATATATAACAAAAAAAAAACAAGAAAACATTAATGACCACGCACGATTGGTGACTAGACTGGTCTTGCTACGAATCGCAAACACAGCCACACATGTAGTTAGTAGTCAGATATATGTGTGGTAGTTGCCAGTCTCGGGCCAGTGACACCGGATTTAAGTATAGCTGTGCTTTGTTTCCTCTAAACACTCCAACTTGTCGATATTCTTGCATAGAGAGAGAGAGAGAAAATGAGTGTCACGTTAAGGCTGCCCCATGAATAGAAGATGTTGCATCTGAAGGGTGCATTTGTGTCCGCGAATCTTGCCCATTGTCAAGGCCAAGAACCAAAAGAGCTGAACTGGTAAAACATGCATCAAGATTCAGTATCCGACATGTTGTTCTTACTTGAAAAGACTAAATAACAAAGTGTCTGTTTACTTTAGAGAGCCTACTTTGGTAGAGAAGCTCTGATAGTTGGCTGATTCGCATAAGCAGTAAGGGAAGGCCTTAGATCAGGAAACTTCTTCATGATATTTTCAAGTTGAGGCATTGGTAACTGCACAAACAATACCAAAGAGTTATTCGGAATTTCTGTGAATACACAAAGCTCATATATTCATTCTTCTACCACGTTTCTTGTACCTCCAATAAAACAGGGAAAGAATGTGGCTGTGTCTGAGATACACATTTTAAGAAGCCAGGCCACAGTTTTGGCAGTCTCCAGATCTGCATTTAATTGACACAGAATGACACTCCATCATCTCATAACCACACCAAACAGAAAAGAAATCTCAAAACTCATCCTGTGTTTAACCTTAATAGTACTCACCTGCTTACTCACCAACTTGGAAAGGATTTCCATGACAAAATCAACCTGGACAGAAAATTAGAAATTACTCTATATCAGACCAAAAGAATCTAGAGTGTAGCTTAAACCAAATACTTAAGAGAAATGTTTTTGTTTTCTTTTTTTTTTTTTTGTCCCGTCACTTCTTCACTAAACAGACTAATTAAACAGCTTAGACTAAAAAAAGCATGGATTTCTGGGTTCAAGTGTGGATTCCTTTGGAGTCCATTGTATACAAAAGAATCCTCCTCCATGTTTACATAAAAATAATTCTACAAAGTTATTTTCGGATCCCTTGGTTTCAATTGGAATACTCAGAGACAGCCAGGTCTTTGAACATTTACTAACTTCTTAATATAAACCTCCTACATTATGCTCCTTAAACCTATAGTGACACTCATGATTGCTTTTGTCCGTAGAAATTTTTACCATGCCAATCAACTAGCTAGCTAAATGTTAGACCTCTTCGAAAGCAACTACAAAAATTCAGATAATTTGGGCACTATGTGATGCATATTCTTTTTCGATTTCCTGATTTAGCAAACTATGTCGAACTTCCATTTCCTTTTCCTAGAGTGTATTACTTTTAAGTTTTATTATAAATAAGGATGATGTCTTGTTTATGAGACTCATCCAAGCTAGAGAGAGCTTTAAGGTTTTGTAGAGTTAGGTCGAGGGAAAGAACGCAATTCTATTAGGTGTTTTCAAATTCTGTTTCTGTTACTTTGATTCAGTTTTAATAAAGAGCTTTTGGTCTTTTAACCGTTGTCTTAACTCTATCGGTATGACACTTACCAGTGTTGGATAAGCATCGATTGCCTGAATAACCGTTCTCATGAAGAGTAAAGGCAGAGGTGTTCGATCAACCTGAAACCAAAAAGCATCACCAATGTCAATATTTAAATCAATAGTTGTTTTCCACAATATGTGCATCCTTGACATACCATCTCACCGAGGGCCTTTGCTAAGACTTGTTGCGTGAATACAGTGCGTTGTTCAAAGCATGCTGAGCATGCATCAGTTATCTAAAAACAAAACACACAGTCACGTACGACTCTGCCAACAAGAGAGGAGTAGATAGAACAACTAGCACACTTCCAGAATTTCATAAAGAGTCCATGGCAAACAGATGAATCTAGTCTGTAGCAAGCCTGACATCTAACTAGCAGTTGTTAGTTGCAAGTTTTTTTAATCCTACAACATGAGCTGAATCATCAATTTCGCATAAACAGCTTGCATGGACAGAAGTTACAGGGGAAAGTCTATTTTGCTTGAGAGAAGATAGCAGCAAATAAAAAGGCAGAGAAAGAAATGGTAAAGAAAGCACTCCATTTGGATAATATACAACATCAGTCTAGGTCTAGTACCAGAATTGATTTCGAGCAAACAAGTGCAAGCCCTTCAAAAATACTTTCAAACCGGATGGAATATCAGGAAATACCTTTTTCAGTGGTGGTCCATCCTTCTCAGGAACAATATCATGGATAGCAATCAATACCTCGGCAGGTGTTAAGGCAGGGCCTGTGTGAGCGGAACCCTATCACAGATATAACAAAAAGGATCCGAAAAGTTGTTACAGTGGAAGGAATTATATAATCCACCAGAGAAAAGAGAAAGCACCACTTCTCAGACAAAAAAGATCACCAGAAGAATTCAAGTAAACAGTTCTTTGCAACATGGTTCTAACATATTTAAGATAACAGTACCCCGTCTCATAAAAGATAACAACGCCAAGGCCAACCTTCTATGCATAGTATGATCAATAACAAAACAATTAAAGGATTGACCGTGCTATGTCTACCTGTAATATATGCGCAAGTGCAAGTTGGAATTTATCTGGCGGAAGATTAAGAAGGGGAGGAAAGATGGGCAAAACCTGTTACATCAAAAAACGAAGGTCCGTCATAACTTAAGGAATTTTTATCATCGATAAGCCATTACAATACATGCTAGTTCTTCTGTATTTCCACAATTTCACTTGGGCAATATAAGAGGGAAAAGAAACAATAAAAATTTACAAGCCTCTTGGGCAAAAGAAAAGTGGAAAAACCAGAATCCATGGAAATGAAGTAGAAAAGAACCTCGTCTTTAGTGAGTGAAGACAGTAATGGAATAAGAATTGAAACATCCTGCAAAACACAAATTATTTTGTAAGGCTTTGCAAGCTTGATTTTCATAAAAAAAATTACAGACAATAAGATATGGAGAGCTCTTCAGAACAAAGAAAACCTTTAGCTTCGTTTCATATAGATGCTTTACAGTAGCAATCAAATCGGTCGAAGGTGCCAATTCTTGCGTCAGTATTTCCAACACCTTGACATAAAAAAAGAAACAACGAACATGACTCAAAATTAGAGAATATTTTTGAGGCCGCCGTGGATTTACGACAAGGGTACCCAGAAGCCACTTACCAGAGTCAGTAAATGTTCACTTCCCTTAGGAGGATCAGATATTATTTGAAGCAGTTCCATATAAGATGAACCTAATTCTCGTATCAGCATAGGTATATGTCGATGAAAAGCCTGAAACATTTCAGAAAGTTACCAAAATAGGTCAATTTGATGTTCAAAAGAAATATCCTATCCAATATTATTCTGTACAATACCACACAGGATGCACAGGGAAGAGCTAACTCACCTGGTTTACTGCTTTTGGAGCTCTCCCATAAACTTCAAAGACAAGTCGAAGGAGACTAGGTTTCTGGAAAAATTAAAGTATCTATCAAATTTGCAGGCAATATTTAAAGGTAGAGAATACTTTGAATTAGGAGCAACTCCAAACACTACACAGACCTTTTTACATAAAGCAAAGAACAGAGAAATTAGCCTCTGAGCTTCAGAAAATGATAAAGCAGAAACGTCACGAGAAGTTTGTAGGTCCTTCTGAGAGTGAATGTCAGAGGTTCCAGACCATAGAGAGTCACTTCTCGAAGTTGTCTGGCTTTTAGCCTGAAAATAAGTGTCAGCTAATCAACCCATAAAAAGTCAAGGTTCATAAACTGAAGTGCGCCCATTGCATCAACTAGGCAAAGCTCACGAGGAAAAATTTAGAGACATACGAGAACAGGCACAGAAAGTAACTGACATTTAAAAAATTATGTTCAAGTAACAAGCCTTTATATATATAACTCAAAGAGAACTTAGCTAAACGCCCTCAAAGAGAACTGTTATTGGCTTCTGGAGCTTTACCGCCTTTTCAAGAATGATTTTTACTGAGCTACCAGACTAAACTAAATGCTATTACCTCTGATATTCCTTCTGCAATAGGTCCAGGTCCAGTCTGCGAGAGATTTGTCTCAGAGTTCACAGCAGTCAGCAACATATCTGTTGCAAATTGCTCAACATGCTCTGATATGCATGTCAGGTGATATAGTTTGTTTGTGACCTGTGCATGCATTTGCGAAACATAAATTAGAATCACTATAACAGCAGGAAATAAAAACCATATTGCTTTCTGGGACTAATTTCCTCACAAGTCGGATGGCTTTTGCACGGATGTCTTCTTCAGAATGAACAGAACACTGCCATAACAGGATTAAACATGTGTGAGGAACATAGAAAATGGATAGGACCATATGAACGTGAATTTAAGTATGAAAATAAAAGGAAAGTTCAGAGCACAACATTCTTTTAATGTGGAAAATATAAACTCATACATTACTTTCTGGGGTTTAGAGATCAGAACACACTGCTTATATCTTTGCAATTTTCTATAAATTTCAAGCAACCAAAATCCATTCTTTTCTTATCATTTTTTTCTCATCTAATTTTCAGAACTTCATATAATCTGTAGCATACAGAGTAAACTTCAGTGCCTGCCCTGATAATAAAATTTGTACAACAAGCCACACGAGGTCTTTTACATGGTAAAGATATAAATACGGACAACCTTTGTTGCTGTAGAAAGCTTAACTTTACAAAACTCTACCAACAAAATAAATATGTTTCAACTGTTTTGTAGGACTAGTCAACAGGAGGTCTTGATTGGGAATGTCTAAGGCAATATGAAGAGACATAGGTTCTGAGGAAGGGGCTAGTTAGCCACTTTCACACTTGCATTATTTGACTTTACCATATTCTCCATTACCGAGACTATAATATAACTCCAATGACACAGGTCTTGCACGAAACAGAAATAATAAAGTTTGGCTAAAGTTTTTTACCTTCAGTGCTATAGCTAAGCATGCTTTTCGCTCATTTGGACGCACTAAAATTAAGCTCCAAACAGCACCAAGCCCTTGGGTAACACGCTCACTATCAACTGGGTCATGACGAGTGGAGCAGAGTTCATCAAGTAGCTTTATTGCAGAATCAGGTAAATGTGGAGCTTCTCCAAAAAGTCGGCTGAAGGACTTGTCAGAAGCAGGGAGAGCATCCAGAAATGACCTTGCCTACAGTAAGTATCTTAATAAGCGAGATTCGGAAGCAAGAAATGGAAAAAGTTAAATAACTCACCACTGCTATGAGAAAATTTTCATAAACAGTAGCATAGGGAGAGGATTCATCTGTGTCCAGAATTGCCACTGAATGCAGATGGTATAGAACATGTAAAACAAGGTCGTGCCCCTACAAAAAAAAAGGCAAACAGATCAGAGGTTCACCTAGACAATTGCTAGACGCAGTTTCCAGGAGTTGGAGAAAAAAGAGTTCATGCAGCCACATATAATTGCACTGCAACAGTGCACTGGCTGTGACCTTTAAGACACTACAGTGTGTATGACTGTCCACATAAGGAAAAAGAGATTGAAAATCCAAAACCCAAATAAAAGAGTGATGGCTGAGTTTGAGGACACTACAGCCAAACAGTAGCACAAAAGTACCTTGAATTCTCGATGATCCACACTAATACGTTCTCTAAGTATGGTTGCAACATCATTGCCAGCATCGATCTGGAACGAGAGTATTTTTTTAAAAACAAATTATGCTCGTAAACAAAAGAATTGAAGGAGAGTTTGAAGTAAGGATTCCATTAGAGAAAAGCCATGATAAAAGTGGTAGCTAGAGTCGACAGCAAAACCACAAGTAACAAGTACCAAAGAGGCACTCACCGTAGCAATCAATCGAGCAATTAATGCCATGCGAATCTTGTTACAATCAAACCCATAGACATGTCTATTTGATTCAATTATCCGTTCAATAGCCAACTTTCTAACACTTATGCTTTGTTCTGTGGTAAGTTCAACATACGATGGAACAGACGGCAATTCTCGGTAGCTTTCCTCTGGTGCGCTAATGGTTGATGCTGAAGGGGGATGTTGATCAAAATCTGGGACTGATGCTGAAGGCGAATGTTGATCAAAATTTGGGACAGACGCCACATCCACATCAAAATTTGTTTCAGGACCTGAAAACTTTGTTTCTCTAATGCGTTCATCAACACTGCAAGGAGATAATGGAACATCTAAAGATGATTCCCCCTTTGAGGGATAAAGGCTCTCTTTGGGAACAGTCAACAAGTCGTCTCTACAATCAGGCTGATTATTTATTCTGATTACTGAACTTCCCATAACCTTGTTTTGGCTATGCTCTACTGCTGTTGGATGTATTGAAACACCAGCCCCTGCCGTGACAACAGGAACTGAAAGTGGTTTACTCGACAAGGTATCCATCTGTAGCAGAACTGATTCTTTACCCTCACCTACAGGCAGTGATGTTGGTCCCGCAGATGAATTTAAACGCCGTGGATCCATGCGACGGGGATCCTGCACAGCTATGTGTAAGTTATCTTGGAGAAAGAACATTCAACAAATAATCAAGCATAAAACGGAAGTTTGTACCCTTCTTGGGTCGCGTCTAGGGTCGGCAGCTGCGCTATTCAAGCTAGGCCCATCGGAAAATGATGAACCAGCAGGAAGGATTGGATCAAAAGGAAGTTGTGTCGGAGGAGTAGGAGAATGGATGGAATTTATTGAAGAGGATACCACAATATCTGCTGGAGTGGCCAGTGAACTTGTCAATGTAGGGGGGCAACTAGGCAAGTGTTTCATGCTTGTTATTACAATATCAGCAAGCATATCTGGATGAAGCTTAGATATGAGAATCTCAAGTGATGCAGCTCCTCTGTCTCCTTCAGCAAGCAAAGCACCAATCATCGAAACCATTTGCTCCACTGGAGTTGACTCATTATCAGAAGGATGATTAACAGAGGAAATGCCATTAGTAGAGATAGGTCCCTGTGCAGGATCACTTGTTTGAACTTGTGGAGTCAAATGCATGTTAGTATTATAGCGTAAGCGCTTCAAAGCAACCTCTCCATTGATGGTATCTTCTTCACCCTGGGGCATTATTCGTTTCTTTGATAAGTCCCATGAATTTTGATGATTAACCTGGTTATTCTGAAAAGCAGGTTCATCATGAGACGTTACCGGTCAGTGATCAAAGCTGGTGTAGAGCTATTGAAGAGTAGGAAACAAAGACTGGAAAAATAACTATTACCTTGCCTGACCAACTTTCACGTGCAGCACGCTCATTAATTCTAACCAATTTATCAACTTGACGGAGAACTTGATCAGCAACATCTGCGGCATTCATTCCTCGAAAAGCTCTAAGGAGCTTGTCTCTTGACTAAAAATGCAAATAAAACAAAGCTATCTCAGTAGCAAAAATTAGCAAATAAAAAGAAATCAATATGATACTTTTGATATATGATCTGATCATGCAAACACTTTTTAACCTTTTCTACCTAACAAGGCTTTACTGCATGAAATGACACTGTTAAAAAAAAATTGAATCGCATATCCGTCATAAAGAGACATGTCACCGTTCATAAAGTAGACAAACAAGATATCAACATAAACTGTTGATAATTTGACCAGAAAGGCTGAAACAATTAAGGAGTTTCTCTGACATGAGGGGTCTTGACTCCACGAAATATGACTTAATTTTCCTAAAGAAAGTCTTATGTTTCTAGCATTTACATGCAACACAGATAGATAGATCACTATGGCTACAAACTCTGCTGGACCTCTAAAACAGCTAATGAACAAAACAATCAAAGCCAAGAAACGATAAATTTTTGCTCCGGATTTCCAGTAGAGACTATATTGAGAATTAGATGGCAAAAACAACCAACATGCAACAATATTTTCATAGCATAAAGATACTTAGAATTGATGTTCAATAATGATTTCAAGTGTTATTCAGCAAAAACAGGGTTGAGTTGAGGAGTAATAGATGAATCATATATATATATACCTCAGAGAGAAAAAAACCAATAAAGTATGAATGCTCTACCTCGGTCATAGGTGAGGAAGTACATCTAAGAAATCCCAGCAAGGCAGTTCTAATGGAATACTGAACGCTTGCAGCATGGCATCCCTTCACAGTCTCAAGATTTGGATGAAAATCCAACAGAACGGAAAGGACGGTGTTGTAGTGGACAGGCCTCTTCCTTGCTACCACTGCAAGACTGAAAGATAAGCAACCGTCAGATAAGAGACTAGTGTCTCTTCCTTCCTTACATCCGAAATATTCATAATTGCAAATGGTTCAAGTATGCTCCTACAAATATGTCCAAACGGATCACTGCACATTTCACCAAACAAAAGAACAATACTTGCATCAAGGAAACTACCCCCAGGTTCTTCCTATGCAAGAGCTGTTTTTAACATATACAATTATCTATTGTAAGAGACGCTAGAGTTTGAATATTACTTCATCAAGCAACTATTCCTGAGAGAAACTTTGCTCATGATTCTGCAGCATACAATACTACTTAGAAGCTCCTTAACAGGAAAAGAAAACTTAGCTCAAACTAAACTTTTACATATCCCATTATAACAATTTGAGGAGTCAGAAGTTCTGGTCTGGAAGCATATAATTCTTCAAATTACAAGCTAACAACTGTAATCATTACCATGATATCTATATTCTATAATACAAAAATATATAGTATCACTGTATAACCATCACCAAATATTTAAGATTATCTATTTTCACATTTTTCTAACTATAAGACAACTCATTAGTCAAAAATAAAGTGAAACGGAAAGAAAGTCGAAACCATCTCTCTAGACAGTGTCTTTCCTCTGAGGGTTTAGCATTGATCTTTCTATAAAGTTAGTATTCCTAGACATTCAATGGTAAAATCAGTTCAAACAAAAACAAACCTCTGCTAGGTAATTACTACTTTTTGAAGCTTTTGTCAAAAGTGACAAATAAGTTTGCTATGCAGATATGAAGAAACCTTCATAGTTCAAGTGATTATAGGTATGCCACTTACTGGATATAACAACCATGAGATAAATTCTACGTCCAGCTTAAGAGGAAGACATAATATGAGATCAAGCAGCAAAATGTACTCAACTCAACATCATTCATATCAAATATCTACCTAAACCTATATATGGAGAAGAAACATTCATCATAACAGAAAGCAAAACAACAATGCAGGTAGATTTTAGGCCAGAATTCAGCATAAAGAAAGCTCTGATTGCCAAACGATACTGTGCATAAACTTTTATACTGTAACGTATACATAATATCCCAACATAACAATCATAAGTATATATATATACATCCAGTTCACATAACCAAAAAATATTCTTCTACCATGTTTCTGCATTCCTTGGAAACAACATTTCTAACTACTAGAGCTGACCATTATATCCATTGTTCAATGTCTTTATCACTTGCATATTGGAGCTCCACAGTACCCAAAAAAGGCGGGCGCCATATACTCAGGTAACTGTCAATATCTGATAACTGATGCAGCTTCAACTAAGCCATTTTTCCCCCGCACTATGTTTCAGTTAGCTGCAACTATACCATAGGGGTTGAACCAGTGCTATAACCTGTCTCCATGCGTTATCTCTCTCAGCCAAAATTTAGTAGACACATACAAACGGAAAACAGCAGTTTATTTCCCATGATGTTATTTTTCTTACAGGTTTATTTATTCATGACACAATGAAAGTGCAAGGACGACCAAGCCTGACCATGAAACTCTACTTAATAGTGGAAGATCAGGCACACATGAAAGTTATGCAAAAGAATATTACTAATGACACCCCATCGTTCAAGACAAATATCAGTGCAGCAAGACATTCTGTACGGTTCGTTTATCACAAACATACATGTGAGAATGAATGTTTCACGTTATGCACTACACAACAGAAAAACAAAAGAACAAAGAGGAAACATAACAATAAGCAACCAAAGTCTAAGAGCACCAAAGCACCCATCTCAACTGGCAAGAACAATGAAATTAATAGGATATATAAAAATCATGAGCAATCATTTTGATATGACTTGCATTAACCCCAATTCAGATTATCATATAGCTTGAAACTCTGGAATTTTATGAACTGTTTAGTAGAAAGCAGATAAATACCACCATCAAAAATACTCAGGCAAGAACCCACTAAGGGAGTAAAATCTTTAGCACACTAGATTCAGTTTTGGTTATGTTTACGAGTGTTTTTAGTAATAGAGTGATCGTTCATATCTGAACAAACACATCAGCATACTGAGGGGCACAATAACTAAAATAATTCAACTAACAATGTGGGACAGCAAAAACTGTAACAGGTAAACCAACCAAGAACAAGTAACATCATGGAGAATAAAAAAAAAAGTAAATACGCAAGAATAGTGGGATGCATCCAGAAACATACCAACTAACAAGAGCTATCGTTAGTGCACCCGGTAAATGGCCAGCCGACTGTATGAGATCTAATAAGATGCCAAATGTCCTATTTGCTTCAGACATGAGCGTTGTTGGGTTCAGAATGGGGTGACAACCAGCAAGCCAGGAAATGTTGAACATCTGTCTACTATCTGTAGTAGAAATAAGAAATATAGACATGCCAGCAACAAAATGAACAAATCATAAATTGTACAATTCCAGATTTATACTATCTAATCAGAAGAACAAGACTACATGTTTAGAATACAATACCTTCAATGGCAAATTTCTCAGGGTCAGATCCGTCAGGAGTAAAAAGCAAAATAAATGTCTCCATAAACTTTAGAGCCAGAATTTTCACCCCTACACATCCAGGCTGACATGAAAGAACCCACAGACTTAAGTTAGAACGCCTTAAATTGACAGAGAAGTCTAGCAAATACTTAACGAAAGAATATACCTCACAAGAGGAACAGACAGACAAAAAGAAGTGGCTATAAACAGCCAGCATACCTCCAATGCAGAGGCAAACACATCATCTTTGAACTTAACCATCCATGTCCAGAGTTCCCCAAACCAACGATCAACTTTACTATGATGATGAAACTGTAGAGATCATCAAGAATAATACAATATAAGTGAGAATAAAAGGGAATTTCAATGCACAAAATCATGTCCAGTGCTAGGATGAATACAGAAACACCCAGAAAGATCTCAAAGTTCTCGGAATAAACACAAATTCAGAGTAAAGGTAATTGAAAGAGATAAGAAATCCAACAAAAACTTAAACAGAAAATTACCAATGCTTGTACAACTTTATTTTCGTCACTATTTCATTTTACCTTAAAGCCTTATGACACTAGCCTTAAATTGTCAAATAAGTAACATCAACATAAAACAAACCGAAGTTTTGAAAACAAAAACAGAAGGACTGACTCCATAGGTTAACAGTTTAATCTCAAAGCAACTACGAGTATACATACTACTTTTGTTGGTAATTATCAACTACAAATGTATTATTTTGTGAAGAGCTCACGCAAAAGTGTCAAAATAACATATGTGTATGACAATATATTCAACTTGAGAAACAGTATGGACCTGCATTGCCATCTCCTCCAAGATTCTGCAAAAGAAAGTTGTGCCAGCAGAAATAGATTTCTTTGCAACAGTTGGATCCTCGTCCCTCGATAAGACTAGTAAGACAGTGACTAGAACATAAGACTGATCCAGCATCCTCAAACCAACCTCTTCAATGATCCTGTCACCCAGAAGAATCGATCAACCAATCTCTTACCTTGTCAGACAAATTAACCACCATAAATAGCTACAGAAGATGGTGCACCACAAATCTTAGTAGACTAAGTTCCTGATTGATCTAATAGACACTTGTGAAAATTAAGCCTGAGCACTAGACTCATATCCGCCACATTGCTGCGGAATCTCAAATTTCATCCCACTAAAAACAAACAATCAAGCCGAGAAACATGAAACTTTTTTTTTTTCAAGATTGGGAAAAAAAAAAACCATCCCCAAAAATACAGAGGAACCCTAAATAGAAAATCATCGTGAAGAGCAAAGAGAAATAGCAGCGAGAATGAAAAAAAAGGAAGTAACAACAGGTACGAAGCGTAGACTTCTTAAGCAGTGGAAGACTCACTCGATAAGCGATTTGCGAACGAGAATTTCACGCGACAAGTGGAGTTCTGCGAGATAGGGGAAGAACTCAGCAGATAGAGATGGCTCCAATGAGAGCAATATCTCCTTCACCTGTCTGAGAGACGAGAGCTTCACTGCCAAATCGCCGTGGTTGTTGGCAGCGGCGAGGAGAGAAAGCGCCTGTGTCCTGGCTGTCGCGGCAGCCGCAGCCGCCATTACTGAATTCGAAATTCTGCAGACGGAATCGCCAATGGAAATACGGTACTTTCGCAGTGGCTTATCTTTAGGGTTTTTCAAGCTTGAAGAAGAATCTCGACAACACAAGAGCAGCACAGGGAAATTAGGCAGAGAGAAGGGAAGGAAAAGGAAAAAAAAATGGTAGAAAATAGAAAAAACGAAAACGGGGATTGGGTTCAATAACAACTAAATTTTCTAGGTACGCCAGACGCAAAAACAGCTTGACGTTTCATGTTTTGGCAGTTGCAAAGACTGCCGTTTGCTTGACATGGCTTAAAAAGAGTTTAAAACCGTCTCTAACTTCATTAGTTGACACACACACACACAAAAAAAAAAAAACCGTCTTTAAGACGAACTTCATAATTTTTTGTTACTTGGTTTTCTTCTACATACGAAGACATTCTAGCCTATACGCCTAACCCCACCCCCTATACATCTCTTTTGGGCTTGATTGGTTCCCATATTTATTTTGATTCGATCAATACAATAAAATTTAGATATTCATCATAAATCAAAACAAAATAAATAATAAAATTTAGTATCCATCTAAAGTTTAAAACATAAATACTCATTTTAAAAATCTGAATGTCCATTCCGATATATATATTACTTATATATACATATAATACGGTAGATTTCTAACGTATATTTATATTTTTAGACTTTTTAAATATATTTGGCAAAAATATTTATAGTAAAATAAGGGAGATACTAGTTTTTTAATTGAAATATATATGAGAAATTTTAAAAAATGCCACTTTTCAAATGCCACTTTACAAAAATGTCACACTTTTGAAATCTTTGCAAAAATGCCACTTTTTGAAAATTATTTTTTCTTTATAGTATTTATGTTTGGGTTAACTATGTTTTATTAGGGTTTAGTTTTGAGGGTTTATGGGGGTTTAGGGGTCAAAACATTTTTTAGGATTTAGAATTTTAAGATATAAGCTTTATAAATCTATAATTAGTGGTATTTTTGCAAATGAATACCCCTAAGTGGCATTATTGTAAATGAATACCCCTAAGTGGCATTATTGCAAATGTGCACACAAAAAGTGGCATTTTTGTAATTGTCCTATATATTTTACTTCTTAATTTTTCTTAAATAGAAAGTATATTTTTCATTTTTCACCATTTTAATCTTCCACTTTTCATTATTCTTAATTATATCGAATAAAGTTAGGTAATTTTATATATTATTCATTAGTCAGTTTAAATATTATCAAATACTTTTTAATAAAGAAAATAAATTTTAATTATTTTTTGTTTAAAATAGATATCATAAATTTTTGGAGAACATAAACTCTTGAAAATGCGAGGGAACGCCGTAAAAAATGTGTTCCCCAGAAATCTCAATTTGGAAACGTGCTGAAAATGTTCAATTTTATTTTAGAAACAGGGTAGACACTTTTGTTTTAAAACGTAATAAGTAAACAATTTGAAAAAGTAGGGATATATTTAATATTTTTATAGATTAAAAACCACAAAATTATGAAGATTGCTCCAACAAATTATAAAAAGTTTGCTTACATATATCTTTCCAACCATATGTGAGATATTGGAGATGATCTATTTGATTCATTAAATGAGACTAAATTTTTGGATATTTGAGTTTTAATATCTTTCTATAGACGAGCCATTGAAGAAAATTTGTTTGATAAAATATATGATAATTAAAATTAAAATGACAGTATAAATATTTGATTTTGAGCGTTATAATCTTTAGCATTTTTAAGCTATTTAATATTTTATTTTGGTCAAATTCTTTTTCAATATATTTTGAGCGTTATATAATCATATGTGTTTTTGTGTGCGTTTCTAAAACGTACATGTTTATTAACTTTTTTTTTAAAATGCAATAGGGTAATAATGAGGCGTTACGAACACTAGAATCCAGAGCGAAAGAACTAGTCTATTCGCCACTTGTAAGTCGAACGAGAAAAGGTCGCGTCAATTTAGAATGCACGCATTAAATGTAAAAGAGGAATATGAAGACCATACATGTGAAGCGAGGAAATATCAATAATGATATTCCCACTAGTTGATGTAACCAACGGAGAGCGCAAATCGGTTTCTCTACACATTTAATGAATCGAGAATGCGTGTCACCTCACTAACTTCGAGAACATAACCAAATCCAGAATGGCTCGAGCCCATGAAAGCTCAACATTAGGCAACCCAACGATCTTCACAAAAGCATGTCAGAAATAATAGTTGAAATAATAAAAAGTAGTTTATTATACTTATTTTATCTTATTGAATTCATATATATCCGATGGGAATAAACTCAAAAGGCATTATAAAACAAAAGAGGCTTAAGGCCCAATAAGTGATCTCCTCCCCGAATACAACAAAAGTGTATTAATTTGTCGCAGATGGGAAAGAGACTAGTCATAATAAAGTATACGGTTGGCACCTCCAATGATAGTCGATATTGCCAGGTTTTCGCAATTTTCATGCGGGAATTCTCATACTAACATGTTAGGTCTCTCGATCCACGTTATCACAACCTTCATCGGGAGTTCTTGTGCTACCCGTCGGTCTGCAGACTCAGGTTATCACGACCTCCGTATTGGATCTCATGTCCTCCTTAATCTCAAGACTCAGGCAAAGGCCTTCAGGAATCTCGTGCCCTATAAGGTCTCAGACTCTCAGGACACAAACTCTAACATTCAGGGATCTCGTTCATCTAGATTTTTGGACCCGGAAAGGTAAGAATTATCTTTATATCACGCCCAAATAAATCCTTCTATCGTCTCAAATATTTTTCTCAGTCAAAGGATAAAAGCACTCTCACCTTCTACGTGTTAGAATAAAAGCAGGTGGTTCATACCGTGGAGAACGATTAAAGCTTAACAAAGCAAATCTGAGGGAGCATCCCAATGCCTAATCCGGTGTGTCAGACGCTGCCAATAATACAAGGAGTCATATCCAACATATCTGAACCGTATGGTCGAGCACATGGCATAAGAAGACAAGTAAAATAAGAGAAAAGCACTCTATTGCATCGTACAAATCCAAACCCAATACCAAAACCTGAACCGGCCCTAGGATGTGTGATGAGGTAATTAAGTTTACGCAAAATAAAACAATCTAGGCTGTAAGTGCATAATCAATCAATCGTAGTACTTAGAGATCAAATCTACAGAGATTTAGAGCAACAAAAACAATGTAAATCAAGGAATTACGCTAAGTTAAACAGGATTTGTGGTTTTAGGTTATCAAGCAAATAATAAAATTGGTTGTAAGCAATAGAGGAAAACGGTGCGCTTTCAGGAGTTCTCAGGGATTCACAATTTGAATTATTCAGGAAAACTACTATAGGCAATCAATTCAATTTTTTTCCTAGAACATGAACACATAATAAGCTAAGCATACTCTCGCAGCATTAACTCCTAATTCGAATTCATCCTATCATCATACTCTCGCAGCGACAAGGATTTATAATGCAATTGTAGACAAGTTCAATTATTCATCTAACTCAATAAGTTAACTTTCGCTACCTAGAGAATCAAACTCATCAAACACCACGACAAAATAATGGAATGGTTAGCACACAACACTTCGTCTAAGATCAGTTTCAAGGTGGTCAATCCCTAAAACATGCAATAAGAACGGATCTAAATGAAGGAGTACTCTTAATCAATTCAAAAGCGTCACCCTAGTTACAAAACCTATCAATCGAACCATGAAATCCCCTCGAATTCATCCCCTTTGAACCCAACAATGGAACTACTCAATCATGACAAAGTAAAAAATAGCAAAAGCAATAGATAAACTCATAATCATTAAGAACAATAGTAAACGGGTTCAAGAAAACTTCTCTATGGGTTACAAAGAGGTGAGATCCTTCTCCCTTAATCGAAACAAACGATAGAAAGAATGAGTGAAAGAGATGAATGCCTTAAGAACTTTGTGAAGAACTTTTAGCTTTGAAGGTAGATGATGATGGCGTGATGAAGTGTCGTGGCTGCTGCTCTCTTTTTATGGGGAACAAGTCGTATTTAGGGTAAAACCCTTGGAGATCATAAGATAACATCGAAAATGGTAAAATTTCTAATTTCCTCGGATGAGGTGATCGGTCGATCACATTGGTGTTCGGTCGATCATCGTGTAATACTGTCTCTACATCCGATCGATCACTCCTTGCGTCAAGTCGATCATGGGTGAATATTCTTGAACCGTCTTAAACTTGCTCCTTACTCGAAAAGATTTCATTAGATCGATGATATCGCAAGATCTAACCGTCAGATTATGGCGATCGAATATTCATATTGAAGCTGAGATCCTCCTCTACTCGTGAAATTATTAGCTTGATCTGACGGTGGAAACATCTTCATCTGGAACAAAACATCTGACGGTCATTATCTGTCTTTCTTTGAAAAGGCTTGATTTCCCGCATTTTTGGTTTAAAATGCTCAAATTTCCTATATTGACTTCAAAACCCACGAAAATACTAAAAGTAGCATATTAAGTCTAAAATTCATTCATTTCTTTATTAAAAATTTATTAAAGTATAAAAAATGAGTAAAATATCATACATATAAACGTGGAACCTGGTATATGAATCTGGGCAGGTAAAACTCTAGAAATATCCTCAGATCTACTTTATAATGAGGATTATATATTTTTAGTTAGAAACACATACATATAGCCTTTTACTCTCGAGTTCAAAGCTCATGCTTTTTTCGGCTGTTTATAGCCATTCTCTCCAAACCGGTTCATTGATTTCGACCAATCATCAACTAGAACTTCACCTCTCTCTCTCCCTCCCCCCACTAAATTTCTTAGTTAAAAATTTTCTCTCTCTCTCTCCACTAAATTTCTCACTTAAACGTTTTGAAACTTCGTGGACCATTCCATCTCAGATTGAATTATTATTTTCTTTCTCTTATTTTCCAACCCATCTCTCGTTTGTCATTTTCGACTCATCGTGGTATTTCTCTCATTCTCTTTCTGAGATCTTCTATTATGACTTGAGCGTCAGAACGTCGGAAGAAAACACCCTTCCATCGTGTTTTCTAAAGTCTTCAGGTATTTGGTGACTATACTGGTTCCCTAGTGGTTATCTCTAAGGAACAACATCTCTATACATTCTCTTTTTGTTTAGCTTTTCGTTCTTCTTAGTGTTTTTCTACACTTTCTTTATCTTCATTGACTTCTTCATTCGGTTTTTATTTATATTTTTTTTCCTTCAATAGTTACAACTTTAAATCATGAACTTTTAAAACTTTTTTTGCTCCTCCTAAATTTTTAGCCGTGGTTACAAAAAATGACCCTAAAATTGATTTAAAATACAAATGTAACCCATATATCCTATGTTTGAAAAAAATAACCCAAAGGGGTAGTGAAATTACAACTACGTCCTTTATGACCAAACAATAAAACGGAGGCATAATGACTGTTTTAACCTAGGGAAGTCTACTAAGTAATGTAGAAGTCTACTAGTAGACTTCTGTTACGAAATCAACTCGTAGACTCCATGAGAAGTCTACTGGACGGGGTTTAGTAGACTTCTCATGGAGTCTACTATATAATTATATATTAAAATTAAATTTATAAATTAACAAAAAATATTTTGATAAAAAATTTTTATTGATGACCTTACTATAAATAATTGTGAAGTATGAAAAATAAAATTTCACAAAATTAAACATATTTAAACCTACTTAGACAAATTAGGTTATGAAGACTACTTTTGTGGTTTAGTAGACTATTACAGCAGTCTACTATATAATTATATTTTAAATTTAAATTTATAAATTAACAAAAAATATTTTGATAAAAAATTTTGATTGATGACCCGACTATAAACAATTGTGATGTGTGAAAAATAAAATTTCACAAAATTAAACATACTTAGACAAATTATGTTATGAATGAAATACATACTATACTAAACAAAGGGTTACCAAATAAGGTACATCATAGGTTGCAAACATGTTTTTACACTTAGGGTTAAAGTTAGGGTTTATCATTTTTATATTTAAAATGTCAAATTTGCATAAAAATGTTAACTTTTGAGTGAATCTATTATACGTTTTGAAAGTTTTGGTATAGTGTTTCGAATAATCATTGAAAATAATCGATTTATGTGAAGTAGACTTAATTTAGAAGATGTGTATTTGTTTGCATCATCGAAACCCAGTAGGTTTGTGAGAGGATGTGTTTTTGTTTGCATCTCTCAGTATGTTTAGTAATCAAAGGTTTCCAAATCGAAGGTCTTCACTATGTTTCTGTGCTTTTATTTTCTTATACGATGTTTGGTTTTGGATACAGTAGACTTCTCTAGTAGACTTCTCTAGTAGACTTCTCGAGTAGACTTCTCCAGTAAACTTCTCCAGTAGACTTCTCCAGTAGACTTTCCCGTAGACTCCTCCAGTGGATTTCTCCAGTAGACTTCTGCAGTAGACTTCTGCAGTAGACTTCTCCAGTAGATTTAAATCGCATTTAGAAGTCTACTAAACATGAGGAGGCAAATTTGAATTTTTTTAAAAACATTTTAAAAATTTGAATTTCTTAAACATTCATCAAATCGTGTAGTTAAGCTGAACCAAATTGAACCAATTTTTTTACCCATCCAAATTAACCGAACTTAACCAATGTATTTACCCTACCTATAAAACCACAAAAATGCGGTTAATTTACAACCTAAATTTACAACCTAAAGTTACAACCTTTCGTCTCCAAACAAGAGATCTACCACCTTTCGTCTCCATCATCACCGTCAAACACTTCATGCCTTCTTTTCATTCTCTCAACTCTTTTTGATTTTACTATCTCTTACTCGCTATTTCTCTATCTGATTCGAGCTTTGACTTTCTTTTTTCAGTCTTCTTTGCCGATCTGCCGCCGCTGGAAAGTACGAATTCGGTTTAACTTCATCGAAATACAGTGGATATGGATGCGATGATGGATATGGATGCAAGAAGTTTTCCGTCAAGGCTTTATTCCAAAGGAGATGAGCCTGAAGCGGGTAAAAGCATACACTACTATGCTGGAAATACAAAATTGTTTGAATCTCTACGCAACTTCTTAAGGAAAGATGAGTGGGAAGAGCTTTTATTCTCTCCATTAGGTGTGGTGCTACGGTTCAATGCTCTCGAGTTTGGCTGGGCATCGAGGATGGTTCATTATATACTAACTGCTCAGCTAGAGTGCAAGAAACCCCATGAGATATGGAGTCTGATTGGTAACAAGCCGTTGAGGTTTTCATTGCTTGAGTTTGAGGAGATTACCGATCTGAATTGCCGCGACGTTCCGAACTTGGATAACCCAGATGTAGAGGTCACTGAAGAAATGCAGCAATTTTGGACCCTTATGGGAGTTAATCTGGACAGGGGTCCAACTGTGAACGAGTTAATAGAAGCTTGTGGTTTATGTGCAGAGTGGACACGGTTGGACCGCATCAGGTTGGGATATCTATGCATATACACCGGTTACATTGAAGCTAAAAAGGAGACAACACCCATCAATGTTAACCTTGCTAGGCTTTTGATGGATATCACTGCCTTCCAGAACTACCCATGGGGTAGGGTTGCATTGAAGTTACTCATCAAGTCAGTGAAGGAGAAAGACTTGGCAAAGTCATCGTAACACTGGAAGGCTTCGTACATGTTCTCCAAATATGGGTGTACTATTCTCTACCGGATTATGCAGCCCAATATAGTGGTCCCTTTCCACATAAACCTACTCCACCTCTACTGGCTTTCAAGGGATCCAGAGGCAAGAGATACATGAAAGAGAACATGTACAAACATGTCTTTGTAGACTTCTCTTTCTCTTCGTAGACTTCTCCTTCTCCAGTAGACTTCTCTACTATACTTCTCTTCTCCAGTAGACTTCTATTGTAGACTTCTACTGGAGAAGTCTCCAGTAGACTTCTATTGTAGACTTATACTGGAGAAGTCTCCAGTAGAATTCTATTGTAGACTTCTCCAGTAGACTTCTCCAGTAGACTTCTCTACTATACTTTTCTTCTCCAGTAGACTTCTATTGTAGACTTCTACTGGAGAAGTCTCCAGTAGACTTCTCTACTAGACTTCTCTTATCTAGTAGACTTCTCTGGTTAATCGGTCTACGTCTTATATGTCTATTTTGTAGGTGAATGTCCTAAGCTGTGTGATGAAGGATGAGTACGAAGATATGTTTCCAAGGTGGGATGATGATGTTTACGACCAAAAGATAGTTAACATAATCTCAGCTATTTCTGAACCAGGCTGGAGATGGACCCATGATCACTGACAAGTGACGGGTGTGATTGATTCTGCTAATGATACAAGAAAGCAGGGTGTGAAGTCAAGGGTGAAGCTTGGTGTGAAAAATGAAAGCAGCATGAGCCTTAGCCTTGTTAGCTTACTGGAGAAGAGGAGTCGAGAAGAATTTGAGTCTGGTTACACGGCGGAACTACCTTCATTGGTACAGAGCATACAAGCACACTTTGACATGCATTTTAAGGACTTGTCAAAGAAGGTTGATGCTGGTTTTAAATGCTGTGAAAACAATATCAAACTCCTTGGTGATAAGGTCAACAATATTGAGGAACGCTTGGAACGCATTGAGGCTGTGAAAGAGGGAAAAGAAGAGGCTGTGAAGACTGGAAAGGAAGAGCAAACCAAATCCAACCAAATTGCCTCAGCTCTTCATGTAGGGGTCTCCAATGAACCGGTTGCTGATGAGAACAAGACTGTTCCTGATATTGGGGTCAGTGCGTAATCTTGTTTAGATTCTGTAATCTCTTTTGACATTTTCACATTTCTTTCCTTTCTTGTTTGGATGATATATTCTATTTGGTATATGATTCGACTTTGATCCTCTACTTGCAGAGTAAAATGTTTAACAAGGAAGTCCTTCAAGATGGCCAGAGTGCGAGTGTCACTGGTGCGGATCCGAGAGTTATGATACCACCTCCTCAAAAACCACAACCGAATTTACCGCTTCAGAAAGCTAAACAAGAGGAGAAGAAAGCAGCCAAGGAAACACTTAAGGATGATGGTCAGAGTGCGAGTGTCACTTGTGCGGATAAGAGCCTTATCATTCTGTCTCCTCAGAATCTACCTGCGAATTATGCTGAGATTACGAAATCTAAACAAGAGGAGAAAAAGCAGGCAGTTTTGAGACGAGCAAGGAGTGATAGGCTGAAGAAGCCGACCATGGCAAATAAGTCACCTTACGAAATGGGACTTGTTAATTCAAAGGTAGGAAAAGGATATGATCCTTTTGCTACCATTGATGAACAAATGACGAGGAGACTTGATGTGTGGCTGAAGCAACAGCCGTAAGTATAAAAAAGACCTTAACTCATTGTTTAAGTTTATCAATTGCTGAAATTTCCTTGCTAAACAGGGATTATGGCGAAGAGATCATTCCGTTCACTAATGTAGAGTGGTTTTGGACTCTTCGAACGCCGCAACAATGGCTAAGAGACACGGTAAGCCTTCTCCTCTCTTCTCTTAGTCAACTTCTCTTGTAGACAGACTTCTCCAGTAGATTCTCCAGTAGACTTCTCTTGTAGACAGACTTCTCCAGTTGACTTCTCTAGGAAGTCTTCTTCAGAGACTTCTCTAGTAGACTTCTCTAGTAGACTTCTCCAGTAGACTTCTCTTGTAGACTTCTCCAGTAGACTTCTCTATGAAGTTTTTGATGTTTAACCTTGATTCTTTTGGTTGTTTTGTCGCAGCACCTGGATGCTGCATTGAATATGCTGAGAAAATGGTACAAGGAACATCCAGAGTGGTTTAGGAGTGACAAAATTTGCATCCTCGACTCTACTCTAGGCAACATATGGCCTACTCGGTACAATGACTTTAAAAACTCAGTTCCCAATCCTGACGGGAGTGGAAAAGCGCTACCAGGTGGGGGGTGGGATTACTATGCAGGTCTACTCCCCGAATCTGCAACCGGATTCTTCCTCTGCTACCTCTGAAACGCGGTTCCCTAGACGCGAGAGGGTTGGATATACCATTAACTGCGAGGTAGATCCATGTAAGTCTCTTCGACTTCCCATGTTCAAGATCTTCATGGTTCTGACTTACTTCTCAGTGTCTGACCCCTTTTCTCTTTCCCTTTCTGTACGAACCAACAACAACCACTAAATCCCCTCAGGAGATCGCTGACTACACGATAATGGGAGGAAATATCATGTAAGTTCCATGAACCAACACTGTTTCTCGCCATTAAAAACCTACATACTTCTATCTGCGTACATGTCGATTCAAACACCAATCTCGACAGGGACATCGACAACTATGCCCGAAAGATGACAGTAAACGGATCTCGCTTTGTGATGTATGAGGCAATTCTCGAAAGAGTTTTTAGGTAAACTCTTAGTCAACATGTGTATTGTATTGAATGTCGAATTCTGTCATTATGTGTATCTAGCATCTATGAAATGTCGAATTCTTTACAAGTCAAATTTTCGTTGTTTTCAACCAAGTGAAATTAATACTGTGAGTGACATTTTCCTTGTATTTTGAACATTTCTCGTTGTGCAGGTACTACAAGAACTTTCTCGCTCAAAGGAACAGAGCTCGGTTCGAAGAAGAGACGCCGAAAACTGGAGATGAAGGCGAATCATCTCGCTGGAGTCCAAATCAACCACCAAAATCCGAAGAAACACAGAGCCGATACCTCGCCGTAGCAAACTAATGTACATTAACGTAATTTGATATGTTATTAACTTCTCTCTAAAAACTTCTCTTGTAGACTTAAATAGTAGACATTTGTTTCTGTATTGATCAGAATCTTGTAGACTTCTCTTGTAGACTTCACCGGTAGACATCTGCTTCTGTACATTAATGTTCTCGTGTACGCTTCTCTAGTAGACTTCTCCGGTAGACTTCTCTAGTAGACATCTGCTGCTGTACGCTTCCCTTGTAGACTTCTCTTGTAGACTTCTCCGGTAGACTTCTCTACTAGATTTAATCAAATATCATGGTTTCTCTATTTATATTTATCTAAACAAAAAAGAACCGTCAATAATTCCTTTATCTGAAAACCCTAGGTTCCGAACCAACGAAGCTCCTCACTTTCTCCTCTTTTGCGAAACAAAAACTTAAAATCTCAATCAATCACCTATCATGGCCTCTCCGTATCGATCTCCAAATCTGCAACCGGATTCTTCCTCTGCTACATCTGAAATTCGGTTCCCTCGCGAGAGGGTTGGATATAGCATTGACTTCTCCTCAGATCCATGTAAGTATCTTCGACTTCCGCTGTCCAAGATGTTCCCTTTCTGACTTCTAACTCACTGTCTGACTCCTTTTCTCTTTCCCTTTCTGTATGAACCAACTACAACCACTGAAGCCCCTCAGGAGATCGCTGACTACACGATTATGGGAGGAAATCTCTTGTAAGTTTCATGAACCAACCCTGTTTCTCTTGAGGAGCGTATAGATCATTGTTACAAACCCACATACTTCTATCTGCATACATGTCGATTCAAACACCAATCTAAAATTGTGCAGCACTAATCTGAAATCTGTTTCTCTGTTGCGAGATGACCAATCGACAGGGCCATCGACAACTATGCCCGAAAAAATTCACAAAACGGAGAGAACTTTTTGTTGTATGAGGCAATTGTCGAGAGAATTTTCAGGTAAACTGTTAGTCAACATCTCTGCTGTATTGTCGTAACAGGTAAACTCTTAGTAACTCTTTGTCAACATGTTTGTCTCTCGTTGTGCAGGTACTACCAGAACTTTCTCACTCAAAGGAACAGAGATCGATTCGAAGAGGAGACGCCGAAAACTGGAGATGAAGACGAATCATCTCGCCGGAGTCCAAATCAACCACCAAATCCGAAAATACCCAGAGCCGATGCCTCGCCGTAGCAAACAGGAACACCAATTCGAGTTCTTACTCAAGCTTTCTCTCTCTACTTTTTTCCCTCTCTGTAAAAGATTGAAATTTTTAAGTTTTGTATGAGAAGTCTGCTATAATATCTCCTGTTTGAAGATTGAAGTTTTTATTTCCCACAGAAGTCTGCTAGTATATTTGATAGAGAAGTCTCTTGTATTACCTAGTAGACTTCTCTTGTAACAAACTTATTTGACAGAGAAGTCTGCTAGAATAAACAGGAGAAGTCTACTAGCGAACTTCTCTGTAGTAGACTTCTCCTATATTACCTAGTAGACTTCTCTTGTAACAAACTTATTTGACAGAGAAGTCTGCTAGAATAAACAGGAGAAGTCTACTACAGAGAAGTCTACTAGCGGACTTCTCTGTAGTAGACTTCTCTTGTATTACCTAGTAGACTTCTCTTGTAACAAACTTATTTGACAGAGAAGTCTGCTAGAATAAACAGGAGAAGTCTACTACCACTACAAGAAAACTGTAATTTAGCGTCGGAATTAGTTCGACGCTAATATAGCGTCGAAATTGCGTCGAAGTTGTGTCGTTCTAAATATTCGACGCTAATTCGACGCTAAGTAGGGTCGAATAAATTCGACGCTAAATCGACGCAAAGTAGCATCGAATTAGCGTCGAAATTCCAGTTAAAGTCTGAATTCGACGCTAAATCAATGCAACATTAGCATCGATTTAGCGTCGATCACTTAGCGTCGAATATAGCGTCGAATAAGCCTCAAATTGGTAGGTAGAAGACACATTAAAAACGGGTTTACCTACCTGGGTGCAAACTCGACGCTAATTCGATGCTAAATCGACCCTAAGGTATTCGATGCTAATTCGATGCTAAATATTCGATGCAAAATCGATGCTAAATCGCTGCTAAATTCTCCTATATATACCCACCCACCTTCCTCGCAAGAATCATTCAGCTTTCATTTAAAAAAAAAAATTTCGAAAAATAAAATAAAATTTTACAAAATTTAGAAAAAAAATGGGCGATATATACGAACTCAGACGCTGGATGTATGAACGTAAAGATGCAAATGGAGGGCTTTCAGAAGAGTTCCTCAACGGCCTTGAAATTTTCATAGCTCAAGCGAGTAGTGTGCCTACAATTCAACGAACCGGAGTGATGGTGTGCCCATGTCGGAAGTGCAAAAATTCGAGGCCGCAGACAATTGATACAGTTGGTACGCATTTATTTAATAGAGGGTTTACACCTGAATATTATGTTTGGTTTTATCATGGAGAGGGATATAAAGATGAAACTTCGGGTAGTACTAGTTACCAACCTATGGATCAGGGTTATTCGAATGAGCAATATGATCAGCATCAATTTGTTATAGAAAATGATCATGATGTCGGGTTAGAACATAATAGGTTCGAAGAAATGATAACCGATGCATTTCCTGGAGTTATATCTACTCCTGATGTTGCTGAGGAACCCAATGCAGATGCTAAATTTTTTTATGAAATGCTTGATTCTGCAAACCAACCAATCTATGAAGGTTGTAGGGAAGGTCTGTCTAAATTATCATTGGCATCTAGGATGATGACAATAAAGTCTAATCATAATCAATCTGAGAGTTGCATGGATGATTGGGCAGCTCTTCTAAAAGAATATTTGCCAGAGGGTAATCAAGCTGCTGAGTCATACTACGACATACAAAAACTAGTCTCTAGTTTAGGATTGCCCTCGCAGATGATTGATGTTTGCATTGACAATTGCATGATATTTTGGAAAGATGATGAAGATCTGCAGGAATGTCGATTTTGCCACAAACCAAGATTTAAGCCCCAAGGAGCTGGTAGAAGTAAAGTGCCGTGGCAGAGAATGTGGTACCTGCCCATAACAGATAGGCTACAAAGGCTATACCATTCGGAACGAACAGCTGCATCAATGAGGTGGCATGCGGAACATTCAACTATTGAAGGAGAAGTTCATCATCCTTCTGATGCAAAAGCTTGGAAACACTTCAAATCGGTACACTCTAATTTTGCTAAAGAGAAGCGCAATGTTTATCTTGGCCTATGTACAGATGGTTTTAGTCCGTTCGGTATGTCTGGCAGGCAATATTCTTTGTGGCCGGTTATATTGACACCTTATAACCTTCCGCCTGATATGTGCATGCAGAGGGAATTTCTGTTTTTGAGTATTTTAGTCCCTGGTCCGAAGCATCCAAGAAGATCTATTGATGTGTTTTTACAGCCGCTGATTGACGAGTTGAACTTGTTGTGGTCTCATGGGGTTCGTACTTTTGATTACTCCAGGAAAAAGAATTTTACCATGCGAGCTGTGCTTATGTGGACGATAAGCGATTTTCCAGCATACGGAATGTTATCTGGTTGGACAACACATGGTAGGTTATCATGTCCGTATTGCCAAAATGAAACAGATGCATTCCAACTTAAAAATGGTAGAAAATCTTGTTGGTTTGATTGTCACCGGAGGTTTCTCCCTATGAACCATCCGTACCGGGGGAACAAAAGACTATTCACAAAGGGCAAACGTGTACGTATCCCCCCACCTCCATATCTTTCAGGAGAGCAAATTGAAGGTCAACTTGATTATTGGGGAGCTCAGGATACAGCAAAACGTGGTGGTAACTGGCTTAACATCCCGACCAATCTCCCAGATGGATACCTTGTCGAACATAATTAGCATAAGAAGAGCATTTTCTGGGATCTACCGTACTGGAAGGATCATCTATTGCGCCACAATCTTGATGTCATGCACATTGAGAAAAACTTTTTCGATAACATCATGCACACCATCTTAAACGTTTCAGGCAAGTCTAAAGACAACTTGAAGTCTAGATTGGATTTGCCTCTTATATGTTCTAGAGTTGAGTTACATCTCACGGGAGATGGGAGAGCTCCAGTGCCTATCTTTAGATTGTCAAGCGAAGGCAAATCAACATTCTTCAACTGGGTTTCCACCTAAGTTAAGTTCCCAGATGGATACGTGTCAAAACTCTCTAAGTCTGTGGAGCAAGGGAAAAAATTCTATGGTATGAAGAGTCATGATTGTCATGTGTTTATGGAGAGATTATTGCCTTTCGCATTTGCAGAGCTTTTGCCAACGAACGTGCATGAATCACTTGCAGGTATATTTTCTATGACGATATATAAATATCTAAACAAATGATGCGTGAAAAATTACATTTCTGTTTTTGTTGATATTGGACTATGGTTTTAGGTGTTGGCGCATTTTTTCGAGATCTGTGTGTGCGAACTCTGACGGAGGATGGAATTCAACAACTAAACAATAACATCGCTTTATTGTTGTGCAACTTAGAGAAGATATTCCCTCCATCATTCTTTGATGTTATGGAGCATCTTCCTGTCCATCTTCCTCACGAAGCCGATTTAGGAGGGCCCGTTCAGTTTTGTTGGATGTATCCTTTCGAGAGATTCATGAAACACTTAAAAAGAAAGGCAAAAAACCTTGCTAGGGTTGAGGGATCAATTGTTGCGGGAAGTATAACCGAAGAAACCTCTCATTTCAGCTCATATTACTTCTCTCCAACTGTCCGGACACGAAAAAGAGCTCCACGTAGGTACGACGATGGTGGCATCGCGCAAACGTATCCAGTTTCTGATGTCCCAGATATATTCTGTGCAGTTGGTAGGCATGCCGGAATCACAAGAGAGGAAGACTGGTTCTCATACGAAGACTACAATTGCGCACACACATATATTCTCTTACAATGCGACGAAGTTAGCCCATTTTTGAGGTACATATTAGAGTTACCAACTATGGATTGAGGTAAGGGTTATTTTTGTACTTATATATGCTTTGAAAACATTTGTTAGAACTATATTTTGTATTAGTGAATTCATTCGCCAAGTTAACGAGGCTTTCCCAAATGCTTCCGCCGGTGAGATTGAAAAACGTAAAGATCTACACTTTGCTAAATGGTTGAGAACTCAGGTACGTTCAAAACAAATTATATATATTCAGCTCATCTGTAAAAACATATATATAAATGTGTATACTATATTTACAATGTGTATACTGTATTTGCTAGGTTGCTTATGGAGACACATCATACCCTGTATGGTTTAGAGAGTTGATCCAAGGTCCGTTGGCGAAAATTACGTCATCTCCAATGTATTTTACACGAGGTTATGTGTTTCACACGTTTGAACGTGGAAAAAATAGAGCAACTGCAAACTATGGTGTGGTAGTTCGAGCCGGGGACACAGATTTTTATGGCATTATACAAGACATTGTTCAAGTGCAATTCCCTAGTTTGGTTAACTTAAAGTGCACCCTTTTCAAATGCGAGTGGTTTGATCCAGTTCTCGGGCAAGGGGTTCGAGTAGGAAAGTTCGGTGTCATCGATGTTAACGGATTGCGTTCTTATGCAAAGTACGATCCATTTGTCCTTGCATCACAAGCGGATCAAGTTTGTTTCATTCCATATCCACGTGTCAGAAAAACAGGGATCTCATGGTTATCTGTGCTTAAAATAGCTCCCAGATGAATGATAGTTGAATCTGACGACGCTCCTATGCAATATGAAAATGCCGTGGATCTAACAACTCCAGAACAAGATATAGACAACATCATTCTTATAGATCCGCAAAATCGAGAAGCTGAAATACTTCCGGATGCTACCGATGCAGAAAACTCCGAAGACGATTTCGCAAACGAGAGTGGAGAAAGTACCGATGAGGATGACGAGAACTCAAATGACGATTCAGAGTGAATCATATATTACTTTGTCTTTTTATTTCATTTGTATAACAATATTTTTATTTGTATGCTGGATAATTTAAATTTGCAAATTTTTCTAATTTTTAGAATATTTTAATGATATAAAAATTTTAATTTTAAAAAAATCATATCAGCATTTTTATGGGTATGCCGGATAATTTAAATTTGCAAACCTATACATTTTCGAATTTTTCTAATACGTAGAATATTTTTAATTTATAAAAAATTTAACATAAAAAAATATTTAAGGGGTTTGGTTCGGAGATTAGCGTCGAATTAGCGTCGAATCCATCATTCTGGGCTAGTTCGACGCTAATTCGACGCTAAATTAGCGTCGAATTAGCGTCGTATTGACCCCATATGTAGCAATCGATGCTAATTCGACGCTATTCCTGCACCAAAACCCCTAAATTAGGGTATCTGGTAAAAATTTTAGCATCAGAATGAAGCATATGTAGTTACGATTGAATCTTAGTAGCGATTACATAAGAATTTATTCATAATTAAATTAATTACATGTAATATATCAAGATTTCAAATAACTATATAGTTTTACATATAAGTTCATACCTTATATGAACTCATATAAGTAAGTACGAAAAATTTCAAAATTTAAAAATATTCGGAAACAACAAAGAATGAGATGGCAAATATTGTGTTCGTATCAGTGACGGTTTCATTACCCTATATCAAAAACAACACTTAGCGTCGATGTAGAGTCGACATTTTAATTTTCCGATGCTAATTCGACGCTAAATTCAACAAATTTGGCACTTAGGGTTTAGGGTTTAGAACGTAAACCGCATCGAATTTTTGGTTTTGACGCAAAATCGACGCTATATTGAATTAATTTGATTTAACCAATGGCGGTAAACCGAAAAATTTCAAACAGATTTGGTCAAACCGATTGAAATTTTTTAAACCAGTAGACGCTAATTCGACGCAAATTAGCGTCGAATTAGCGTCGGATCACAGTTTTATTTTAATCGAACAGACCCTTCTTCTTCTTCCTCCTCACTTCCGACTTTCATTCTCTCTTCCTCCTCACCGTCTCTCTCCCTCCCACCACCGCGGGAACAGCTCTCTCTCTCCCTCCCACCACCGCCGGAACAGCCACCTCTCTCCCTCCCACCACCGCGCATCACTCTCTCTCTCCCCTCTCTCCACCGGTTGTCGGATCTCTCTCTCCCTCCCACCACCGCGGCTGCCTGTCTCTCTCTCCCTCCCACCACCGCGATTCTCTCTCTCTCTCTCTCTCCCTCTCTCCCTCCCACCACCGCCGGAACAGCCACTCTCTCTCTCGGCCTCCCACCACCACCGCAAACTCATGGTAAATGTTTTTTTTTTTTTATAATTTTTATATATATTAGTAATTTTTTATATATAATTGGTAATTAAATTTGATGGTAATTTGATATAAAATAGATTTAGGAAATATATAGGAATTAAATTTTAGGATGTTTGATATGAAATAGATTTTAAAAAATATATAGGAAATATATTTTAGGAAATTTGATATTAAATAGATTTTAGGAAATATATAGGAAATATTTTTTAGGAAATTTGATATTAAATAGATTTTAGGAAATATATAGGAAATAAATTTTAGGCAATTTTGATATGAAATAGATTTTAAGAAATATATACAAAAAATATTTTAGGAAATTTGATATGATATATATATTTTAGGAAATTTTGATATGAACAAAGTTGATTTTAAATAGATTTTAGGAAATGTGTAGAAAATAAATTTAGATTTGATAAGTTACTAATTTATAAATTTGGCAAAAATAAAATCGAATTTATGAATTTATATTTTATGAAATTTATTTATGTAAAGTAAAATAAAAGAATTTATCAATTTTTTGAAAATTATGGATTTATGGATTTATGTGTTTGTATTTATAAAATTTAAGAATTTATGAATTGTTCTTCAAAATTTGTATAACAATTGTTTTAATTTATTTATGAATTTATATTTTACATGTTTTAATTTAATATTTTTGTTTTATTTTATAGGCGGATCGAGCACCTCTTTCATACGGCCAGTTATTTGGCGACGATGTTACGGTTCCCGGATCCGATGCTCGACGCGGATCCGGATCAGCGTCGGGGTCCGGTTCGCAGGCGGCGAACTATCGTCCTCGGGCTCCGCCAAGGGCTCCGCCCCAGGCTCTGACACGAGCTCCGCCACGGGCTTCGCCACTGCCACCGCCACCGCCACCGGCTTCGCCACTGCCACCGCCACCGCCACCGCCACCGCCTCAGCCAGAGCCAGAGACACAGCCAGAAGAAGACGAAGCACACCCTTCCGATGAGCACTCTGAGCCGCCACCGGCAAACGCGCCTCTCATTATGCGGATTACCGAGCTTCTCCGCCAACCTGGACGAGAGACACGGGTCCAGAGTCTCCATCCGATGAGGCCTCCTGGTACATTATGGTATGATTACATCTTTTACAATATTACTAATTAAAAAACGCTAATTTTGGTTATTTAATTTTTAATTACAAATTATAATTAAATCATTGTAAAATTTTTTTAACAGGTTTAGCGATAACAAGGTATCGCGTTCGGTCACCAAGGTCATCGCGGCCTATTTCACGATGCCCCACGCTAATTGGAGCCAGACCCCGCAGTATGTTCGCGATATTTGGTTCGAGTCATGGGCGGTAAATCATTTTATATTATTTATTTTTATTAATTGAAGTATTTAATTTTAAATATATTCCTAACATTATTCGTATTTTTGTATTAAGGGTGGCACTGGGAGGAATTTCGTACTTTCGACGTGCGAGCGGAGTTCGAGCGTAAGGCGCTAAAGCGTCTAAACGGCTACGTTAGGAACTTGAAGAAAGCGTGGCGCACGAAAGGCGATGCGGGGAGGCCGATAGGGATGGATCCCGATGTTTGGTCGGGACTAGTGCGGTTTTGGGAGGACCCCCATTCAGTGGTTAGAGCGGGGAAGTGTTCTGCAGCTCGTCTTACGCCGGTGGCCGAAGGAGATGGACCTTCAAAGTATTGTGCGGGTCAATCATCATACGCCACAGTACGCATCAACATGGTAATATTTTAATTAACTTAATTTATTTGATTTATTTTAAATATTTATTTATTATATATTATATTTTCATATATGTTTATTTTTGTTTAACAGGTTGCCGGCGGTGATCTTCCTCCGATGCACAAAGTGATGGAGAAAACTCATCGGAGGAAGGATGGGACGTTTGTTACCACTCAAGCGGAACAAACGTTCAACGAGTACAACGCACGACTGGCAGAGCTAGACGAATCTGTCCAGTCTACGATGGGTGTCCAAGATTTGGATAGACTATACGAGGAGGTAATTTTTTAGATTTTTATAATATATTTAAAATTATTTTTTATTACAATTTTTTGTATAACATTTTTATTTTATAGGTTGCACCGAAGAAGAAAGGACGAACGATGGGTGTTGGATCCATTAGGGATGTCCCAGCAGCTTCTACGTCTGCTCGATTTTCCTACACGTCGGGTCCGTCTCAGCCGGAATTGACGAGATAGTTGGATGCTGCTAACAGTAGGATTTCGCAGCTAGAGACGCACATAGAGACTAGACTCGGAGCATTGACCAGTCTTTTCAACATCATCGCAGAGGATCATCCGTCATTAGCAACTGCCATGCAAGGGTTGCAGTTTCCTCCACCGCCTCCTCCACCTGACGGTCCATCGCAGTTCGAGCAGGAATCCGAACAGATGATCCGAGACGACGTCATCAACCTAAGGACCCAACAACCGCCTCCTCATTAGCGTTTTAATTTTTTTTGTATCGGATAATTTAATTTTTGTAATATTATTATTTTTAATATATTTTATAATTTAAAAAAAAATTATAATATTTTATAATTTATTTTTTAATATATTTTATAATTTATAATTTATATTTTAAAAAAAAATTGTTAATAACGACGCTAATTCGACGCAAATTAGCGTCGAATTAGCGGCGTCTACACGAAAGAATTCGACGCTAATTTGCGTCGAATTAGCGTCGTACGCTTTGCATCGACCTGGATCGACGCTAATTCGACGCTAATTAGCGTCGAACCGTAGCGTCGTTTTAGCGTCGAATTTTTGTCCGCCGCTAATATAGCTTCTAATTAGCGTCGAAAATGATTTAGCGTCGATGGTTTAGCGTCGAAACGTACTTCGACGCTAAAACGACGCTAAGCCATTTTAGCGTCGTTTTAGCGTCGAATACTGCCGACGCTAAAGCGCTATTTTCTTGTAGTGTACAGAGAAGTCTACTAGCGGACTACTCTGTAGTAGACTTCTCCTGTATTACCTAGTAGACTTCTCTTGTAACAAACTTATTTGACAGAGAAGTCTGCTAGAATAAACAGGAGAAGTCTACTACAGAGAAGTCCAGACTTCAGAGAAGTCTACTAGCGGACTTCTCTGTAGTAGACTTCTCATGTATTACCTAGTAGACTTCTCTTGTAACAAACTTATTCATTGGCTAATTAATGAAGGTGATGATCACCTAATTCTTTACATAGGCCGTTGATTAGAAACAATCTAACGGTCATAAACAATATACGGATAAAATCTTCTTTTTTCACCTCTTCGTATCCCTCCGCGTCTGCTGTATATATCTCTTTCGTCTCCTCGCTATCTCTCTCGTGTCTCTAAAAACCTCTTACTCTTTAGTCTGCTAGAATAAACAGGTTTGAAACTTAATTTGTAGATTTGTTATTTGTTGTTTCTTATTTGTTATTTAACTTGCACTTTATCAATGGCAGCAAGGCAATGGCAGCAAGGAAAATCGTACTCGCCCTCCCCGCATTGAGAGCCAACCCAACAGTCCAACAGCCGCCACAACAGCCACAACAACCATTTGGGAGACAAGAACAAGCAAATGACAATCAAGGAAGTGCTACGGATGTTGATGTGGAGGAGATCACTGAACTAGAGTACAGATGATCTCTCGCTCACCTTGGCTACTTAATACGCATCGAGGAAGACATTGATCCAGTGATCAGGAATGCTATTCGTCTCATGCAAAACAATTCACGCAACTCCACACCAAAGTCTACTAAATAAGATTTCATTGTATTTATATGTTAAAAAATATCATTATGGAGTTTGTTTTCACTTGAATTGACGTTATTTGGTACTTCTCATAATGAAATATTTTTATAAATAAGTTTGAAATGCTACCATAAGAAAATTAAATCAGTAGACTTCTCTATGAAGTCTACTGGTAGACTTGTATGAGAAGTCTACCAGTCGACTTCATGGAGAAGTCTACCAGTCGACTTCATGGAGAAGTCTACCAGTCGACTTCATGGAGAAGTCTACTAACAACATGTAAGTACTACTGAAAACAGCTAATTTGATTTATACAATAAATATTGAACCTAAATATGTCAAAATCATACAGGAGGCAAACAATTATATAACACACATTTGGGAGAAAGGAAAACTAAAAAATTCATTATAAATAAGTTTGAAATGCTACCATAAGAAAATTAAATCAGTAGACTTCTCTATGAAGTCTACTGGTAGACTTGTATGAGAAGTCTACCAGTCGACTTCATGTAGAAGTCTACTAACAACATGTAAGTACTACTGAAAACAGCTAAGTACCACAATTCGGCTTCGTATGCCCCGGTTGGTTGCACTTTGAACAATTGTATTGAGCATGAATATCCGTTGTTTAGTACCTTTCATCCTTGCGATTTCTAACCAAGTTTGCCACCTTGATTTCTTCTTCCGACCCGGACGCGTCTTCACGTCAGGAGGCAGACATGGGGTTGATGCTATACATTCACCGACTGGGTTTATCGGGAAAATGCTTTCCGCATAGGCCCAATACAAATAATCCCTTCCATAAGTCGGGCAAACACCGGTACCGACATCTTGTTTACTCTCTACCAAAGCGGCAATAGCATGCGAGCAAGGTATCTTTTCGATGTTGAAGACACCACATGTACATTTGTTTTGGCGCAAATCAACAATACAGTCACGTGCTCCTCCCTTCACATAAAACTGGAGATTATTAATGCGTCCCACTTTCATCCGAGACGCGTAATCATCACGAACCGCCAACAAGTATTCAACTGCCCGAGTATGGCGTGTTTTTAGATGTAGAGCATCTTCTCGCCTTATACGAAACCACCTTCCTAGCTTCTCCCGGATAAATTCCAAAAGAAATGTTATGGGAAATCCTCGAGCTACCTTAAGTGCGGCATTGATAGATTCAGCAATGTTGCTTGTCTTTATGTTATATCTATCTCCCTCGAAGTGAACTCGTGACCATAGCTTTGGATCCGCTTCCTCCAAGTATATTGCAATTTCTGGCTTCACACTTCGTATCAAATCTATGTATCGGTCATACTCATCAAGCGTATACGCATACGCAGCGCCTTTGACCAAGTACATGAGCTGTTTTCTCCTAAATTTTGTGACAATGTTACACTGAAGATGGTAGTAACATATACCTCGGGTTGCCCAAGGGAAAACCGTCTCGCATGCCTTCTTAATGGACGCGTGCCTGTCTGAAACTATGCTCAACGAGTATTGATCAGAAATACAACCTCTCAATTTGGTAAAAAACCATTGCCATGAAGCATCATTCTCAGCATCTACAATTCCAAACGCCAAAGGGAAAATCTGAAAATTACCATCTTGTGCGGCCGCCACTAGCAAAACACCTTCATACTTTCCACTTAAATGAGTCCCATCGACCACGATTACTCGTCTAAGATACTGAAAACCAGCTATGGAGGCTCTGAACGATATAAATAGATATTTAAATCTATTGTGAGCATCAACCTCAAGAGCGGTCAATGTTCCCGGATTTGCTTTCTTGATCATATGTAATAATATGGGAGATTTTCATATCCATGTTCAGCAGTTCCCCTCACCATTTCTTGGGCGTATAACAATGATTTGTATGAAGTGGAATAATCCAGATTCATACCAAACATCACCTTCATTGAATCTTGTATATGCTTTGGCGTAACTCCATCAATTATTTCGACGTGCTCGATAAATAACCTACCAATATACTTTGGAGTAGAGCGTTTCATGTGAGCGACTCTGTCCGGTAGTGAACATGTATGCTTTTTAATATACTTTGTCACCCAAAAACGGTTTGGTTCATTCGTCACGGCAGCTCTGACTTTCCACTTGCATCCTTTAACACGACACAGAGCGACTAACAGAGTCTTAGTAGACTTGTATGTTTTGAATGCAAATCTTGACTTCACGGCCGTCAATCGCAACTCTCTAAGCAGCTCATCCTTCCTACCAAAACTCTGTCCGACAAGTATACCATCAAACCATGTCATTTTTGATCCTAATCCTTCGCCAAAACAACGCTCACTCCCACCAACACCATCAAATGAGATATCATCTTCATCCTCATCTTTGACTTTCCCGTATGCACTATAATCTTCATTGATACCAACACCATCAATTTTTATATCCTCGTCTTGCCCATCACCATCTTCAACGTCTTGCCCATCACCATATTCACTACCATGATCTTCTTCATTGACATCATTTCCCGTATCATCCCCATAGTGGTCACCATCTCCTTCCTCGCATTCCTCAGCATCTACGTCTGTATATTCTTCACCACCACTGGCCAAAATTCCATCACAATCATTGTTGACATCATCATCTTTCTCCAACCGACTCGAGACACAAAGACGTATAACATGCGTTTTACTTAGCTCAATCAAATTCTTAACTTGTCTATCATTTGTGACATGCATTGGAGGAGTATCCGGTGCCATATGTTGCAACATTGATTCCGGTAGTGAATAAGTGATCTCCACCAAGTCTGATTCCAGCTTATATTCATCTTTGGCCATCTCAAGAAGATCACAATGGGTGCAATCATCACTCAAAAAGAACAGTCTTCCTCCTTTTGGATTATCAACCACAAATTGCCACGCCTTATCTTGAATAGCCCATTCTCCATAGACAACAACTAAATGAACCATTCTCTGTAAAAACAATAGAAAACACATTAGGTCTCGAACATCTACTGTAGACTTCGTACTGAAGTCTACTAAGTGACTACTAGTAGACTTCACAGAGAAGTCTATGAACAACATGTAGGTACTACTAAAACAAGAAATTTGATTTATACAATAAATATTGAACCTAAATATGTCAAATTAACACAGAAGGAAACACATTATATAACACACATGTGGGAGAAAGAAAATCTAAAAAATTCATTATAAATAAGTTTTAAATGCAATTATAAGAAAATTAAATCAGTAGACTTCTCTCTGAAGTCTACTAGTAGACTTCTCTATGAAGTTAGAGAAGTCTACCAGTAGACTTCATCGAGAAGTCTACGTAATGGGTTATTTTTGCAATTACGACAAACGCTAGTAGACTTCAGCAGCAGTCTATTAGGTTACTTTTGCATTTGACCATAATTTGACTAGAATTTGACTTTTTCAAATAGACTTCTTAGAGAAGTCTACTGAATAAAAAGGTTATTTCTGCAATTGACTAAAGTTTGACTTTATTTAGTAGACATCTATTGCAGTCTACTGGTAGACTTCTCTTAGGAAGTCTACCAGTAGACTACAATAGAAGTCTGCTAAAATGTGTAGACTTCATTCTGAAGTCTACTCAAAAGGCCGGGTTACATTTGCAGTTGACCATATTGTTGACTTCTTGAGTAGACTTCTCCAGAGGTCTACTCTAAAAAAGGTTAGTTTTGTGTTTGACCAAACATGTATCGGCAGACTTCTCATGCAGTCTACTACTAATTTAAGAAGTCTACTGATTTATTTAAGAAGTCTACTGATTTATTTAATAAGTAGTAGACTGCATAAGAAGTCTACTGATAAATGTTTTTCTTGGTCAATGTCTGAGATTTTGGTCAAACGCAAAACTAACCTGTCCGTACATAACAGACTTCTGATGCAGTCTACACAAAAAGTCAACAATGTGGTCAATGCCAGAAATAACCTTGCCGTAGACTCTATTTGCAGTTTACTGGAGAAGTCTACTGGAAAAGTCTACGGAGAAGTCTACTCTTTAAAGCCAAAGTTTTCGTCAAATACAGAACTAACTCATTTTCAAGTAGACTGCTCGTGAAGTCTACGAGTGTTTTTTTTTTAATCAAAGGAAAACAGGTAGACTTCACGAGCAGTCTACTTTGAATATTTTTAAAAAAGGTAAATTGCAAATCTAACCTTTTGTTAACTAGTAGACTTCTGGTGCAGTCTACAAAATCGGAAAACACGGTTTTTTGTTCTTTTTCACACGTAGAGCTCGGTTTTCAGCTCTTTCAAGCACCTAAAACTTCTAATATGACCGTTAACAAAGAAACCCAGCCGTCATTTATGAAAGAACCATTAAAAATCGATAGATTATGAGAGAAAGAATTTTGAAAACCAAATTTAGTTAGTTTTTTAGATGAAATTGGAGAGGAAATGGGTAAGGAAGAAGTTATGAGCTCACAAATGAAGCTGTTATTCTTTCCTAATTAGTTGGGGAAGTATTTAGAGCTTCATTTTGGTTGTTCATGGTGGTTGAAATATTGATGATAATGGCATTTTTGTAAGTAAGTTAATATATCTGGTTGTTTATTTTATAATTTAGAATGTGATTTAAAAAAAAAAATTAATTCAAATATAATGGCATTTCCTTGAATAAGTTGAATTTTATGGTTGGTTATTTCAAATTTTGAGGAAAGAGAAAGAAGATGTTACATTTGCAATTGACCGCAAATTTGAGATTATTTCAAAAACAATCTCAAATTTTTATGACCAAAATAACACTGAAGACATAACATGAATTTAACATGTAACCTTCATGCAGAACCTTTGTCATCTATATATTTGAAACGTCACATGGCACCGTAACAGATCCTCGTTCTCAATTTTGACATGTATATTGTAGTGTTACTCTACATGTAAACATCCGGTACATTAATATTGAGATATTCTTCAGCAGCAATATTATCCTAAATTATTTTCCGATGCACTAAAAGTATTATTTGTTTCCAAATTATCTCCAAATCTTTCACAATTTTAAATCTTTTTCAAAATTTACCATATATCCCTATTTTACTTTGTATGTTTTATATCTCTATGTTGATGGTAATAAAAACGGTGCATGGATGGTGATAACGGAGACGATAGTTGCGAATGAAAAAGACAACAATTGGTGTAAACTGGTTGTGAATGAGGATGATAGTGAATGGTTTCAACGAACAACGTAATGAATAAAACAGTGGTTGTGAACAAAAAGAAAAACAGTCGTGAATGACGGACACGAAAACTATCATCGTTTTATAGAAAACGACGGTAACTATACAACATTTAAAACTTTATAAGCATGACTTTTGTGTAAATTTCACTTTTATAATAATCTTCTACAATATATCAAAAATTCATTTATAAATTTTGTTTTCCACCACGCAAATCTTCTTTTTTCCATTTTCCGCCATTCCAAGCTATAATAGTAAAAATTAATCGGTAAACACATAATTAATTTTGATGTTTTTATCGTAAAATTCTTATATTCTCAACACTAAATAAATGGATTCAAAATGAAATTTTAAGAGCTTCTCGTTGTGTGATCGCTTCTAGCCCAAGTCATGCACACAGCATCAAGTTTGAAGAGCCCTCCAATCACCAACGACGGTTTCGCACATAGTAACAGAGAAACCATATTGCAAAAGGAGGAAGTTGTCGTGCTTGGTAGTGTATTTTAACAGCGAAAATTATGACTAACCGAGATTTACATATTGGCTATATCTTTATATATCATTAGGCTAAGGCACTAAACATATTAGAAAACCTATTTAAGCGTTGCCGGTTGACAGACAAGTCTCTCTGCTTGTGTGAAACCTCCACGTAAAGAGATAATCCTTGGAGTGGCATGCAAGCCTCATGACATCGCAGAAGGCGTGCACGGACTCCTCCTTACCATCTCTTCCCCATTCTATCCTCACCCAGCAAGAAAACCCATTATTCATCGGAATTTTGGGTTGAGAGAAATGGATCATCACTTCCCCACATATCCTCTTCCCTCTCACCATCGAATCCAGCCACGAGCACTCGGGCTGCCCCATCATCTCCTTGTATTTCGAATTCACAAGTCTGACCCTGTTGTTCGAATCGGAGATCACAGCGGGTAAGTCGTCGGCTTCAACTTCTTCTTCGACCTCTTCTGGTGATTTCTTGCTGATTTGAGATGGTGTAGATGGGTTTATGCAGGTCACGTTGATCCTTGAGCAAACCGGCCTTATGGGCTGCGGTGCTATGACTCTGCTTTTGGTTGTTGTTGTGGTTGTTGTGATGGGACCCTGTAGCTGCTTCAAGAAATCTCTCTCTTGTATCACTTCTGCGGTCTGGTTCAGATCAATGACACCCGGCTCCATGCATTTGGAGGAAGAAGGAGAGCATTGAAGGAGAGGCAGAGTCACCAAAGCAGAGGAGCCAACCTGTGTGATATTGGGTGGTAACCCATGAGTGAAGGCCTTAAACGACAGCGTTTTAATAGGGGCAAAGACACGTTGCCTAGAACTACTAGTAGTAGAGGCAGAAGGACATGGCTTGTGTCTCTTGAGGGAAAGATGAGATGTGGGACCCATCCCGCCTCGGCCTCGCTTGCGGGTTCTTGTAGGCCGCGCTTGAAGCTGTGGCCAGAGGTTACGGAGGTATGGAGATTGGCTGATTTTGTGAGACATAGAGGAAGAAGGGTCATCTTCGTTTACTCGAGGCGTCCCGGGCCTAGGAGCAATGGGTCTATATTTGGACAAGATCTCAGCGGTTTTAAGAGTTGTGGTTGAGTGAGAATGGTGCGAGTGAGGGTTGAGTATCTTAATCATGGCGTCAAGAAGACGAGGAAGGAGAAGAAGATGTTGAGAGATCAAGAGAGTGAGCAAGAACGTTATAAGGAGAGTAAAGGGCCAATAAGAGAGAGGCGAATATAAGGAAGAAGGACATTTGGAGAGAAAAGGATGGGTACGTGTTAGAGAGGGTTGGGGATAGGGACACGTGTGAGGAAATGACTTAATGTGCCGTTTTTACAAGGAGATATTGGGGATGTGGTTCGGTTCACCAATCACAGAGGTTGTCACCGCAACGCGTGTTGGTGCTGGACGTCATGCGTGCCTACACCTATCCCTTTTTTTTTCCTCAATTTGTTTACTTTAAAAACCGATACTTTGGCTACATGCAATGAACATTGCAACATATTCGAGGTTTTTCGTAAATTTTAACTTCAAATTAATATCTCGTGTTAGGCGTTATTGGCTTCGAGATAGTTAGAGACGTGCGGCCAAGTAATTGGTCGCTGGGGAGTAACACGAGGCAGTTGCAGCGTCTGTCTGCTCCATGCAACGGTGGGAGAGAAGGACAGACACGTGGTGGCTTTTTAGTTGACGTCTGGGCGTCTTTTCTCGTACGTGTCTTAATGTCTAATGTTTTTTTCTTCTCAAAAACCTGTCTTCGCCGTTCAACATCCTATATTTGGTCGCCACACACAACTTCTCCCAAGTCTTGATATTACTTTTTCTCCTCTTATCGTGCAACTCGTTTTTTAGAACAAAAAAGCTAATACACCAAAAGGTACAACTATAATTTTTTTTCGATAAAACCATAGTATATGATAGACTACTTTCAAACCAAATTTTTTTAAAAAAATGTTCGTTACGAAAAGTGAGACTAATCTTGAATCACTGAATGTTATCTAGAATTCATCTACACAACATATTAATTAGGGTTTTAAAAAAACATATTCCTTCCGTTTCAAATTGGTTGATGTTTTAAAAAAAAATTGTTTTAAAATGTTTGATATTTTATATTTTTAATATAATTTTTATTAATTAATGATGATAAATTATAAATTTCAAAATGAATTAATTGATTTTATTGAATTGTTATGGATTTAAAGTTATAGAAAAATGTTTAGCATAAAAAACAATGTATTTATAATTAAATATTAATTTATTTTTTAATATGTGTGAAAATTCTAAAAAATCAAATATTTTAAAACAGAAAGAATATTAATTTGGAAAAATTCATTTCTTTTTGTCATAACCAACCTAAACTATTAGCAGAACAACATTTCATTTCATTTGTAAAGCTTTAATTTTATATTTATTCATAGTTACATGACCAAACCACAACCGTGACCGTGTTTCAGACCGTAACCGTATTATTTAAAATCATAACCACATTTGTAACCGTATAAAACGGTTAAAAACCGTAACTTTTAACGATAAAAATATATTAGTTATGATTAACAATTTTTTTAATCGTAACTATTTGTTAATCGTAATCGTATAAAAACCGTCGGTTAACCATAAAGTTAAAATCTTAAATTTTATTCATAACTGTATTTAAATTAAAATGAAACGTATGATTAAGTGATTAGCATGACATAGAAAAACTATGTAGATTTAATATTATCGACTCCATATCTTAAAATATTTTAAAATATCAAAAGCATGATTAACTAAAATTATTAAATGTGAAAATACTAAATAAAATCGATTAAATTTCTAACAAGTATATGTGATACTCAAGCACATCAATTTTATATAAAACAAACAAGATTTAAAAAGAAAAATACAAAGTAGGTCGTGAATAACTAGATGGAACTAAGTCAAACCGTGGTCCGTGGATGCAAAAAAATTCATGGCCTCTAACTAATTTTGTGAGAAAGATAGTGTATTATGCTATATTTTAGTTAAATTCAAAACGTTTAATTAAATTTCAAATAAAGTATAGCCGTTAAGCAACTATATTAGAAAGAATAACAGATTTTGACTTAATTAGTCAATATAAAATAGTCGTTTGTTTTTTAAATCATATCAGAAAAATTTCAATGATTAAGCAAAAGAAAAGTGTCGATGTTTCGTTTTAAAAATCTTCAAATGATGTTTGTAAGGCACGATTTGTAACAAGAAACACTTGGAAGCTCATTCGGACTGCTCAGCCGACACAGCTCAGGTATAAAAGTATATGGTTTTCTTCCGTTACTCCAAAGTTGTAACGTTCGCGAACTAAAATTGGGATTTTTGATCAATGCGTCGATTAACACAAATTGCGAATTGAACCAGTTGGTTCAGTTTTTGAGAGTCAGTTTGCGATCTGGTTTAAGGAAACCTTAGGGTTCGCCTATATTAAGTCAGGAAGCCATATTTTAATCGCATTTTTGGGAGAGAAAAGCTGAGTTTCAGAGTTTCAGAAAGAAGAGAAAGAGATCCTTGAGTGTTCTTGTTCCTTAAGACTAAGAAAATACGTGATTGAGGTTTTGGAGGTAGTTCTGTCCGGTTTTAGAAGAGAAGGACAGAGGCCAGTAAGAACAGATCGGATTAGAGCGAAACTTTCACGTTAAGTTCTCCACTCTCTGATCTTTATATAGGAGAAAACGGTTTGTCAATCGAATGTGTATTCTAGGAGTTATAATTGTTTTACTGAGAGAGGTTTGTGCCATTTCGGATCTGCGATTAGTCGACTTCAAAAGAGAATTTCCGTCGAACCATAAGGAATCAGATGATGATTCGCATATTGTTAAATAGCTCTCTCTGTCTAGTTTCCAGATCAGGTTTCCGATTCTGATTCTGAGATAATCTCCGTTCTTAGTGTACTTTCGAAGTCAGCATGTCGTTCCTGTTTTCTGAAACTCTAATTCGGTTTAGGAGATTTTTGGAGAAATGATCGAGGTTTTGTTGGTTCGTGAGGAAGGAAAGATAGAGCAGGGGCTGTAGGTGTCAGAGAGGTCTCTTTTCGTGGCTGTCCTTGTCTAGAATCGATCCAGAATCAAGGTGAGTGTTCATGATGCATTTGATTGTGAATTGGAATGGATTGATGAATGATTACTGGTTATTTGTTCGTGCTATGCGTTATTGATTGATCGCTTGGTATTGTGTTATATCTTTATGCCTATGTGTATAGCCAAGTAGATGGGATTACCGTCTCACTGAGTATTTGTGATAATACTCACGCATTTCTTTTAACCAAGTGATGTAGGTAAAGAAAAGATGAGATCATGGAATCAAGACTATGAAGAAGAGATGATCTAGAGTCTCGTTTATTTGCTTAATGTAATTGTTTAGAACCGCTAGGTTGCTGGTTTTATGGAATTGAATAGTTAAATTGGTTTTGAATTGATGATGGTTTGATGGTTTAATCATTTGATTGGTTTGAGTTGATTTCCGCTGGTTATGTTTAGTTGTTTGTTGAATTGCTAAGTGTTGGGAATTAGTATTTATGAGAATATTAATTCGATGAAAAAAAAACGGGTTGAGTTGTTTCAGTTTGGTATCAGAGCCCTTACGGTTATAGGGCGGGTGCACTTGATTGATTATGAGGATTTAGTCAATTGTTTTGTGTGAGTTTGGAGTCCTAGATCATCTTTTTTCGAGCTTTCAATGAGATTCCACGGTATATGTTTGTTTGATATTTTATGGCTTTCTATTATGTTTAGTGTTCTGCTGTAGTAGTGCAAGAGAGATGGTTAGAGGAGGTAGAGGTAGAAGGCGTGGTGGTCATGGAGGCCATGGTGGTCGTGGAGGGCGTGGACGCGGTTGGAGACTTGAGAGTGAGTCTGCCGCTGTGAGTGTGGTCTAGAGTTCTGTGCAGAAGTAGGTGGCAGCTTCACAGACGTTTCAGGAGGGATCCGTGGGTGTGGCCACTGCGAGTACCAGTGTGAGGACTAGTGGGACTGGTGTGGATTCTGGTGTGGCTGGCGGTGCGGCAGGCCCAGGTGCGGCGGGCCCAGGTGCGGGTGCTACTGTAGGTGTAGCCTAGGATCGAGATGATCGTCTGGCAGATCTATTACATCTGATTTTGGAGCGGTTACCGGGAGGGATGCCAGCTCAGGTTCAGGCTCCGGTAGTGCCACCAGTGGCACAGGTGCAACCGAGGGTTGCGGTTTCAGAGGAGCTCCCATATTATCTTAGGATGATGGAGCAGATGCAGAGGATTGACACGAGATTTTTCTCGGGAGGTGCCAAGCCTGAGGAGGCCGATGAGTGGCGGATGAGACTGGAACGTAACTTTTGCTCTATCAGGTGTCTAGAGGGATACCGAGTGGACCTGGCAATGCATTATCTAGATGGTGATGCGCATCTATGGTGGAGAGATGTGGTGGCCAGGAGGATGCAGACAGAGATGGCCTGGGAGGACTTTTTGGCTGAGTTTAATGGAAAGTTCTTCCCTCAAGAGGTGGTGGATTGGTTAGAGCTGAAGTTTATGGAGCTGGCTTAGGGTGACCGGTTGGTTTGGGAGTTTGACGCGGAGTTCAGTCAACTTCTGGTTCATGCATGTAGAGGTACGGAGGACGAGCATGCCCAAGTGAATAGGTTCTTGAGGGGACTTTGACCGGATTTGAGGACTCGTGTAGAGTGAGTAGGTTTGTCACGAGGGAAAAGTTGGTTGAGATTGCTGTGGTGATTGAGGAAGATCTGAGGAAGCAAGTTATGGTGGTTAGTCCGCCTGTTCAGCGGAAGAGATCGCAGCAGTAGGTAATTCCGAGCAAGGACAGCAAGCCTGCGCAAGGATAGAAGAAGAAGTGGGAGGGCACTTCGGGACTGAGTCACAGAGGTCAGGGTGGTCAAAGAAGCTTCGGGTGTGGGAGCATGGATCACAAGCTGGCGAGCTGTCCTAGGAGGGATGAATCTCGGGATACTCAGGTGTGTTTTCACTGCAGAGAGCCGAGACACATCAAGCCGAAATGTTCCAAGTTGCAGTAGATGGCAGTGGCGGTAGTGCAGCTGGTGTCGCAGATTGCTGCAGCACCGCGGGTGTTTACTTTGGTGGAGGCGGGTGAATCAAGCACCAGGTCGATCACAGGTAAATTCAGAAATTGACTTGGTAAATTCTGGCGTTTTTTAGTTGTTGTCTGTTTTAGAATTTATGAGTCCTGTGATAGAATGTTAGGGTTGTTAGACACATGAGACTTATGCAGGGACCTTGTTAGTGGGCGGGTTTGAGTCCCATGTCTTGTTTGATTCTGGAGCTACGAATTGCTTCATTACTCCAAAATGTGCGGAGGGCTGCAGTATTCGGGGCGATTCCGAGAAGCTGATGAGAGTAGTTAAGTTGCTGACGGGAAATTCTTAGCTACTCATGGTCGGGCAAGCGGCATCGATATTCGGGTGGCTGGAGAGTCTATGCCAGCAAATCTGATTATCAATCCGGTGGAGCTGTACGATGTCATTATGTGTAATGATTGGCTAGAGCGGTACAAAGTTCATCTAGATTATCATCGGGGACAAGTTGTCTTTGAGCGAGAGGCAAGGAGGTTTGTTTATCAAGGAGTGAGGCCGATTTCAGGGAGTCTCATGATCTCCGCGATTCAGGCTGAGCAGCTGATGAAGAAGGGCTGCAAGACGTATTTGACGACGATTATGATGCCATATTCTACTGGAGAGCTGGCTGTTGGGGATATCAAGGTTGTTCGGGACTTCGAGGATATTTTTTTGTTGTTGCAGGGATTTTCACCATCTCGGTCTGATCCTTTCACGATTGAGTTGGAGCCCGGGATGACTCCGATATCTAAGGCGCCTTACAGTGGCCCCAAAAAAGATGGCAGAGCTGAAGAAGCAGCTGGATGATCTATTGGGTAAGAGATTTATTTGACCTAGCAGTTCACCGTGGGGAGCACCGGTGTTGTTTGTAAAGAAGAAAGATGGGAATTTTCGGTTGTGTATTGATTATCGGAGATTTAACTGAGTCACTGTTAAGAACAAGTATCCTCTGCCACGGATTGATGAGTTGTTGGATCAGTTACAAGGGGCTACTTGGTTCTCCAAGATTGACTTGGCATCGGGTTACCATCAGATTCCTATCAATGAGGCAGATGTTAGGAAGACTGCTTTTAGGACGAGATACGAGCATTTCGAGTTTGTGGTGATGCCATCTGGTTTGACTAATGCACCAACGGCGTTCATGAGGTTGATGAATGGGGTCTTTCAGGAGTATTTGGACGAGTTTGTGATCATCTTTAAAGATGATATTCTGGTGTATTCGAGGAGTCCTGAGGAGCACAATGTTCATCTGAAAGTTGTTTTGGAGAAGCTGTGGGAGCAGAAGTTGCATGCTAAGTTGATCAAGTGCAGTTTTTGGCAGCGGAAAATGGGTTTTTTTGGTCATGTGTTTATGCAGATAGAATTTCTGTAGATCCGGGGTAGGCACAGGCTATCAGAGGATGGCCTAGACAGAGGAATGCCACGGAGATCAGGAGTTTTCTTGGTTTGGCAAGTTACTACCAGAGATTCGTCAAGGGTTTCGCGAGTATGGCTCAGTTGATGACGAAGCTGACATGGAAGGATATTCTTTTTGTGTGGTCTTTAGCTTGCGAGGAGAGTTTCGTGAGGCTGAAGGAGATGTTGACTAGTACACCAGTGTTGGGCCAGAGTCGGGTGAGCCTTACGTAGTGTATACAGATGCTTCGGAAATTGGACTGGGTTGCATGTTAATGCAGTAGGTAAATGTAATTACTTATGCTTCGAGGCAGTTGAGGAAGCACGAGAGCAACTACCCTACCCATGATCTTGAGTTGGCTGCAGTGATTTTTTGCTTTAAAGATTAGGAGATCCTAGTCCTGGGCACTAAACCCAGTACCTGAAACCTGACCCGATTTTAAATAGTATCTGATCGGGTTTTGAATTGTGAAATTTTGGGTTCGGGTTCGGGTTCGGATTATACCCGAAAACCCAAAACCCGACCGAAACCCGATCAAACATATAAGCCATTGGTTTTGTGACAAATCTGACAATGGCCCATTTCAAATAGTGGCCCAGTTTTCAACACAACCCATTGCAAACAATGACCCATTGTAAACAATAGCCCATTGCAACCGAAACCCGATCTTCTTCATCGGTTTTCAACTTCCCTTCCAGAAACAAGTTCATCGCCGCCGAAACCCGATCTTCTTCATCGTCGCCCGAACAAGTTCGTTCCCAGAACTTCATCGGTTAAATTCCATTCCATCGATTTTATTCCATCGTTTGTCGAATTCATTCCAACAACAAACTAGATCAACAAACTGGATCTCCTTCCTCTGAGTTTTCGAGAAATCATTCTCAGGTAATGGCTCTCTCTTTCTTGTCTATGGTGCTCTCTCTCTCTTGTCTGTGGCTCTCTCTCTCCATCGGCTCTCTCTAAGAAATTGAATCAATTTCATGTGTGGTTTTATGTGTGGTAGTGGGTTAATCAATTTCATGTGTGGTAGTGGGTTAATCGTTATATGTTCGTAGTTTTGTGTGTATAGCTATTTCTTTTGAACTTGTAAGAAACTTTGACCTTTTTTTCTCACTCAAAAGTCAAAATATAGATATGTTCGTAGTTTCGTGTGTATACAATCCAATATCTTAGGAATCTTATCCCCCACACCATTTGCATTCCTACCTTGATAAGAAAAATGTGGCTCCAAATATCTCTTTGTTGCTCTCAGACTTCACTTGTGTAACTTCTTAACCGTGGCTATGTGTGTGGATCCTGCAAGGCATTAATCACGTTCTTTGAATCTGATTTAAAAGTAACCTTGTTATATCTTAGGTTATATGTCTTAGCTCTTTAGACTCTCTCCATCGGCTCTCTCTAAAAAGTATGTTTTTTTTCCAGATGGATTCATCACCATTTCCAAAAAAGAGGGGGAAAAGGGAAAGAAGAAAAGGCAGGGGTGTGGGATCATTTCACAAGAGTTAAAAATGATTGTGACTCATGTACGTGCGACTATTGCCAGACTACTATGTCATGTGCTACAAAGTCAGGGACTCGTCATCTGACGAGGCATTTGGAAACATGTATGCAATTCAAAGCATGGAAAGATGGTAGTAGTAAAGATAATACAATACAGCAAAAGCAGATTAGTAAAGATGGAGGTTTGAAGGATTCAAGAGTATCTAGAGAGGTTTTCTATGAAGCTTGTGATAGGAGAATTGCCATTGTCTTTTGTTGAAAGTGAGGCTTTTAGAAAATCTGCGAAATGGTAAGCTTCTTCTCTCTTGTTTGCTCTTTCATAATAATTTATTTCTTTATGTTTATGATTCTTTTTCTGTTTTGCATTACAGTGTAATTTGTACAAGCCTCATTCAAGAAGAACAACAACAAGACACATAGTTGAGATGTATGTGAAGAGGAAATTAGCTTTGAAGGAATGATTCTTTATTAACAAGCAAAGAGTCTCACTCACAAGAGACATTTGGGTGGCTTCTGCATATTAACTCTCTCATTTATTTTTTATTTTTTTTATTTGGTTATTTTTGAAGTATGAATGATTGAATGTTAACGTACAGTTTTTTAATGTTAACGCAGGTGCTAGTTATATGGTCATCACAGCGCATTACATTGATGCAAATTGGCGGTTGAAGAAGCTCATCATCGGGTTTAAATCCGTAACAGATCACAAAGGTCAGACAATAGCAAATGTTCTTTTAGAATGCTTAGCTGATTGGGGAATAGATAGAGTTTTCTGTGTGACGGTTGACAATGCAACAACTAATAGTAAAACTTTGATAAAGTTTCATCATGGTTTTGCCTCAATATCGCATGAGTCATTAGTGTTAGATGGTGAACTCATACATATGAGATGTAGTGTCCATATTATTAACTTGATTGTGAGGGATGGATTGTCTGACATAAGTAGTAATGTGTCTACAATCCGTAATGCAATCACATATGTTAGATCCACTACAAATAGGCTAAATTCGTTTGAGCTGAAAGTAGATTTTGCTAGAATAAGAAGAGGTAGTTTGCCAATGGATGTCAAAACTCGCTGGAATTCAACTTATTTAATGTTGACAAAGGCACTTAAGTTTAATGGCGCATTTGAGAAGATGTATGCAGAGGACAAGCCATACAACGATTATTTCCAGGATTTTGAGGATGGAAAAAAGAGGATTGGGCCTCCTCAGATGGTTGATTGGTTAGCTGTTGAAAAGTTAGAAAAGTTTCTTGCCATCTTCTACTAGTCAACATTAGTAGTTTCTGCTTCTCCTTATGTGAATTAATTCAAGTATTATGGTGAGATTGTGGACATTGCCACAAGTCTGAGAGAAATGAGTTTCAGTTTCGATCCGGAATTGAAGTTAAAGGCTGAGGAAATGTTAAAGAAGTTTGAAAAGTATTGGGATGGCATAAAAAATATGAATAAGATGTTGATTGTGGCCACTGTATTTGATCCTAGGAAGAAGATGCAATTTGCTAAGCTGTGTTTTGATGATTTGTTTGGGATAGAAGCTCTACAGAATGTTGAAATGCAAAAATCAGTGAAAGATATTTGGCGTACTTTGTTTGATGAATACAGTAAAAGATTGGGTAAGGCTACAACTTCTGAAAACCCTCATCTCAGTCTTCTTAGTGCAGTGAAGAGCACTCAAGTGATAGAGTGGAATTGGTGGATGATGACTTGAGTTTTAAGCCTAGAAAAAGAAAGATCGAATCTAGGTACAAGGAGTTGCAGAATGAGAAAGGAGTTAAAGTATCAAGGGAAGAGCTGGAAGTATATCTAAAGGAAGGTGTGGAGAATCCAAATGTGATGGATGAAATGGAGTATGATGTATTGTCTTGGTGGAAACTCAATGCTCACAAATATCCAGTTTTAGCAGAGATAGCTCGTGATGTACTTGCAATCCAAGTTTCATCAGTTGCATCTGAGAGTGCATTTAGCACTAGTGGAAGAATCATATCGCCATCAAGGAGTTCTCTAACTCATTATATGGTGGAAGTTTTGATGTGTTTAGAGCAGTGGATGAAACAAGACATTGCAGTGTCATCAAAAGTGCTTACAATTTCACAAATACTTGCTGATTTTGAATATGATGAGAACTTTAAGAAAGGTACATTTGTTTTATATTGTGATGCGTTTTGAAGTTTCTGTTTTACATTTTTATTAACCATTTTTTTTGTTTACACTTTACCTAGTTTGAAGTCCCTTCGATAATAGGTGACTAAACTTGAAATCATACAAGGTATTAAGGTAATATAAAGCTAGATTCATAACTTCATTTCACTTTGATATCAATTGCATAACTTTATTTCACTTTGATATATATTCATGGTTTGTACTTGATACGTTTCTGATTTATTAAACATCTAAATGAACAAGAATTTGGAGTTTGGAGCTTGAGAATGGAACAAAGAGGATTGAATTTCAAATATTGCTCATGGATTTATTCGGGTTTTGGAGTTTTTTCCCCTTCATGGACTGTATTTGTCATTTTTTTTGCATTTTGTTTCTGTACTTTGAATATGTTAGTGTTTCAAATTGAGTTCATGGGATTCTAAGTTGATTTCCCTCATTTTTTTGGTTTTGTTTCTAAAACCCAAACTCGAACCCAAAACACCAAAACCTGTCCCGAACTCGAAACCGAACCTGAAACGCAAAAAACCCGAATGGGTTTTAGATTACTAAAAACAGGTACTCAAAAAAATAAAAACCCGAACCCGAACCCGAACGGGTACCCGAACACCCAGGACTAGGAGATCCTATCTTTATGGCGGAAAGGTTTAGGTGTTTACAGACTATAAGAGCCTGAAGTATTTCTTTACGCAGCCAGAACTGAACCAGAGGCAGAGGTGATGGATGGAGTTGGTAGCGGATTATGATCTGGAGATTGGTTACCATCCCGGTAAGGCTAATCTTGTTGCTAATGCTTTGAGTCGGAAGAGGGTTGCTTCAGCTCAGGAGCAGGATATGGAGGCTTTGGTGAGTGAGATTAGCACCTTGAGGTTATATGTTATCTCACAGGAACCTTTGGGGTTAGAGGCAGCTAACTAGGCAGACTTGTTGAGCAGGATTCGAGTAGCTCAGGAGAAGGATCAAGGGTTGATTGATGCTTCTAGGATTGCAGGTTCTGAGTATCAGGTCTCTGCGAACGAGACGATACTTGTTACGGGCGAGTTTGTGTGCCAAAGGATGAGGATCTGAGGCAGAAGATTCTTAGAGAGGCTCATGCGAGCATGTTGTCTATTCATCCGAAAGCGACTAAGATGTATCGTGATCTGAAACGGTATTATCACTGGGTCGGGATGAAGAAGGATATTGCTAACTAGGTCGCAGCTTGCCATGTGTGCCAGTTAGTGAAGGCAGAGCATCAAGTTCCGAGTGGTTTGTTGCAGAGTTTATCCATTTCGGAGTGGAAGTGGGATATGATTACCAAGTATTTTGTGGTAGGATTGCCAGTTTCACGGACTTATAATGCTATCTGGGTGATTGTGGATTGTCTGACTAAGTCAGCACATTTTCTTGCCATTAAGAAGACCGATGGAGCGGCGGTTTTGGCTAAGAAGTATGTGCGGGAGATAGTGAAGTTGTACGGGGTGCCAGTGAGTATTGTGTCAGACAGAGGTCCGAGATTCACTTCAGAGTTTTGGAGAGCCTTTCAGGCTGAGATGGGCACTAAGGTGCATATGAGTACTGCTTATCATCTTCAGACGGATGGGCAATATGAGAGGACGATTCAGACAATCGAGGATTTGTTGAGGATGTGTGTGCTGGATTATGGTGGTCATTGGGTGAATCACTTGAACTTGGTAGAGTTTGCGTATAACAACGGCTATCAGGCGAGTATTGGTATGGCTCCGTACGAGGCATTGTATGGGAGGCAATGTCGTACACCATTATGCTAGACTCAAGTGGGGGAGAGGAGCATGTTTGATGCAGACTTTGTTCAGGAGACGACGTAGAAGATCCGTGTTTTGAAGCTGAACATGAAGGAGGCTCAAGATCGGCATATGAGTTATGCTAATAAGAGGAGGAAAGAGTTAGAGTTTGAGATTGAAGATCATGTGTATCTCAAGGCGGCGATGTTGAGGGATCCTAACAGATCCATTTCAGAGAATGGGTTGTGCAACGAGTTGGACTAGTGGCTTATCGTTTAGAGTTACCTCAGAGTATGAAGGTATTTCGTAAGGTCTCCTATGTGTCAATGCTAAGGAAGTGTGTGCACGAGTCTGAGGAGGTGTTGGCTAGGATTTCGGAGGATCTTCAGCCCAACATAACGTTGGAGGTGAGACCTGTAAGGATTCTCGAGAGGAGAGTCAAGATTGTGCACCGGAACAAGATACCGTTGTTGAGAGTCTTGTGGGACTGTGACGGTGTTGAGGAGGAGACTTGGGAACCAGAGGCTAAGATGAAGGCATAGTTTTCGAAGTGGTTCGAGAAGCAAATTGAGGCTTAAGTTTGTCTTCTGGTTTTCAGTTCAGAGTTAACATGTTGCTATGAGTTTTTGGTTTATGTATTTTCGTTTGAGATTGTAACGACTATTACATTATTGATATCTATAAGATGAAGATTTCTTAGGGATGAGTTGATAAGATGAGTAGTTCTTATGTTTGGCTATCTATGTCATGGAATTGTGATATTTAGATAGTGTGGGGATATTAAGTTTTATGATGACTTAGAACTTGTTTATCTCCGGGATAGAGTTTTAGTAAACACCCTGAGTGACTGGGCTATTTAGAGTTGACATGTGGATTGGTCAGAAATGAAATGATATTCTAGGAGAGTGGAATGTCAGGATGAGACCACGGGAGGTAGTTCTAATCATAGATGCTTATTGACGTTTAAGAATTGATTGTTCTAGGGGATGAGGATTTTTCTGAATAACTCATTAGGAGATGACGAGTTCTCCTAAGGGGATAACGAGTTCCCCTATATTTTCTTTGAGAGATGTCGATTTCTCTCCAGAGGATTTGAGTTTCCCTATATACCGAGAGCTTGACAGACTGTGTGTCCCGAGAGTGTGAGTGGTATGAAGCATATCGAGAGCCTGACAGACTGTATGTCCTGAGGGTGTGAGTGGTATGGTGCACCGAGAGCTCAAGGGATAACGATCCTGAGAGTGTGAGTGGTGTGGATATGAGTTAAGAGCAATTAATGTCTAAAACGTGGCTATAAGCATAGGACTGGATATAGACCTCAGAGATCGAGAGTTTTGATCTCAGGTGGTGCTGGTCGGGTTGGTTAGGAGTGTTGACCGTAGTGTGACGGTGATACGTGATTCGAGGTTGAATCCGTGTTAGTGGAGGAGAATTATAACGTCCGCGAACCAAAATTGGGATCTATGGCAGTGCGTCGATCAACGCAGGGTGTGTGTGTCGATCGACACAGATTGCGAATTGAACCGGTTGGTTCCGTTTTTGAGCGTTGGTTTGCAACTAGTTTAAGGAAACCCTAAGGTTCGCCTATATAAGTCAGGGGGCCGTATTTCAGTCGCGTTTTTAGGAGAGAAAAGCTGAGTTTCAGATTTCCAGAGAGAATAGAAAGAGAGAAGAGAAAGAGATCCTTGAGTGTTCTTGTTCCTTAAGGCTAAGAAAAGGCGCGATTGAGGCTTTGGAGGTAGTTCTGTCCGGTTTTAGAAGAGAAGGATAGCGGCCAGTAAGAATAAATCAGATCAGAGTGAAACTTTCAGGTTAAGTTTTCCACTCTCTTGATATAGGAGAAAACGGTTTGTCAATTGGATGTGTATTCTAGGAGTTATATTTGTTTTACTGATAGTCCACTTCAAAGGAGGAGTCCCGTCGAACCAGAAGGAATCATAGGACGATCTGCATACCATTGGATAGCTCTCTCTGTCTAGTTTCTAGGTCAGGTTTCCGATCCTGATTCCGAGATAATCTCTGTTCTTAGCGTGCTTTCGAAGTAAGTGTGTCGTTCTTGTTTTCTTAAACTTTAATTCGGTTTAGGAGTTTTTTGGATAAATGATCGAGGTTTTGTTGGTACGTGAGGAAAGGAAGATATAGCAGGGGCTGTAGGTGTCAGAGAGGTCTATTTCGTGGTTGTCCTTGTCTAGAATCGATCTAGAATCGATCCAGAATCATGGTGTGTGCGTGACCATGGCTTATTTGGGTAATCAGAGTATTCATGATGCGTTTGATTGTGAATTGGAATGGATTGATGAATGATTACTGGTTATTTGTTCGTGCTATGCGTTGAGATTGATTGCTTGGTATTGTGTTATTTCTTTATGCATGTGTGTATAGCCAAGTAGATAGGATGACCGTCTCACTGAGTATTTGTGATAATATTCATGCATCTTTTTTAACCATGTGATGGAGTGGAATCAATACTGTGAAGAGGAGATGATCTAGAGTCTCGGTTATTTGCTTTATGTGATTGTTTAGAACCATTGGATTGCTGGTTTTATGGAATTGAGTTGTTAAATTGGTTTTGAATTGGTGATGATTTGATGGTTTAATCGTTTGATTGGTTTGAGTTGATTTCTGCTGGTTATGTTTGGTTGCTTGTTGAATTGCTAAATGTTGGGAATTAGTATTTATGGAAATACTAATTCGATGAAAAAAAAAAGGGGTCGAGTTGTTTCAAAAGTACTCCTTTCTTGTCTGTCTTGCAATCCAAAACAGGTTAGCAACTGGTGGTTGAATGAGAAACTGGAGGTCTGGCTCGATTGTTGAGTGTATCTTTTGTCGAAACATGGAAGAAACGCGCACCCATTTTATCTTCGACTGTTGTGTCTCTAGGGAAGTATGGAAGGGGACTATATCAAAGCTTCTAGGCTCGGATTACGCTGTTGTTTGGGACCAATTTGTATGTCTTCTAACGACACATCGACATAAGAATGATCTTCTTTTGCTACGATATGCTTTTCAAGCAAGTGTTTATCAAATATGGCATGAGAGAAATCAACGGAGACACGAAGCAATCATGCAGTCAACATTGGCTCTTATAAAGCTCATCGACAAAACTATCAAGAACCATATCAACTCAATCTGATCTGCTAGAAACCAAGTTTATACAGAGGTCATCGAGCGATGGCTTATGACCCGTTAAAAGAGCAACCGACCACAATATGTTTCTCATCTAAAAGCTTCTTTCGATTTATTTTTCAATTCTATTTTAAAAACATGATGTATTTATTATAAAAAGCATGATTGAATATAATTTTACATTCATTCAAAAAAAAAGAAATTCAGTGATTTGTATGGTTTTTTGCCACATTTTTAGTAACCAAGTCTTATATTAAAAGTGTTTCATGCATGAATGTAAAGTTATCTCACACAGACAAGAACTAATATCACAAATTCTTCTTCTCTCTGATCTTGCTTTTTTTATTATGATTTCCAGTTTTTTTTGTCTTTTTTGTTTGATAATGTCTTCCGACTTGTTTTTTTTTTCAAACGTTGGTACTGAAAGAGAAGATGCTTATATACCAACCATCAACACTCAAGAAAGTGAAACTCAAGAACAACATAACATCAATTCCGAAAAGCAGCACGTAAATGGTTCATATATGTTTCAGGTAAACTTTCGAAAAGAAAAAAATTAATGGAGAGATGAAAGCATGTTGTAATTATTGCAATAAAAAAATTCTTTTGGAAATCAGGTTCATGATATAGAACATATAAGTATCATTTATTTAAGATTCATCCTGAAAAAATTGATGAACAAACCAACCAAACTCATAATGCTGCTTCTTCTAATCTTTTGTTTTTTCGTTATTCTAACAAAAAAAAACCAAGAAAAATTAGCAAAAGATGTGTTCCAGTTGACCATCTTCATTTAATTTTGGTGAAAAATTGAATTTCAATAATTATTGCAAAAATGCTTTAAATTTTCAAGCTGAGAGAGTTCCACGAACTATTCTTAATCGTACTTTTAAAACACTTTATCGGAAAACAAAAAAATTTACCAAAATTTATTTTCTAATTTTGATAATAAAATTTCAATATGTTGGGATATTTGGAGTGTTCATTGGCAATTCATCATTCTATGGGTATTACATGTCATTGGATTGAAAGTGATTGGATTATCCAAAAAAGAGTTGTTATTTTTCGAGTTTTTGATGATAACATATCGCTGATAACATTTTTAAATTAATAAATTTTATTTTAGAAGAATATAATTTTACAACCAAAATATTTTCTATTTCATTTGATAATGCATCTGCTAATACTTGTTCGATTTATGAATTAATAAATAAGTGTAGTCCTATTTTAGGTGGAAAATATGTTCATATTCGATGTATTTGTCATGTTTTAAATTTATGTGTCCAAGATGGTTTATTAATTTCTGAAAATAATATTTTTTCACCAATAAAAAAGCTTTGAATTATTTTTGCGTCATTCACAATTGATGAAACAATGGTTTCAATTTTGTAAAATGCATAATATACGTCCTAAAAGGTTTTCTCGAGATATTTCTACTCGTTGGAATTCAACTTACGATATGCTTGTTGATTCAATTGGTCATAAAGATTTGTTGTGTAGTTTTATTCAACAAAATTCTAGTTCTTTAACTTTGTGGCCAACTCATTGGGATGATTGTAGTGCGCTTTTAAAATTATTAAAATGTTTTAATGATGCAACATATTTATTATTTGGTGTTTATTATACTACTAGTCATTTACTTTTGTATGAATGTGTTAATATAGCTGATGTGATGTATGGACACGAGAACAATAATGTTTTGTCACTCTGCATTTTTGATCCTAGGACTAAACTAGATGATGTATTTGATTATCTCACCACATATTATAATTTACTAGATGAGAATCCGCGCATACGCACGGATTTTATGTTATATTTATTTTTATATTAATCGAGGCAATAATAAATTATAGTCTATAAATTTATGTACGAAAAATTGTATGGTTGAAATCTTACGAACACGAGTTTACAAAAAATCCAAAAACAATGAGAAGAGTACAAGGAAATAGGAGTGCACCATCACAATTAGTCCCTATGACATATATGCACTATGACATCTTTCTACAATCAACGTACAACACTACCTAAAACGTCTTTAATTATGATGAAAAAGTCTTCTTTAAGATTCAAGTGATATTGAACCAACTTGATATCTTTTGTTTATATGGACAATTATGTTATTCCACCTTTGATTTTTCCCCACGTTCAAGCTTGTATGAGCTTTTACGGCCTATAATTACTTCCACTATGTATTTGTATTTTTGAGTATAGCTAAACCAAATCTACGATAATCCAGAACTTATAATTCAAAGGGCACGACTTGTTGATAATATTTATTTATATAAACCTTTGATGGTAGTTCATCTAGCCAATAGCAGAAACCACTAATTTATTAAATTAGCAATTCAATCATATGTTGATCATATGCTGAAATAAACTAAAGTGATCAATAAGATGAATTCTTTGGAACTAAGATCATATGTATCAATTGTCGTCCGATTACATGGAAATGTGAAAGAGTGATAGCAAAACAGAGCATACGAAAAAGACTTTTATCTGATTATTTCATACAAACAATTTCCTTTACGATATGGAACAGAGCATACCATATGGAGGGGTCTTATCATTTGAGTAACTGATCATACAACAAAAGTTTTGCAACCCCAATTTGAAAACTCGATAGATCATTACCTTAATCTATAATACTACGTGCACAACATAGTCACAGTAGTTTTCAGTTCCAGTATATGCTTATTCCCAGCCATTAAACAGAGTAAACACAAAAACTTCAGGGAAAACTGCGAGTGGGTGAAAATGATATCAGATAGTTTACCAAAGAAACTCATATGGTATAGTGGTACTCATACATATAACTGATGCAAACTATTTGTCATTATTACAAAGCGCTTAACTAAAAAACTTGGAATAAGTTGCTAAACAATAAATTTGATTGATTAAGCAGGAATATAGTCTCCTAACAACAGTCTTAGACACGAGTATATTTACATCTACTGGTGCCATTATATGGTGATCCAACTACATTGACGATAACTTTTTCAGATGCATAAGTTGGAAGGAAATCAATAACAATGGAATACAACTGGAATAAACTTAACTTCCAACTTTCACCAATTCAGAAGCTTTTTTTCAAACCCAATAATCAAACCGAGAGCAAAAATTACAAGACACTAAACAATCTAAAGGAGGGAAGAGCAATTTACTTTAGTGAAGATGAGGGTAGGTTACTTCGACCAGATTCATATCATTTCCTACAAACTTCTACAACTTATCTTCTTTCTTAACACTATAAATCATCCATCAAACTGGCAATTTGATCTTTTTGGGTTCCAAACACAACAACGTAACTGTACTTTTAATTAACGCCATTGACTTATTGATGGTTAGTTCTTCTTGTTTGGTTGAAGTCTTTTTCACGAAGCAAACTACACAACAACAAAGAGAAAAGCCCTGTAATATTCTATTTGAAGATGAGCAAGAGGCAATCTCGAAGTTGGAAACAGTTTTTAAATAACTCATTTCATCTTTTAAATTCGACAGAGATGTAGGCTCTCACCCAACTCACTTCCTTGAAACTCAATTTAACTTGTCAAATAGCATTATACGATTAATATAACCGGAATGGTTACTTTGACGTCGTTCAAAACATCCGCATCTCGGATTTTCTCATGAGTGAATAAACCGGAGCATCCATCACAATAGTCATCGTTCTTTAGGCCACCAGACGAGAAGCCATCTGCGAAACATCCAAAAACATGCGGTGGAACGATTACAGGTATCTGCGCCATTACGCTCTCGCTGTTGTTTGAGTAATTTTATGGATTTCTAGAAGTTGAACGGAGGAGAAGAGATAGAAGATGTAAAATTCCATTGAATACAAGTCTGAAACTAATGTCGAGAGGGAAGATGAATTGATTATTTTTAAAGATGAACAGAGAAAGCTTACGGATTTGGATGTGTGGAGGATTGAAGCAATCCTGATAGTCTAATCGAGAAGTAGGTATGCGAGAAGAGAGATCTAGTCCTTCGTTGAATGGTTCGGCGAAGGGCTTCTGGAGGCGATCTTTGTAAAATGATGCGCTTAAGAGAAGGAAAAAAGGACATGTGTTAGCAATATAAAGCGCCACGTGTCCTCTACTGGAGAGTGCTGACAACTTATTATAGTATAGAGTACATTTATCTAATAGTATTAATGTTTCAAGCATTACTCCAATTTCATAAAAATATAGAAAATTAATATGATGAATATTGTAGAGTTTATAGGCATCTCACACCACAAGTAGTTGAATAATCTATATTAAATGATATGTTATTGACATCTACACTAAGTCTTGCAGGAAAGATTGAAACAACCAAACCTATAAATTTTAAATTTTTTCATTTTTTGGATTATTATTATCACAAATAATAATCTTCAACGGGTTAACACAAGCAATGCGAAAACGATAAACAATTGAACAACATTCTCAATCAATAAACTATTGATCTAACCAATTCCAATAACGATAAAACATCTCAACAATCCAAATAATCAACCACAACGTTCTAGAATCACTAACAACCTAGCAATTCTAATAATACAACCACTTAACCGAGACACTAGATCATCTCTTCTTCCCGACAATGATTCCACGATCACACTTTGTCTTTACCTGCATTACATGGCAAAAAGAGATGCGTGAGTATTATCACAAATACTCAGTGAGACGGTCATCCTGTCTACAGGTTATACACATAGACATAAAAATCAATAAAAATACCAGGATGAACACACAACACGCAACGCACGAACAAAACACACAAGTCTGCCTCGAACAGACATGCGTCGATCGACACAACCACCATGTGTCGAACGATGCATTGACCTGCGTCGATCAACAAAACCTCTAGGCGTCGATCGATGCATCAGCCAGTGTGTCGATCGACACGCAACCCCGGTGTCGATCGACGCAACATCACAGATGCCAGTATCGAACCTATCCTCACACGGATCAATCCTGGATCATCATACATCGATCCCTGCACGCAATCAACATGAAATCCACACAGAAACAACACACAATTCGCATTCTACCAATCTTTTACCCAGATAAACCTACGGTCACGCACTCACCTCGATTTTGGAAGGAAAAGAATGAACAATCACGAAGAACGTGATGAACGCAAAGAACACGGTCTTCAACACTCCCTGGATCCTCACAATCACGAAAATCCAGCCCCAACAATCAAGAACAAACCAGGAACTCACCAACACTCCAAATCTCCTAAAACACTTTGATTCTGCGATTTCTAATAGGAAAAATTGGCCAGAATCCGACTGTTCTGCGCTTATATACAACCCTAGGGTTTCTTAAACTGACCCGCCAAACCGGTAATTGAAATCGAACCGGTCTGGTTCAATTCACCTTGCGTCGATCGACGCACGATCAAAATCCACAGAAATTGGTTCGCGGTCGTTATTCTCCCCCACTAACACGTGATTCGACCTCGAATCACGTAACATCGTTTCCCTAAGGTTGACACTCCCGTCCGAAACTCGACTAGATTCTCCCGGAAACATCAACAATGCAATGCTCCCTGATTCAGATTAGGAATGCCCGATTGATCATGCAACAATCAAACAAGAACATGCACGACCCAAGCCGCTACATATGTTTACCAGGGTCGTCTGACCCGAGGTTCCAAACGGAAGTAAAAAACCTAGACTAGACGTCCACTTACACATCCTATCAACACTCCTGTCCACCCGGCCAGCACCCCTCGAGATCACACCCGATCCTCGAGCTCCACTAGTCTCATACTAGCCACATTGCACCGTCTCGCCATGGCTGCAATCCTGACCCAACCCGGTCAGCACAACCTGAGATCATCTCCCGATCTCAATCTCATAATGTTGTCTCACTACGGCTACCATCCTGACCAAACCCAGTCAGCACCACCTGAGATCCACTCCCGATCCCTAAAGTTCATCTAGTCTCATACTTACAATCACACTACAGACACTATTGCTCATACTCATATCTATATACACCACTCACACTCTCAGAATCGTCACCCTTCAAGCTCTCGATGTATATCATACCCCTCCCACCTTCAGGACCGCCGTCCATCCAGCTCTCGGTATGCTCCAGCCCCTCCCACTCTCGGGACACACAGTCCGTCAAGCTATCGACTGCAGAGGAATCACACATCCTCTAGAGAGATCCATGTCCCTCAAAGTATATGCAGGGAAACCACTATCCCCTGGAGAGAACCTCACTGTCCCCTCAAGTATATCCAGGAAACCCACTATCCCCTGGAGCAATCACTCTGTAACGTGCATCATAAGCACCTGTCGACCAAAATCACTTCACGTGGTTCCATCATGATATTCCTTATCCCAGAATGTCACCTCATGGCCAATCACCAGGCCATCCGGAACAACCCAATCACCAGGGTGCTCCCACAGAGTCCCTGGAAAAGACAGTCCTAACTCACATAAGACTTCTGTTTCCATACTCCCCCTAGGAAATAGACAAGTTCTAACTCACATAGAACCTCCATCCCCAGATACTCCTCCTAGGACATGGACAAGTTCCAACTCACATAGAACTTCCATTCCTAGCCTCACTAGAAAATAGACAGTCCTACTCACTTAAAACTTCTATTTCTAGCTCCCTAGCAGATAGACAAGCTCTAACTCTCATAGAACTTCTATCGCTAGACCTCCACATGACCCCACCAGCCATCAAAACACATGACCTACCAGTCATCACAACCCATGACTCCATAAGCCATACCATAAGAATCACATCTTATAAATACATTTAATAAGAAAACCCATCTTATTAAATCTCCACAATGTATAATCGTTACAACATAAAATGAAAAATACATCAAACTCATAGCAACATGCTATACAGACTCTGAAAACCAGAAAAAGACACTCAAGCCAATGCTTGCTTCTCGAACCACTTCGAGTACATTGCCTTCATCTTCGCTTCTGGTTCCCAAGTCTCCTCCTCAATACCGTCACAATCCTACACGACTCTCACCAACGGTATCCTCTTCCGGCGCAACACCTTGACTCTCCTCTCGAGAATACGCATAGGCCTCGCCGCCAACGTCATGTTGGGCTGAAGGTCCTCTGGAATCCTAGCCAACACCTCCTCAGACTCATGTAAACACTTCTGTAGCATCAAAACATGGAAGACCTTATGAAAAACCTTCATACTCTGAGGTAACTCCAACCGATAAGCTACTAGCCTGACCTGCTCCACAACCTTGAACGAACCCATAAACCTTGGACGTAGCTTATTCTCTGAAATGGATCTGATAGGACCCCTCAACATCGCTGTCTTGAGATACACTAGATCTCCCAACTCAAACTCCAGCTTTTTCTTCATTTTATCGGCATAACTCTTTTGCTGATCTTGAGCCTCTCTCATGTTCTGCCTAAGACACGGATCTTCTCCGTCGTCTCCTGAACAAAATCCGCACCAAACATGCTCCTCTCCCCCACTTGAGTCCAGCATAGTGGTGTCCGACATGGCCTCCCATACAAAGTCTCATATGGTGCCATCCCAATACTCGCCTGGTAGCTATTGTTGTACGCAAACTCCACCAGGTTTAGATGACCCGCCCAATGACCACCATAATCCAGCACACACATCCTCAGCAGGTCCTCCAATGTCTGAATTGTCTTCTCAAACTGTCCATCCGTCTGAGGATGATACACTGTGCTCATATGCACCTTAGTGCCCATCTCAGCCTGGAACGCCCTCCAGAACTCTGAGGTAAATCTCAGATCCCAGTCTGACACAATACTCTCGCTGGCACTCCGTGCAGCCTCACTATCTCTCGCACATACTTTTTAGTCAACACCGCCGTTTCGTCGGTTTTTTTTATGGCAAGAAAATGTGCTGACTTGGTCAGACAATCCACAATCACCCAAATCGCATCATAGGTCACGACACTAGCAACCCTGTCATAAAATCCATGGTAATCATATCCTAATTCCACTCCGGAATAGGCAAACTCTACAATATACCACTCGGAACTTGATGCTCAGCCTTCACTATCTGGCACACGTTGCACGCTACAACCCAGTTAGCGACATCCCTTTTCATCCCGACCTAGTGATAATACCACTTCAGGTCACGATACATCTTGGTCGCTTCCGGATGAATCGATAACATGCTCGAATGAGCCTCCCTCAGGATTTCCTACCTCAGATCCTCAACCTTGGGTACACAAACCCGCCCGTTCACCAGTATCGTCCCATTTGCCAAGACCTGATACTCTGAACCTACTACCTTGGAAGCATGAATCAACCCTTAATCCTTCTCCTGAGCTACTTGAATCCTGCTCAGCAAATCTGTTTGGTTAACTGCCTCTAATCCTAACGGCAGCTGTGAGATAACACACAATCTCAACGTACTAATCTCGCTCACCAGAGCCTCCATATCCCACTCCTGAGCCAAAGCAACCCTCTTCTGACTCAACGCATCTGCAACCAGATTAGCCTTGCCTGGATGGTACCCAATCTCCAGATCGTAATCCGCTACCAACTCCATCCAGCGCCTCTGTCTCTGGTTCAGCTCCGGCTGAGTGATGAAATACTACAGACTCTTATGATCTGTGAAAACCTGCACCTTCCTGCCATAAAGATAAGACCTCCAAATCTTTAAAGGGAAAATCACTGTAGCCAACTTCAAATCGTGGGTAGGGTAATTGCACTCATGGTTCATCAACTGCCTCGAAGCAAATGCAATAACCTTTCCCTGCTGCATCAGCACACAACCCAGACCAACTCCCGAAGCGTCTGTATACACCACGTAAGGTTTACCCGGCTTGGGTAATGCCAACACAGGTGTACTCGTCAGCATCTCTTTCAGCTTCTCGAAACTCTCTTCGCAAGCTGAAGACCACATAAAAGGGACATCTTTCCCTATCAACTTCGTCATCGACTGCGCCACACTCGCAAACCCGCTAACCCAAGAAAACTCTGAATCTTGGTGGCATTCTTCGGTCTAGGCCACCCTCTGATAGCCTCAATCTTAGCCGGATCCCAAAAACTCCCTCTGCAGACACCACGTGGCCAAGAAAACTCATCTTTCGCTGCCAGAAACTGCACTTACTCAACTTCGCGTACAGCTTCTGCTCCCGCAGCTTCTCCAGAACCACTCTCAAGTGCACCTCATGCTCCTCAAGACTCCTCGAATACACCAGGATATCATCAATGAAGATGATCACAAACACATCCAGATACTCCTGGAACACTCCGAAAGGCATCACCACGAACTCATAATGCCCATACCTCGTCTTGAAGGCAGTCTTCCTAACATCCGCCTCATCAATCAGAATTTGATGGTAACCCGAAGCCAAATCAATCTTGGAGAACCAAGTAGCCCCCGCAACTGATCCAACAACTCATAAATCCGCAATACCTGTTATTCATAGTGACTTGGTTAAGTCCCCGGTAATCGATGCACAACCGGAAACTCCCATTCTTCTTCTTCACAAACAACACTGGTGCTCCCCACGGTGAAACACTAGGCCGGATGAATCCCTTACCCACCAAATCATCCAGCTGCTTCTTTAGCTCTGCCATCTCTGCTGGAGCCATACAGTAAGATGCTTTAGATATAGGAGTCGTCCTAAGCTCCAACTCAATTGTAAACGGATCCGACCTTGACGGCAGTAATCCCTGCAACGACTGGAAAACATCCTGGAAGTCCTGAAAAACCCGAATATCCCCAACTGGAACCTCTCCAACAGTCTCAAGCATCACTATCGTCGCTAAATACGTCTCGCAGTCCTTCTCAATCAGCTGCTCAGCTTGAATGGCCGAAATCATGAGATTTCCAAGAGTCGGTCTCACACCCTGGTAAACCAACCTCCCCGCCTCTCGCTCAAACACTACTCGTCCCCGATGACAATCCAGATGGACCCTGTACTGATCCAGCCAATCTATCCCTAGAATGACATCGCACAACTCCACCAGACTAATGATCAGATCTGCTGGCATCAACTCTCCCGCCACTAGAACATCCACACCACGAGCCCGCCCGAAAGTAGCCAACGACTTGCCACCCGTAACCTAAACTACTCCCGGCTGCTCACCGAAATCGCTTCGGATACCACTACCCTCTGCACACTCCGGAGTAATGTAGCTATTCGTAGTTCTAGAATCAAATAACACGTGGGACTCACAAATCCCATGTGCTTAAGAACCCTAATACTCTAGCATAGACTCACCATTTCCAAACAAACTAAATTCATACACAACAAGAATTTAAAAGTCAAGTCCAGAATTACCTGTGATCGGTCTGGCACTAGAACCACCCACCTCCGTCGAAGTGAAAACCTGCAAGGCCGCTGCAATTTGAGCCAACGGCTTCACTACCACCACTGCCATCTGCTACAACCTCGGACACTTGGGATTGATATGCCCCGGCTCTCTGTAGTGAAAGCACACCTGCGTATCCTAGGCCTCGATCCGCGTATTTCGAGCCCGAGTCCTCTTCGGACAGCTCGCCACCCGATGATCTGTGCTCCCACACCCGAAGCAACCTAAACCACCATGACTAGCCCCTGAAGTGCTCTCCCACTTTTTTTTCTGTCACTGTGCAGGCTTGCCGCCCCTGCTTGGACCCACCTACTACTGCTGAACCGGTGGACTAACCACCATAGCCTGCTCCCTGAGGTCCTCCTCAATCGCAACAGCTATCTCCACCAGCTCCGCCCTCGTGGCGAACCTGCTCGCTCTACAGCGAGTCCTCAAATCGGATCAAAGTCCCCTCATGAACCTCTTCACCTGGGCCTGCTCGTCCTCCATGCCTCTCTAGCATGCACCAGAAGTCGACTGAACTCCGCGTCGACCTCCCTCACTGACCGGTCTCCCTAGGCCAACTCCAGAAACCTCAGCTCCAACCGATCCACTGCCACTTGCGGGAAATACTTGGCATTAAACTCAGCCAAGAAATCCTCCCAGGCCATCTCGGCCTGCGCCCTCCTCGCCTCCACACCCTTCCATCAGAGATGCGCATCACCCTCCAGGTAATGCACCGCCAAATCAACCCGGTATCCCTCTGGACACCTGATAGAGCGAAAGTTACGCTCCAGTCTCAGCCGCCACTCATCGGCCTTCTTAGGCTTGGCACCTCCCGAAAAAAACCCGGTGCCAATCCTCTGCATGTGCTCCATCATCCTAAGGTAGGATGGAAGCTCCTTCGTAACCGCCACACCCGGCTGTACACCAGCCACTCCCGGCTGAACCCCAGCCACTCCCGGCTGACAACCAGCCACACCTGGCTGCACACCAGCCACACTTGGCTGCACACCAGCTACACCTGGCTGAACACTAGCCACTCCTAGCTGCACTCCCGGAGCCTGACCCGGAGCCGGCACCCCATATGGTAACCGCTCCAGAATCATCTCGATCCTGGACAACATCTGCGGCAGCACCCCCACCTGGGTCCACCGCATTGCCAGCTACACCGGGACCCACACTAGCCCCTCCAGCCCTCACGCTGGTACCCGTAGCGACCACACCCATAGACCCTTCCTGAAACGCCTGCGAGTCAGCCACCTGCTCCTGCGTGGTCTCTTGAGCCACACTCGCGGCATCAGACTCCTCTCCGAGTCCCCGCCCGCATCCACACCCACCACGACCACCTCAGATTCCACGGCCCCTACGACCTCTGCCTCTAGCCACTTTAGCCATCACTCTGCACTACCCAGCAGAAAACAAAGTTCTAGACAAAACAGAAAGTCAAACAACACATACCGTGGAATCTCATTGAAGGCCCGGAGAAGATGATCTAGGACTTCAAACCCATACAACAATTAATTGACTAAATCACATAACCAATCAATTGCACCCGCCCTAGAACCATAAGGGCTCAGATACCAAAATGAAACAACCCAACCCGTAAATTTTAAAATTTTTCCTTTTTCGGATTATTATTATCACAAATAATAATCCTCAACGGGTTAACACAAGCAATGCGGAAAACGATAAACAATTGAACAACATTCTCAATCAATAAATCTCATACTCTATTAATCTAACCAATTCCAATAACGATAAAACATCTCAACAATCCAAATAATCAACCACAACGTTCCAGAATCACTAACAACCTAGCAATTCTAACAATACAACTACTCAACCGAGACACTAGATCATCTCCTCTTCCCGGCCATGATCCCACGATCACACTTTCTCTTACCTGCATCACATGGAAAAAGAGATGCGTGAGTATTATCACAAAATACTCAGTGAGACGGTCATCCCGTATACAGGTTATACACAGAGGCATAAGAATCACTAAAAATACCAGGGTGAACACACAACACGCAACGTACGAACAAAACACACTAGTCTGCCTCGAACAGACATGCGTCGATCGACACAACCACCATGTGTCGATCGATGCATTGACCTGCGTCGATCGACACAACCTCTAGATGTCGATCGATGCATCAACCAGTGTGTCGATCGACACGCAACCCTGGTGTCGATTGATGCACTGTCTCATGTGTTGATCGACGCAGAGTAACTGCGTCGATCGACGCAACATCACAGATGCTAGAATCGAACCTATCCTCACACGGATCGATCCTGGATCATCATACATCGATCCCTGCATGCAATCAACACAAAATCCACACAGAAACTACACACAATTCGCATCCTACCAATCTCTTACCCAGATAAACCTACGGTCAAGCACTCACATTGATTCTGGAAGAAAAAGAATGAGAAATCACGAAGAACATGATGAACGCGAAGAACACGGTCTTCAACACTCCCTGGATCCTCACAATCACGAAAATCCAGCCCCCAACGATCAAGAACAAACCAGGAACTAACCAACACTCCAAATCTCCCAAAACACTCTGATTCTGCGATTTCTGGTAGGAAAAATGGCCAGAATCTGACTGGTATGCGCTTATATACAATCCTAGGGTTTCTTAAACCGACCGCCGAACCGGTAATTGAAATCAAACCGGTCTGGTTTAATTCACCTTGCGCTGATCGACGCAGGGATCGACGCACACCACCTGCGTCGATCGATGCACGACCAAAATCCACAGTAATTGGTTCGTGGTCGTTACAAGGATGAGGCACAAAAAAGACAACGACCCTTAAGTAATAATTCTGAACTTCAAAAATATTTATCTACTAATTTTAAATTTAGTGATGCAGATGCAAATACAACTTTCAAGTCATTCAATAGTGGAAAAATCATCAATATCATTATCCGATTTTAGCTATAATTGCAAAGGACGTTCTTTCTTCACCAGTTTCTACGGTTTCCGTTGAATATGCTTTTAGCATGGGAGGTCAAATTTTAGATAAAACTCGATCAAGGGTGAGCCCAGATTCTCTCGAAGCCCAAGGGTGTCTTGATGATTGGATAAAGACAACAAGCCCAATATAGACAACAAAGAAGATGAGTTAAAAGATATTGATAGTGACATATCTTCAACGAGATCCGAAGATAATGATTAACATTTTTATTTGTTAGTAATAATTTTGTAATAGTATACTCCCTTTATTTGAGATTAAATGTTTTTAGAATTTTACACAATATTATTTTATCTTTACTAACATAAATCATTTTAAATCATTTTAAATCATTTTACAGTATTTAATGTTAGTTATTTGTTTTCATTTTCTACTCTATAATTTATCCAAGTGAATTTCTTGCAGTTTTTTAATAAAAATAATCTATTTGATTCTCATGCATATTTAACAGTTTTTTAATGAAATAAAGTATATGTTATTTTATTACGGCAACAAAATATTTGGTGGCAAAAACTTAAATATTTGGTGAAAAACAGAAATTTCAAGTTTTAAATTCAACATAAACAGAAATTTCAAGTTTTAAATTCAACAAATATTTCTAAAATATTTAAAAATAATATTAATAGATCTTAAATCTCGTAGTGGAGCAAAAAAATAGTTTAAATTTTTTTGATCTGTTATATAAGAAAATTAAAAGCTTTTATAATTTTTCACCCACAAACAAAATAACGTTTGTTTGATTTTAATACCATTCTACATTCAAAACATATTAAAGAATGACTTCTATTTTCTTTTTTTTTTTAACTTTCACTTGTTTTTTATTATTCAATTTTTAAAATATTATAATTATAACCGTAATATTGACCTTATTGTAATTATTGTAATTATAAAATGCTCGTAACCATATTGAACCAGAACCGTATCAACAACAATCGTATTTAACCGTAACAGTTTTAACCGTATATTAATAGTTACGATTAAGGTTAACAAAAAAGCATAACCGTAACCGATGGTTAAATAACAATAATTGCAATCATGCCTACATGTATAGAAGTTCATCTGAAAAACAATATAAAAGAGAAAACTACAAAAAGTACACGATATTATAGAAAAACATAAAACATATATAATAAAATAAAATTTATCAAAAAACCAAATAAGAGGAAGCCCCATTGGCCCAATGGTTTAATCAAGGGATCATTAATGTTTTTACACCAGAAGGTCTAGGTTTGAATCCTGAAAGATGGAATTTATTGTCATTGATGCAGATTAATGGAGACAAGCTCACATGAGATCTTCAGGGTGGGGCAAGATAGAATCGTTTGGCGTAGATCAAAGCGAAAGACTTGTCTGTTGTAGAATTATCGATGTAACAGTTCTCATAATTTATAATAGAATAATAATAAATTCAGACGATTTAAATAACCCAATAAAAACCACGTGTAATCTTTTTTTCCCTTCATATAAAGAAACAAGTTGATGTATTTCATGAAAAAAAATATTAATAATCTACCATTTATGTTTCAGTTTTTTTGTGGAAAATACCATTTGCCATAATTGCTTATAAAATTCTATCACAAAATATTGTACAACGGAAAGAAAAAGACACTTTTACCATTGATATTAAGTGCACTAAATGATGGTTGATTGTGGTAGATTTGATTGGTGGACGAAAATTTAATGGACAAGAATAATTGATAAAACATTAAGAGCCTAAAAATTTGGTGAAGAATCGCAACATTTTCGAAGTCTGTATTTGTCTCTATCTATTATTTATCGTCCACGTATACAAAACTAAGTAATTTTTATGTCCACTTCATGAATAGAAGAAGATGTGCACGTCCAAATGTATGTATAGCCCGAAGAAACGTCGGAGTGGAGAATTTGTGAACTTGTGTTACGCGTGGAAGTTGTCCACCATAACAGATATTGAACCTATGTTACGCGTGGAAGTTCTCCACTATGACAAATAGTAAACATGTGTGTATTTTAGTGGAAGTTTTTCACAGAAATCGTATGTGTGTGAGAGAGAGAGGGTTTTTTTTTTAAAATTCAAAAAGAAGGAAGAAGGAAGAAGGAAGAAGGAAGAAGAAGAGATTACGAGAGGAGAACAATTTTCTTAAAATTTAAAGCATGGCTAAATTTGTCATTTCATTTAGCATGTGTGGTATATTTCATAAGATATGAAAATTATGGTAAATTTCATAAAAGAATTGAAATAAAATGGTAGATTTCATAATTTTTCTTTCACGGAAACGTTTTTAATAAAATACTATTATCATCAACCGATAGCTCCCAAACAAAGACTATGAGATTATGGATCTATAAAGATTGCTTCTAACTTATGTATGATATCTACATAGATGGGATATCAAAGGGCTGGGTTGGATGCCACTACACGAAAAATTGTCAAGTCAAAATACATTTTTAAGTGAAAACATTAAGATTGTAGATGATTTTTTTTTGTTGCGGATGTTTAAGGTAGTTCTAGTACGCATTATCATGTCAATGAAGATGCTAATATGTGTCATGAACGTTATGATCATCATGGTTATTATAATGCAGTAGAATGTGGTAATAGACTTGTAGATGTGGTAATTGATGCATTTAATGATAACATTGTTGAAGAACCAAACTTAGATGCTAAAAGGTTTTATAATATGTTATGTGTTGCTAATAAATCCATCTACGAAGGTTATAGAGAAGAACTGTCGAATTTGTCATTCACATCTAGAATGAAAACAATTAAAAGTGAATATAACATGACTAGGAACTGAATGGATAAATGGATTGCATTAATTAAAGAGTATTTACGAAAGGATATATTAATAAAGTCTAACTATGTAATACATATATTAGTTAGGAGTCTTGGTTTACCATCTCAAATTATTGATCTATGTATTGAAAACTCTATATTTTTTTGAAAGATAATGCTATGTTAAAGTAATTTTGATATTGCGGAAAACTGAGATATCAGAGACATGCATAATAATTCCAAATGGCTCAATAAAGATATATTAGCCTTTCTTAAAGGATTCAAGCCTAACCATGAGGATATCAGCCTCGAACCAACTTGCTCCATATTTTTGACCCATCAAAAATCCACGGCAAACAAAAAATTAATCTATATAGAACAATTCAGACCTGACCAAAACCGAGTAACCCAAAACTATCCAATTTGTTCCTATTTGGATCCATGTAGACTTACCTTTGGAGCCCAACAAACATTTTCTATAATTTTTGTATCAATACAAAAAATTCTGAATTTTAAAGTATACTTTGTCTTTGCAAATAATTCAGTGTGTTCCTGAGTACATAGACTTATCATAACTCGATCCATAGGCTGTGTGGCCTCTCTGAGCCCACTGTTGAATCAATAGCTGTACTGCCAACTGTTGTTTCCACATCGTCATCCCTTTGTAAGATCATCATATATCGATCGTACATTATATGATATCAGAGCTAAAAGCTCATATACCTTTTTCTGTTTCGTTTTCATTCCTTTCCTAAACCAATTTTTTTTACCCGATTTTGGCAAGTATTTTTTGTTTATCATCTTATATATATAAAAAAATCCATATTTTTTATCTTATTATTCTTATTTCTAATTATATATATATATATATATATATATATATATAATGTTTTCGGCTTTTTTATATAAAACATAAATCTGAAAAATAAATATCTTCTCTTTTTATTCATCTTGTTAAGATATTATAGGGGTCAAAATCCACCCCTTGTAAATCAATGCCTAAAAATTGGCTAAGTGTGGAAAAAGTGTTAACCGGATTCCCGCATAAATCTCTTAACCGACTTTCCGCGGAAATTCTTAATAGGTAATCCGCGGAAAACCCTCACCTTCAGCTTTAACCTGACCCGCGGCTAAACTATAAACATAGCCCGCGAGATGGTTATAACAGGACCGGGCCGCGGGAGTGGACCGCAGCGTCCAGAAGTGGGACGAGCCGTGAAGAGAAGCCCACGGCATGCAGCCGACTCCGCGGCGAGAGAATCCTGCAGAATAAGGAAGGCATCTCTATCTCCTTGACAGAAGCCCTAGCCGCGGGGTGAAGCTATATATATGTTTGTTGAGCAGTTTTTCGCATACATTTGTAAACATTGATTCGCAGAAACATCAATAAAAATCCATTCTCTTATTATTTTCTTTCCGTGATTCGCACTTAGAAATCTCTGTTCCTCAAACCCTAAGACAAATTATATTGTTCGAGTTTCGACTCCTACAATTTGGCGCCGTCTAAGGGGAACCTAGATTGTCTTACACGAAGGAATCACCCTGCAAACAGTAAGAGATGGTTGAAGAAACCCAGGACGGAAACACCGCGGACGATCCCCGGGGAGAGAACGAGCTTGTCATCGACAAATCCGCTGCAGACGTGACCGGTGCATGCAGAAGCGGCACAACTCAGCAGCCCAATGAAACTGGTGCAGACGGAACTGGCACCAACCCGCAGCCCATCGTGACTGGCAAAGGCGAAACTGAAAACGAGCCGCGACCGTGGCTGCCGTTAATCAAACAATAGCGCCGATCCAAACGACGCCAGAGTTCCTGGAACAGATGAGAACCATGATGGAACAATTGATCCAGGAGAAGCTTAACACAGCGCTGTCCAGTGAGCTACGCTCTCCGCTAACGGCGAGCCGTTTCCGCGGAAGGGGAACAAGCCTAAACAGGAGAACCGCAGCATGCGTGATCCCAACGTCCTTAACTTTCTCAACACCGATGGACGCCCAGAAGATCCGTGGTCTACCCAGGATCCGGCCCATGGCTAATATCACCAAGCCGAGCACATCTGGACAAAAGCCCAATAGGAGAACAAAATTCAGTGGACCCCCATGACACTGTACGGGAGACCCGAGCCGCGGCTTAGCGGAGCAGCTCACGGTTTGAGCTTAATCAGGAGTATGACGAGGAAGAAGAGAACGTTCTCTGGGTGGAGCAACAACTTAACGAAGAACGCAAAACTCTTCTCCAATCCCAAAAGGATGAGATGGCCCAACTCCGCGCAGAGATGACACAAAACGCTGCTGAGTTAAGGGTAGTCTGATCCCAGGTTCATCGGGTTGCAAGCAAAGCACCCGAGATCGACCGAGTCCTCGAGGAAGTGCGGATTACCCCTTTTACAGCGCACATCGCACAAGCAAACATTGCAGATCCCGGAAGGATAAAAATCACCCCGTACGAGGGGAAAACCGATCCAACGGAGCATCTCCGAGCATTCATGATTGCGATGGGGCGCCTGAGCTTCAGGGAAGGCAAGAAAGACATCGCCTAATGTCTCATGTTTGTCGAAAATCTTAAAGGATCGGCGCTCCAGTGGTTCTCCAGGATGGAGCGAAATTCGGTCAACACATTCGACGAGCTGTCCGCGGCATTCCTGAAGCACTACGGAATGTTCATGGAGCGCCGAACCTCTGACGCCGAGCTATGGTCCTTGGTGCAAGGATAGAACGAACCTCTTCGGAGTTTCATGGAACGATTCAAAACTGTCCTAGCTCGGGTGGAAGGGCTAACCGACACAGCTGCTATAGAGGCTTTGAAGAAAGCTCTGTAGTATAAGTCAGATTTTAAAAAGCTTTGCGATCAAGGCATACCAACGGTGTGCCGAAGCCAGCATCAACTGGTCGAAACCTTCCAAGTACCCGAACGAGGTGATTACGTTCAAAGAAAAAGAGACTGAAGGGATCAACCTAATCGTAGACAATCGGGATGTGGCGCGGGTGCAGATCGACACGGGCAGTTCTACTGATGTTATATTCCGCGATACCCTTCAATGGATGAGCATCGATCTGTCCAAAGTCAGGCCATCGCCCAAGCCGATCACTGGATTTTTTGGAACAACCACGATGACAATAGGGACAATCCGTCTACCTGTTCACACCGATGACATCACCAAAATAGTGGAGTTTTCCGTGGCAGACAACCCGGCAATCTACAACATGATAATGGGAACTCCCTGGATCAACTCAATGCGCGCTGTTCCATCCACTTACCATATGTGCATCAAGTTCCCCACTCCGTGGGGCGTAAATACGATCTGGGGAAACCAGAAAGAATCTCGCATCTGTTTCCTGGCGGAACACAAACTCCGCAATACAGGCCCACAACCCATGGAAAGACGAAAAAGATAAAAACAGACCGCGAGACGGGGAAAGAGCGCGCCCAGCTCTTATAGCAACTACAGCTTGACGAGGATAAAAAAAAAGGTCCATTGCCAACCTGCGATCCCGTCATCTTAGTTTGTATAGACGATGAATTCCCTGAGCGATGCGTTGAACTCGGAGCCATACTCGACGAAAAGATTAAGGAAGAGTTGATCTCGTTCCTAAAGAAAAATATGAATACTTTCGCATGGGCAGCGGAAGATATGCCGGGCATTGACATCAATATCGCTAGTCATGAGCTCAACATCGATCCAACGTTCAAACCCGTGAAGCAAAAGAGACGAAAGCTTGGTCCCGATCGAGCCAAGCTCGTGATGAGGTGGAAAGGCTCCTGTGAGTCAGGTCCATCACGGAGGTGAAATACCTCGACTGGCTGGCCAATCCTGTCGTCATAAAGAAAAGGAATGGAAAATGGCGAGTGTACGTAGACTTCACTGATTTGAACAAAGTTTGTCCAAAAGACAGCTTTCCTCTACCACATATCGACCATCTTGTTGAAGCCACGGCAGGGAACAAACTCTTGACGTTTATGGATGCTTTCTCTCGCTACAATCAAATCCTGATGAACCCAGATGATCGCGAGAAGACCACTTTCATCACAGACCGCGGAATAAACTGCTACAAAGTCATGCCCTTCAGTTTGAAAAACGCTGGCGCAACATATCTGCGTTTAATCAACAAGATGTTCAGGGATCAACTCGGTAAAACAACGGAGGTTTACATAGACGACATGCTGGTGAAATCATTGGAGGAGAAAGACCACATCGCGGACTTCGCAACATGCTTCAAGCAGCTTAATGACCACAACATGAAGTTGAATCCAACAAAGTGCAGGTTCGCGGTCACATCAGGAGAATTCCTTGGCTACTTGGTCACCCATCGAGGGATTGAGGCCAATCCAAAACAAACTGATGCACATATCCACATGGCCTCACCCCACAACAAGCGAGAAGTGCATCGTCTGATGGGAAGGGTAGCCGTCCTTAACAGATTTATTTCTGGTCTACCGACAAATGTTTGCCTTTCTATAACACGCTGCGGGGTATCAAGAAGTTTGAGTGGACACCAGAGTGCGAAGAGGCGTTCCAACAGCTGAAAGCATACAAGGCCAGTCCCCCGGTACTAGTTATGCCTATCGAGGGGGAGCCACTGTTCCTATACACGGCGGTGTTGCCAACGGCAGTTAGCGGAGTACTGATTCGAGAAGAATGCAGCGAGTAGAAGCCAAATTTTTTACGTCAGCAAGTCTCTCACTGATGCCGAGAGAAGATACCCGCTGATGGAGAAGTTCGCATTATCCGTTTTCATGTCCGCTCGGAAGTTGAGGCCATATTTTTGATCTCATTCAATTGTCGTCCTCAGCACCTTCCCGCTTCGATCTGTCCTGCATAACCCCAGCCAATCCGGCAGACTGGCCAAATGGGCTATTGAGCTGAGTGAATACGACTTCGAGTACCGTGGCAGGACCTGCGCAAAGTCTCAAGTGTTAGCCGACTTTCTCATCAAGTTTCCTGAAGAAATCTGCGTTGTCAAAACTCCGCATTGGCAGCTCCACGTCGATGGATCGTCATCAAAGAATGGCTCCAGAGTCGGCATACTTTTCACCTCTCCTACAGGCAAAATACTTGAACAATCATTCCGCTTGGGCTTTCGAGCATCCAACAACGAGGCCAAATACGAGGCCCTCATTGCTGGCATGATACTAGCCCAAGGACTGAAAATCGAGCGGGTTAACACTTTCTGCGACTCGCAGCTCGTGGTTAACCAGTTCAACGGAGAGTACACCACAAAAGACGACCGAATGGAGGCTTATCTGGCAGTGGCTAGGGAGTTAACCGTGAAGTTCAAGGAGTTCAGTCTCACGGGAATCCCGCAGGGAGACAACATAAACGCCGATGCCTTGGCGGCTCTCGCCTCCACCTCTGATCCAGACTTAAAGCGGATCATCCTTGTAGAATTTATTGAACACCCGAGCATAGCTCAGCCAGCAATGGTGAATGTTCTTACTCGGTCACAGGCCGCGAAGCACGGAGAGGAGCAGGAAAAAGCAACCGAGGCAGCTGCAGCTAGTCAACAAGAAGCTGTAACTAATGACACCCCGAACCAATCTTCCTCTCCTCCAAAGGAGCCATAGACGCCAAGTGACCCTATCATCCAGCACGAGATGGATCTCACACCTGACAGAAACGTAGCAAGTACAGAACAACCCCAAGATGCGATGGACGTTGGCAACAGAAATGGTACCAGCACAACTCCTCCCGCACTAGAAAAAGTACTCCCTGAGGATGAAATCACAACGCCAACACAAGAATCCTCCCCGGGAAACAACAACACTTACATGGAGGACGATTCACAGGACATGGAGTACGGTTGCGACAGGCGTTGGCTTGACCGAATCCGTGGGTACATCGCCGACAGAACCTTGCCTTCTGACAAGTGGGCAGCCCGTAAACTTTGGGCACAAGCTGTTTGTTATATCATACTGGATGGAAACGTCCTCAAATAGGGCATATCCGGACCACTACTTGCTTGCGTCGTGAGGAAGAAAGCAAGGGAAATCATGAAAGAAGTCCATTGTGGTTCGTGCGGCAGTCATTCCAGCAGAAAATCACTCGGAATCAGGATCAAGCGTCACGATTATTACTGGCCAACAATGATTGTGGATTGCGAGAAGTTTACCGCCAAGTGCGAAAAATGTCAAAGGCACGCACCAAAGATCCATCAGCCCACTGAACTGCTTTCATCCGTTACATCGCCATACCCGTTCATGCGTTGGGCTATGGACATCGTCGATCCCTTACATAAGTCACGACAGAAGCAATACTTGCTAGTCTTAACATACTACTTTTCTAAATGAGTGGAAGCCGAAGCATATGCTCGCATCCGCGATGCTCAGGTTGAGAGCTTCGTATGGTGGAACATCATCTGTTGACACGGAGTCCCTTACGAAATCATCACAAACAACGGCTCCCAGTTCATCTCTACGCGATTCCAAGCTTTTTGCGAAAAGTGGAAGATTCGCCTGAACAAGTTTACCCCGCGGTACCCTCAAGAAACGGCCAGGCTGAAGCAGTCAACAAATCAATAGTCAGCAGCCTTAAAACCCGCCTCAACGTAAAGAAAGGGTGATGGGTTGACGAATTAGATGGAGTACTCTGGTCGTATTGAACAATTCCAAGAAGGGCAACGGGCAAAACCCCATTCGCCCTTGTTTATGGCACAGAGTGTGTGATTCCCGCTGAAGTACGCTTTCCTGGCGTTCACCGCAGACTCCTGTCGGGACAGGAGGGCCTCAACCATCTCTTGCAAATCGACGAACTTGATCTTGTAGACGAACGGCGCGACCAAGCCTGGGTACGTATAACCAACTACCAAAATGCCGCGGCCAAGTACTACAACTCCAAAGTACGAATTCGAAGATTCAACGAGGGAGACTTGGTCTTAGGAGAAGTTCTCCAAACACGACAGAGCCCAACGCCAGCAAACTGGGAGCTCATTGGGAAGGACCCTATTATGTCACAAAGGTTGTCAAACCCGGTGTTTACGAACTTGCCAACATGACTGGTGTCCCAATCCCGCGGTCGTGGAATGCACGACACTTGAAACAGTACCATCATTGAGACACTTCTCTCAGTTTACATGAACTACAGGACGGTTTGATCCCTGCAAAGGGTACGTAGGCAGCTCGTCTTAGGATGGGTTCAACTGTCCCCCCTCCTAAAAAAGAGGGGAATGGGTGCGTATACTCGTATACTCCCTATTTTTTGTGACAATTTTGTGATCAATAAAACAACAAAATTTTTACTCTCTCGTTTACATCCATTGCGGATTCTCGCAAAGTTTTATCAATATCAAACGTCTCTTATCGTTGCTACTGGCCACAGCAACGAGCCCGTAACAAATATTTCAGATTTGACTATTACAATCTCATTAGAATATAAGCGCGCGATACAAATTTGTATATGATCAGTATCGAGCGGGTGTGTTCAAAAGAGAACACACGCGTAACGCGAAATGTTCATTCGAAACCCAGTAAGCAAATCGCTGGTTATATCGCTGTATGTTCATTATAGGAGCGGAGAAACTTGTTGAAATTTTTTCCATAAACCAAAATAATCATTCTCAACCCGACAACCAAAACGTTGGTCGCAACGCGATACGTGTTCATTTTTGGAGCAGACTTGTTAAAAGAAAACTCGCCTGTAAACCAAATATGTCCATCAGAAAACCCAATACGCAAGAGGTTGGTCCTAACCGCAAAACACGCCCATATCCGGAGCAGATTTGTTGAGTACAAACTCGTTTGTAAACCGGACATATCATCGTATAATCCGAAAGACGAATCACTTACACATCAAAAAACTAAAGTAACTGTTGGAACGAATACTTAACCTACCTTAACAGGTTTCTCGCAGCAACCCTTAAGAGGAAAACCTGCGAAAATCTTTAATGGTTTTTCCGCAAAAATCTTTAACACACTACCCGCGGGGATCCATATTGGGTCTTTCCGCAGCAAGACATGAACAAGATGCAAAAATTACTAAGTCTTTTGGTATTTCGGAAAAAACATTTCGGCTTATCACAAAAAGAATATCTCGATAAACAAAAGCCGCATTCATTATCATCTTTTATCAAACAAGATTACAAGGTAAAAACCATAACAAAAATCCTAAAAATTGGTTAAAGCTGTCAAGGCACCTTAGTAAAAACGGATAAAGCCGTCCACGCGCCCAATACATTATAAGTTCAAAATCAAAGCATAAAAGAAAGAGAGTAAAAAAAGCTACGGGTTTCCCTCCTCCGCGGGTATCTCGTTACTCTCTGCAACAGCCACTGGTACCAACGGACCAACAGGAACAGGGTCGACGACTCTAGCACTCCCAGCAGACTGTTGACCGGCTTCTCTGTCTCTCACGATCCTATCAACGGCTCGTGGTGAAGGACCAAGAACGCCTTCTAACACTTGGTCAAAGGACCCATCAGCAGGTGCACCAATGGCCACATCGACAGGAATCTCCTCACCAAAGGATCCAACACAACCTTGACGTTCGACCTGCGAACCTAACTCTAGAAGATCTCGATTACTCTCACTCGAGCCGAATTGATCACGAACCCTGACTCTGGCTGCAAAGAGCGATCGGCTCGCCGGTGGTAAACCCGTCAGCAATTTCTGAAATCATAAACTATGCCTTCAGAGCGGCAGCAGCTTTGTCAAAATCCTCGTACGCTCCAGCATACGTCAACCCGCGAACTTCAAGGTTCTTCATTTCTTTGACCAAAGTTGGGGGCTCCTCGCCATGTAAAAGCTTAACAAGCTCGATATTCACGTCTTCTTGCGCAAGAAAGGCCATCCTAGTACCCACATCACTGGTAAGCATCTTGAGCTTTCCTTTAGCTCGCTTTATCTTCTTTCGAAAACCCCTGACCAGCTCGCACTTGGCATCAGCCATGGCGTTAGCAACTTGCGAGTCATAGGCCTCGGTGGCAGCGTCAATCACTCTTTCCTGCTCTGCTATCAGCGAGTCACGCTTTGTGATGCCGTGGTTAAACAGTACAATCTGGTTTCGCGTCCTTGCAGCTCTTCTCGAGAGTCCCAACTTTTGACTTAAGGTCAGAGATCTCCTTGGCCGCTTTCTCGTGCTCCGCGGAACCCTTGGTTTCCTTTTCTCTCCACTCTTTCTCAAATGACCTTGCTTCTTCGCGAGCAGTTTCAAGCCTAGATAGGTCCCTATGAGCGTCCGCCTCATATCCGAGCACCATACTGTTTAAGTGAGAAAAGAACTGCGAAACAATACAGAAGTTAAGACATTTAGTCTCATGCAAAGCGCGACGGCAAAATCAAAATAATCAATAGTTACCTTAGCTCCGCGAAGGGACATGTCTGCGTAAGATCTACTTCTACTCAAGGTACTCGGTGAAGACAGATGCTCGGATGGCAAGGTAATCCCAGAGAAAAGGGTAGTAGCAGCCGTGGCATGATCATAAAATGCTCCAGGGGTCAACAACAACGAGACGATCTCGGATGAGCAGGGAAGAGGAGGAGCAATACGTTGCTTCTTCGGGATCTTTGTGTCAGTTGTACCATTTGCCGCATCTGGGGGAGGACGCTTGCCACCAGAAGCATCTCCAACGGTCGTCTTATCGCGACCCGCGACCTTCTGCTTACCCTGGTTCACTGTCCCACCCACGGCCTGCTCCTTATCGTGAGCCGTGGTCTTGTCCACGCCGCAATCGATGACTTTTCCTTTACTACGCCTTGCGGCATCCATGCGGACAACCTAAGGAGTAGCGGCTGCCGGGGTCCTCGCAACTGGCAGTCCTGAAGTAAGTAGCCGCGGGGCAGATGCGGTAGCTGCAGCGGGGCTATCATGCGACTCAGAAACGTCTATCGAAGCACTCTGTTTTAGCATTCTCGTCGTGGAAGGACCAGCATCCTTCTGTGTCATCGCTGCGGCTTGCTTTGACTTCTTCGCAGCTTTCGCCTCGAAAGCTTCCTGTTCACGGAATGACGGTCTCCTCATGCCGGAATATGAAGATGAAGAGTCAACGGGAATCCTTTTTGAAGGCAGAAATTGCGCTGCCAACTACACTTTTTTGCAGCAAGTGTTCCTCGGACAACGTTGAAATCAGCAGGAATCGGGAGCCGATGGTAGCGAGCTGCGAAACAAGAGCCAAAAGGTAAGTCAGAAAAAAGATTAAAACAAGTGACTAAGCAAATCTTAATGCAAGTGGATCGACAAAAGAAAATGCAATCAACGGTTCGACTACCGAGAACTCCCCAACGAGTTTTCACTATATAAAGACAGTTTGGGCCAACCGAAGCTTCCGAAACCCGAACAAAGAAAAAATGAGTTTTCGAAAACTCGTCTTTACTGGGAAAGTGGTAAATCACCCTTCCCCTAGATTTGCTTGAAATATAGTACTTCTTTCTCGTTGCGCCACCTGAACTCCAACATCCACTCTAAGTGGTTAATGCAAACTTCGACCTCACATTCCATAGCGCGAATTAGTATTCCAACCAGATGACGGATACCGCAGGTATTTATCTGAGCATGGGCGAGGTAGTATCTCCAGAGAAACTAAAAAATACCTTCGGGAATGGGAAACCAGAGGAGGCATTCGTGGAAAAAACTTTCATAAAGGGTAAAGTAACCCCGCGGAGGTCTGTAGGCTCGGTCCGTAGGAGAGGGAACCGTCAGCTCAACATCATCGGGAACGCGAAACCGTTTTCTAAGACACTTCAATGATTTGGGCGAAGATAGGCTCAAGCATGCCGGCCTAGGTCCTGTCAATTCTGTGTTTTTCTTCTGGTTTAACGGAACTCCTGGCGGATAGGCGGTAAGACGCGCATGTCTTCGCTGCTCGGCTGTGGCGTTAAATTGAGAGTCTACCGAATCGGATCTCAAGGCAATATCATTCGTCTCTCCAGGAGAGTCTTGGAGCGAAGGCACCAAAAATTCTTCCCGCCTAGGTTCGCGACTCTCTGGAGATAAGTTCCGGGAATACCTGCGGGATGGAGTTCAAGTAACCGACAAATCTCCAGGAGACCGTGGTTCGGGAGAAGATGTTAGGTTCTGGCTCCCTCCAGACATCGTGACGTGGTCCAAGTTTTCACCGGACCCACGTCACAGTAACTCACGAAGCAGAACGGGTTACACCACCCGTAGCTCGGAGTCCACCAACATAATACGAGTGTCATGTAAACCGGGGACAACTCTTGTTTCCTCCTCAAACAGAACGAGCGCCCAACATATAAGGTTACACACGGTCGGTTTCTTCTCAATAGAACACGGGTTTCACGCAAACCGTGGACAGCTCGTGTTTCCTCCTGAAATGGATCGAGTGCCCAACGGAACGGCTTCCACGCGGTTGGTTTTCTTTTCAATCCAATCCGGGTTTCACACGAACCAAGTAGTAACTCAAGTTTCCTCCCGAAACGGATTGAGCACTCTACGGTCCGAGCTCCACACTAGTTGGTTTCCCATCAACAACAACAACACGGCTTGCAGTCAGCGAGCCGGCTCGGGTCAACGGCTTTCTGCCTCCTCACCTCCGTGGCTCTAGACTTTTCTGACCAAACCCGATGGCTTGAGGCGGTAAGCACAGATCGGGGCTTACAATGACAAGGCGAGCCTCGGGTCCATGGATCGGAGTCACGCTTCCTTGCCGCGACGCGTCACGGGTCGAGGGTGCCGTAGCTCGAGGGCGTAATAGGTCGGAGGACGATGTCAAGCAAGGTCGAGACCACGGAGGCACGGGATGTCGGTGGTTCTGACAAAATAAACGACCGCGGCTCGCCGGCAGTGGGGATTCGAGCAGCTTTTCTGCCAGATCCGACGGAGGTGCGAACAACGGACGACACGACGCGGGTCAGGGGAACGACCACCGTGTTGCGAGAAGGAGCTCGCTGGAAAACGCGTAAGACGGCCGGCGGATCGCGTTGAAGGAGATGATTGACAGAAAAAAAAAAAAAGAGAAGCCGAAAAAAAAAAGCAGACAAGACAAAAAAAAAATATAAAGTAGAGAGAGAAGCTACCTATTTTTCTTAGAGAGAGATTGGGAAGGCAAATTGTGAGCCGAACTTTTGCTCACTTCTCCTTTATATAGAGGTGGAGTTTCTCACCTAGTTTCCGCCTCGGTTTTCGAACCAAAAAAAAAATTCTTAAAGCCCAAACCATGTTCTTAAGGGCACGATGCAAATATATTACAACATGCCGGAACCGTTCTTAGCCAAACAGAACGGGAGAAACGGTCATGTTCGCGGCAATTCGGAACATTCTGGACACTGTTAACGGTATTTTCTTGACAGTGCAGGGTTCACTATTTGTGATTAACGGATTTTCCAAAGCGTCTGATCGCCAATTTTAACATTGATCACTTATATCTCGCCAGCACCATTACTAATACTGCCAAGCTGGGGGGCTAACTGTAGGGGTCAAAATCCACCCCTTGTAAATCAATGCCTAAAAATTGGCTAAGTGTGGAAAAAGTGTTAACCGGGTTCCCGCGGAAATCTCTTAACCGGCTTTCCGCAGAAATTCCTCACCTTCTGGTTTAACCCGACCTGCGGCTAAACCATAAACATAGCTCGCGAGATGGTTATAACAACCACTGGGCCGGGCCGCGGGAATGGCCGCAGCGTCCAGAAGTGGGCCGAGCCGTAAAGAGAAGCCCACGACATGCATCCGACTCCGCGGCGAGAGAATCCCGCAGAATAAGGAAGGCCTCTCTATTTCCTTGAAAAAAGCCCTAGCCGCGGGGTGAAACTATATATATGTTTGTTGAACCTCATGAAAGGGGATCCGCAGTTTTTCGCATACACTTGTAAACATTGATTCGCAGAAACATCAATAAAAAATCCATTCTCTTATTATTTGCTTTCCGTGATTCACACTTAGAAATCTTTGTTCCTCAAACCCTAAGACAAATGATATTGTTCGAGTTTCGACTCCCACAGATATAATGTTTGTGTATTTTTATTCTATTGGTTCATTTCTGACGAATCATACGGACAAAATAATGAGCTCAATCTAGAAATTTGATGAATCTCTAGAAAACCGCTTCTGTAACACCCCAGTCTTGGGTATCACCTTAAACCAATTAATCCGACCCAGCACGATAGACAAAGAGAGGAGTGAGAACTTGGGGAAAAAAATAATTAGTGAGGGTGGGCACTGAAGTTTCACAATCATCACACAACAAATAATGCATATAAAGCGAATAATGCCCTGAAATATGATACGAGATAATATTTCCAATCACAAAGTCTAATCCTATCAGTCAATCTAACAGTCTCATGCAGCCACTAGTGAACCCATGAGAGAAACGAGATTTGAGTTCCATTTGCTCATATATTCTCTATCTCTTTTTTTTTTTGTCACAAAACACTATACTCCTGGATCAACCAAACACAGTCGTGTCTGGGAACCAATGTGGGGTAGACGTGTTAACATAAGAGAAAACTAAGTTTCAAAGTCGAGCATTCCGGGCCAGTATGTCGGCCTTTTCATTCCGTTCCCTGGGGCAATAGTGTAAAGTAAAGTCAAGAAACCACGCGAAGTGTCTTGAAATCCTCCAACTCAGTTCGAAATCGTGGCCATTTATCCGGTTCTAGTACCATTGCAGCTAATTCCTATGAATCCATGGCGAACGATGCACAATACCGGTTTTTCTGATGCGGGTACTGGAGGGCCCATAATAAACTTTGTAGTTCGATGTGCAGGGGAGAGGTCCCCCTGTTCATCCCTCGTAGTCCTAGAAGATTAATTTCCCCATCTTATAGTTGAAGTGTCCAACCAATCCCACTCGTGGGGTCTCCCTCCTTCCAAGAGCCATCAACGAAGCAAGTAAAGATGGCCCATGGCAGCACCGGAGCTGTAATTATCCGTACTCCTCTTCTATCAGCCGCTTCCTCGGTTGCTAAGAACCAGGCCGCCGCTTCCGTCCTGGCCAGTTCTACGATGTCGTGGGGTGACCGGTCCAAGTTCCTAAAATCTTTATCGTTACGTGCTTTCCAGAGGTACCATATGATCCAGGGTTAACATCTCACATACTCCTCAAACTTCTTTCGGTTAGGTACTAGGGAGAGAAGAAAATCAAAATTGCACCACAGACTCTCTGACGGGAAGACCGAACTGTGGTGCGGGATTTGTGACATGGCCCAGCATTGTCTAGCCGGGGGGGGGGGCATGTAAAAAGAACATGGTTAATGGTTTCTTCCACATCACTACACTTCGAGAAAAATCGGTCCTGTTGTAGGTGACGAAATGCTAAACGTTCATTAACTGCTACAGCTCCCGAGAGAGCTTGCCATAAGAAGTGCCGGATTTTAGTCGTAGTTTTCGCTTTCCACACCATTGCCCTCGAAGGTTTAAAGGATGGGAGTTGCATTACAAACCGGACCTCCTCCTCTATCTTGTTTCGGGCCAATACATAACCTGAACGTACTGTGTAAGTACCAGAATTCATGAAATGCCAACAGTACCCATCTGGCGTACCCTCTTGTGATGGGGTCATGGACATGATTATCGGCATACCCGTCGGGTCTAAATATTGGTGCAATGCACGGAAATTCCATGTGTTGGTGTCTTCGTCAATCAATTTGATAACCTTCATGTTCAGGTTCGGTGAAGAATCCAGATCCCCATTTTGTACCTCCTGGCTGGTCGGGGTACCGCATCAGGAATCCACTTATCCGTCCAAACCCACGTCCTAGCCCCGTTACCTATGGTGCGCCGCATACCGTAATCAATTAAGGGTTTTACACTCCATAAGCTTCGCCAACCATAGGAAGGTCGAGATGCCTTCTTGGCGTGAAAAGAATGAGAACACCGGAAATACTTCCCCTTAAGGACCCGTGCAACTAGAGAGTGTAGGTATTGGTGGAGTCGCCAGAGTTGTTTAGCCAATAAGGCCTGTTTAAACTCTTCGAAAGACTTGAAACCAATACCTCCTTCATTTTTAGGAAGACACAAGTTCTGCCAAGCAATCCAGTGCATCCCTTTTGAATTTTGCGTACTACGCCACCAGAAATCAGCTATCGCACTCGCCAGCTTACGGTGTAAACTTTTGGGTAGCAAAAAGCTGGACATCACATATGTTGGGAGGGCCTGCGCCACAGACTTAATTATAATCTCCTTACCTCCTTTCGAAAGGAGTTTGGCGGACCACCCATTAGTACGGCGATGAAGCCATTCTTGAATATAAGCAAAAATCTGCGCTTTAGACCCTTGTAATTGTTTCGGGATACCCAGGTTCCAGCTCCGTGGTATACCCAGGTATACCTCCGTGGGGATATTTAGCCTAAGTTTAATTTCCGTACGGAGAACCTCGGGGACATCTTTACCAAAAGTAATCGCAGACTTGTCAAAATTGATACATTGCCTCGACGCATTTCCGTATATTCTAAGGACTTCTAAAATATTCTCATATTGCTGCGTCGTAGCTTTGCAAAAAAATAAGGTGTCATCAGCAAATAGAAGATGGGATAATACAGGGGAAGTCGGAGCCACCCGAACACCCGAGATACGTCCCGAGGTTTTAGCCATCCATAAATTAGCAATAAGCACTTCCGTACAGAGGATAAAAAGATAAGGTGATAGCGGGTCCCCTTGTCGGAGCCCCCGGGATGGAGTAATCCCACCTTTAGGCTCACCATTTAATAGGACACGGAATGATACCGAGTTCACGCAAGCCATGATCTAGGAGATCCATTTATCATCAAAACCCATTTTCTGCATAAGAGCTGCCAGAAAGCGCCACTCCACCCGGTCATACGCTTTGCTCATATCTGTTTTGATCGCCATACATTCCTTTTTGCCTACATTATTTGTCTGCAGGGCATGAAAAACTTCCTGGGCCATGAGAATATTGTTCGTAATCTGTCTCCCTGCAACAAATTCATACTGGGTCTCCGAGATAAGGCTAGGTAGAAACTTCCTGATCCGTTGGCAGAGCACCTTCGAGATTATCTTATAGCTGACATTACATATACTGATCGGGCAAAACTCCTTCATTATTCGCGGTCTTTCAGATTTGGGGATTAAGCATATATTGACCTCATTGCATTTGGGGTCGAGTGTACTAGTATTAAAAAAATCTTGTACCATGGCAACCACATGTAGCCCAATAATATGCCAAAACTTCTGATAGAAAAGAGCTGTCATCCCATCTGGTTTAGGGGCTTTTTCTGGATGTATTGCAAAGACCGCCGCCTTAACCTCCCCCACAGATACCGCCTGGGTCAGACAGTCATTTATCTCGGACGTGACCGAACCTCCTAGATGGGCCAGGGATGTCTCAAGGTCCGATATAGGAGAAGAAGAGAAGATAGTATGGAAATAGTCAACCGATGTGGCTTCAATCTCCTCTTCTATTTTGGTCCATTCTCCTGTATCTTGCAGGATACCCGTGATTCTATTACGTGCTCTCCGTTGCTTTGTGGAATCTTGAAAGTATTTGGTATTTTGGTCGCCGACCTGGTACCAAAGTTTCCTGCTCTTCTGTTGCCAGAAAATTTTCTCATCCATTAGCGTCGTTCGCAATTGGTCTTGAAGGCAGCCAATCTCTTCTAGAGGGGACGAGTCCCTACTCTGTGCTTCCTCTAGTTTCGTTTTCAAGTCTTCAATCGCGTCGGTTGAAGGACATCGTTCTTGTTTCCTCCAGCGTGATATCGCTTTACGGTACTTGGCGATACGTTCTCCCACCCCTGGTATGTATCCGTTCCGGCTCGTATCCCATCTCTCTTGGATTAACCGTTCAAAATTTGGTTTGGAAATCCATCATTTGTGAAAACGAAACATCTGAGTTTCCACCATACGTCAAGAATTAATGTGTGTGAGCACTGGACGGTGGTCGGACCCCCAAAACCTTAGGTACTCCATTTGGGTATGAGAAAACATCTCATGCCAATCCTCATTTCCCATAGAACGGTCGAGGTGACAGCGAATGACAATATTGCCCCGGCGTCCTTCCCATGAGAGGCAATTCCCCAAGTATGGAAAATCAAGCATACCACAACTTTGACGCATGAGATTAAAATCTAAGAATGAGTTCTCCGGCCTCTTGCGCCCACCTGTTTTCTCATGATGGCCCGTAATTTCAGTAAAATCCCCTGTCATAAACCAAGGGTCCGTGCGTGTAGTGCTAATACGCGTCAATCGTTCCCATACAGCCGCACGATTAGAAATTACAGGTTTCCCGTAAACAAAAGAGAGAAAAACTTTATTACCATGAATGGTGGCATTACATCGATAATATTTTTATGAGAAAATTACTGAAATAGCATAGAAAAGTTGTTATATTACTAGAATAGCATACATCTTTTGGAAATTACTCAAAAGTTTTTAAAGCCAAGTAAATTACAATAAACACCCTTGGTTATTTTTTTTTAATTGAGGTTATTTATAATTAAAAAATGATTAACTAATCCACGTCACTAATCACTGTTCCATGTCACTAATTAGGTTAACCGTCTTAACAAGTCAGAGAAGGAAACTCAAAGGACGGAAAATTAAAAACTTCGTGTGTTGTCGTCGAAACTTCTATTGTTTTCTCTCTAGTCGATTTCTGAGAAACATTCACCGCCGGATTAGTCGAAACGTCTGCTCTGCATTTTCACAGTCGGATTTTAGTCGAAGGTGAGTATAAACAGAGGAGTGGGGATTCTTCATCTTCCTTCGTTTTATTTTGAGTTTTCAGATTTATTTTGAGTATAATCTGAGGAATCAAAGGTGTTTGTCGCTTGTTAACGGTATTGTGGCTGATTTATTATTCTGTGGCGGCTTGTTTATCGTTGCTAGTGGTTGTTTAAGTTATTTATTGCGGCTGATTTATTGTTATGCTATGGCTGATTTGTGTTGTGTTGCGACCGATTTACATGTGCAATGCTATTGTGGCTGAGTTTGTGTTATGTTAAATCAAACATAACACAAACTCGTTTATTTGTTTGTTGTGGCTGAGTTTGTGTTTGGTTGCGGCTGGTTTATTTGTTAGTTGTGGCTGAGTGTGATTTTTGTTGCGGCTGATTTATCATTAATATGTTATGTCTTTTATGTTCAGATGTCTGAATATCATGCAATTCCTGAAGATCAAGCAAGGGATTACCCTCCAAGACTATGCGCTGAAGGGGCTTCTAAGCTGGAAAATAAAAAAATTAATCACAATGTCCATTTGGGAGAGTTCCCTAGAGTCAGAGACGCAATAGGACATGATGTGTGGGAACACATCAAGCAGTTTCATGTTGGAGTAGTTGCTAAGCTAGCTGATAGCCAATTGGTGTGGTCTGGGAAGACTGTACACTATCTACTATGTAGACAGCTACGAGTACATGACAAAGAGATTTGGTCTCTCGTTGTTGATCAACCTATCAGGTTTAGCTTAATCGAATTTGGTGCGCTCACGGGTCTAAACACAGATCCACTGCCAACAGAAAGTTTTGAACCTGAGCAATACGAAACTTTCTGGGAGGAGTTGAAGGTGCCGCTTGGGGTAGGACCCAAGTTAGATGAACTGAGGGCAGCATTAGATGGCTGTCGAGGCTAGAGTTTTGAAAAGAGGAAATGGTTAGGGCTGTTGCTTCTTCAAGCCATGGGACTTTATGGCTTGCATCATAATTCTAGAATACCCTTTGAAAGTGCAAAAAGAGTATTCGACAATGAAGCCTTGAGGACTTATCCGTGGGGTCGGACTGCATTCGAAGTTCTGGTTGGTTCAGTTAAGATGTTGAATCCAGAAGGAAAGTCGTACACCATTAGCGGCATGAAGGACGTGTTGCTGGTTTGGGCGTATGAATCTGTGACCTGCTTTGGAGAGCGGTTTGGAAGAGTAGTCAATGAGAACGAAATTCCTCTTTTGCGATGGGGTGGAACCTGTACACGTAAAAGTCTTACTACAGCCATAGCTGAGGAGATCAGAGACCATGGTGAGGTAAGAAGGTTGACTTGGCTGAGTTATGGATCTTTTTATTCTGTCTAACTTATGTGTTACTTGATGGCTGAGTTATGAATCATTTGATGTCTGACTTATAAGTTACTTGATGGCTGAGTTATGAATCTTTTGATGTCTGACTTATGAGTTTATGGCTGATTTACTATGCAGGTGCGTGTGAAGAAAATGGTCATGAAGGGCTGTAGAAGAGCTGTTTCCGCAGTGGGCGAGTGAAGAAAATGACCCAGAAGTTGTAAATCTGGTAACAGACATATATGCGGGTAGGTTTGTTAGAGGTTTTTGGGATGTGAAGAGCGATGGGAAGAAGAAAAAAATGAAGGCTGCAGTTTCGTTAGATTCTGATCAACCCCCCGCCAAAAAACAGAAGAAAGCTACGAAAAAACAGGAAGTAAGCAACAGTGAGATTGTGTTGCAGCATAGTAGCTACAAGGATATGGGGAAAGAGACAGATTTGACGACGGTAGTCAATGTCCTGGAAAACCTTGTCAGAAGATTTGACAAGTTTGACAACTTTGGTAGTAGAATAGACAGTGTTGAGGCGCAGTTAAACGCGTATAACACAAAATTTGGAGAGTTGTCAGATTTGAAGAAGATGATTGGTGATACAGTCCGAGATGCTGTGGAAGAAAGAGTTGCATCTATTGAGAATGATCGGATGCAAATGAGAGAGCGTCTGAATGCTCTCGAGGCACGGAACAGTACTCAAAAGGATGATAACCAATCAAAAGTGAACAACTTCCCGCAAAAATCCGTTAATAGTCCAAAGGTACGTTACAGTTGAGTTATGTTTATTTTTGACGACTGAGTTATCCTTATTATTCGACGACTGAGTTGTGTATATATGTTAATACAGCCGCAGAAGGACGAGTTTAAAAGTCCTGAACCGGATAAAAGTCCTGAACCAGTCAACAGCCCCCTGCATAATGTACGTTACAGTTGATTTATGTTTATTTTTGACGGCTGAGTTATGGTTACATTTGACGGCTGAGTTATAACCTATATTTGACGACTGATTTATTACCTATTTGACGGCTGAGTTATAGTTACATAACGACAGATTTATTCTTTTTATTATGGCTGAGTTATGTTTATATGTTAATACAGCTTAAAAGTACTGAACCAGTTCGTAAGACCAAATTGAAATTGGCTGAGGAGTTTGGTAATGACGAAGAAGAAACAGTTGATTTCGTTACTGTTTCTCCTGCTAAGAAATTGGTTGAGGCAAAAAAGCAGGAGGCTGAGGTTAAAAAGCAGAAGGAGGCCGATGCTTTAAAGAAGAAGGAGGCCGCTGCTTTAAAGAGGAAGGAGGCCGCTGATTAAAAGAAGGCGGCCGATGCTTTAAAGAAGAAGGAGGCCGATGCTTTAAAGAAGGAGGCTGATGCTTTAAAAAAGGAGGGGCAAGTAAGAAGGAGGACAGCGAGGAATCGTAAAGGCAACGACGATCCGAAACCTCCGGAAGTGACTATCCCAGCAAAGAAGAAACAGATTTTAAACGACGACAGTGAGATTGTGGATGTCACCAGCCAAGTTGTCGCAGAATATAATGAAGTGCTGCCGGAGTCTGATGAGGAGGAAGAGGACAGGATTAGGTCGGAGAGAATTAAGGCTTATCGGGAGTCAAAGGTGAAATTATCTCCTGATGGGTCTTCAGGGAGGCTAGAAAAGGATCCTCAAGCACGAGTTTTTCCTTATATTGGAGACAATGGAATGACGTGCATGAGGAAAAATTATGAACCTTCACCGGCAATCTATGATCCTGTCGCACCTGCTGATCCGGTTAAAGTGGCTAAACTTTTGGATCACCTAAAGCCATTCGAGTATGACCCTTTAGAGCATATGTTAATACGGCTATTAGCAATATTTGCCTAAACTAACTAGTGTTTAATTGTTTTAGGGATGTTCCATTTACAAAGGGTACAGACGAGATCGAGTTCTACAGAGTTCTCATGTCTGAGAGAAAGTATTGGCCAAGGATAGATTATGGATGGCTGTCTGATGATGTAAGTATACTGTTGGGGCTGAGTTATATATATGTAATGTCTGAGTTATTAATTATATGTCTGTGTTATGTAGGCTTAAGTATGCTTTATGTCTGAGTTATAGATTATATGGGGCTGAGTTAAATATACGTAATGTCTGAGTTATTTATTATATGTCTGAGTTATGTAGGCTTAAGTATGCTTTATGTCTGAGTTATAGATTATATGGGGCTGAGTTAAATATACGTAATGTCTGAGTTATTTATTATATGTCTGAGTTATGTAGGCTTAAGTATGCTTTATGTCTGAGTTATATATTATATGGGACTGAGTTAAGTATAATTTTTCTTTGTACAGCATATTTCCGCGTATATGAGAATCCTCATCAAAAAATCCATGCTAGATCCCTCCCCATTCTACTCCAAGCGAATTGGATTTATGGACATTTGGTTTACTGCAGTATGGTCTATGGATTACATACAGTTCAAGATCAAACCAAAGACATTTAAGTTCACAGCTGGGTATGGGGATTTAGTAAACGGCAAAACTCCTAATGACTTGCAAACAAACAAGAAGTGGTTAGAAGATGTGGATCACTTGTACGGAGTTCTACAAACTGGAGGAGATCATTGGGTGGCATATCACGTGGACCTTGTTAATGAGAAGATCGAAGTTTACGATCCCATCATTAGACAGGTGACACCCGAAAGTGAAAAGAAAATCCGTGATTCCTTTAGGCCGTTTTCGCACATGATCCCATTTATGATTAACGAATTAGTTCCTGCCAATCTCCGAAAACCTAGAGTGAAGCAGTTTTCATTCCGAAGGAGGAGCGGCAAATACATCCCACAAAATGTCCAAATTGGCGATTGTGGGGTGTATGCATTGAAGTTTGTCGAGTGTCTAGCGCTTGGCACTACTTTCCATGGGATAAATGATGCGAATATTCAAGGTTTACGGGTGAAGATGGCATCAGAGATCTTAGATGAAGGGACTTATAATGTATTAGGGCAGTTCAAATAGGGGTTTTGTGAAACACTAAAACACTAAAGAGATTGTATTGTATTTTATTGATTTAAAAAAAAATTAATAGCAACTCTTCGGTTACTGAGTAAAGGCTGGCTGACTTATGTGTTAGTCAGCGTTTACTCTCCTTAATAGCGACTGACTGAAGCGGCTGACTTAAGAGTGACGAATTCATGTTTCGGCTGAGTTATGACTTAAGAGTGACGAATTCACGTTTCGGCTGACTTATATAATATAGATTAATCATTACACCTAACATAGGAAGCGTCTCGAGAGTATTAATTAATTTCAATATAATTACGTATTCAGAAAACTCTAGGTTAGCAACTAATGGGGCTCCTCACTTTCTCTTCTCTTGCAAAATAAAAACTTAAAATCTCAATCAATCACCTATAATGGCCTCTCCGTCACGATCCCCAAATCTGCAACCGGATTCTTCCTCTGCTACCTCTGAAACTCGGTTCCTTAGACTCGAGAGGGTTGGATATATCATTAACTTCGACGTAGATCCATGTAAGTCTCCTCGACTTCCCCTGTTCAAGATCTTCATGGTTCGGACTTACTTCTCAGTGTCTGACCCCTTTTCTCTTTCCCTTTCTGTACGAACCAACAACAACCACTGAAGCCCCTCAGGAGATCGCTGAGTACACGATAATGGGAGGAAATCTCTTGTAAGTTCCATGAACCAACCCTGTTTCTCGCCATTACAAACTTACATACTTCTAACTGCATACATGTCAATTCAAATACCAATCTCAAATTTTGCAGCACTAATCTGAAATCTGTTTCTCTATTGCGCGATGACCAATCGACAGGGCCATCGACAACTATGCCCGAAAGATGTCACAAAACAGAGAAAACTTTTTGTCGTATGTCAAATTTTCAGGTAAACTCTTAGTCAAATTTTCGTTGTTTTCCACCTGGTGAAATTAATACTGTCAAACTGTGATGTTCCTTGTATTTTCTTTGTTTCTCGTTGTGCAGGTACTACCAGAAGTTTCTCGCTCAAAGGAACAGAGATCGGTTCGAAGAGGAGACACCGAAAGTTGGAGATGAAGGCGAATCGTCTAGCCGGAGTCCAAGTCAACCACCAAATCCGAAGAAACACAGAGCCGATACCTCGCCGTAGCAAATCGGCACGCCAATTCGACTTCTATCTCAAGTTTTATGTAAAAGATTGAACTTTTTTAGTTTTGTATGAGAAGTCTGCTACTATATCTTATGTTTTGTATGATAAGTCTGCTACTATATCTCCAAACATACACTTTGTTCTTAAACCCTAAACACTAAACCATAATTACTAGAGGTATAGCAAAAGATACACATTGTTCTTACAAAACCTTAAACCCTAAACCCTAAACCATAATTCCTAGATGTATAGCAAAACATACACATTGTTCTCACAAAACTCTAAACGAAACCCTAAACCTTAATTCCTAGAGGTATAGCAAAACATATACATTTATCTCACAAAACCCTAAACCCTAAACCCTAAACTCTAAACGAAACCCTAAACCTTAATTCCTAGAGGTATAGCAAAACATACACATTGTTCTCACAAAACACTAAACCCTAAACCCTAAACCCTAAACCATAATTACTATAGGTATAGCAAAACATACACATTGTTCTTACAAAACCTTAAACCCTAAACCCTAAACCTTAATTCGTAGAGGTATAGCAAAACATACACATTGTTCTCACAAAACTCTAAACGAAACCCTAAACCATAATTCGTAGATCTATAGCAAAAAATAGACATTGTTTTTACAAAACCTTAAACCCTAAACCCTAAACCTTAATTACTAGAGGTATAGCAAAACATACACATTGTTCTCACGAAACCCTAAACCCTAAACCCTAATATAATCATATAAATAATAAATCATCTATTCTCTATTATATAAATATGGCGTGTGAATATATGTACATAATCATTACGCACGCGTTTGGTAGTCTCGATACGCTAAGCATATTAACCTTTTCTATGCTATTTGAGTAATTTTCTCTATTTTTTTATAATATTTTTGGCAACTACGCAGTAACCCAACAGTTTTCGGTATTTTCTATAAATACCAAGTGAACACTTAATGTTTGGGGTTTAGGGTTTTGTGAAACACTAAAGAGATTGTATTTTATTGATATAAAAAAAATATAATAGCAACTCTTCGGTTACTGAGTAAAGGCTGACTTATGGTCAGTCAGCTTTTACTCTCCTTAATAGCGACTGACTGATTGTGCAAAGAAGCGGCTGACTTAAAAGTGACGAATTCGGGATTCGGCTGAGTTATGACTGACTGATTCTCACAAAACCCTAAACGAAACCCTAAACCATAATTCCTAGATGTATAGCAAAAGATACACATTGTTCTTACAAAACCTTAAACCCTAAACCCTAAACCTTAATTCCTAGATGTATAGCAAAACATACACATTGTTCTCACAAAACCCTAAATAATCATATAATCATATAAATAATAAATCATCTATTCTCTATTATATAAATATGGCGTGTGAACATATGTACATAATCATTACGCACGCGTTTGGTAGTCTCGGTACGCTAAGCATATTAACCTTTTCTATGCTATTTGAGTAATTTTCTCTATTTTTTTATAATATTTTTGGCAACTACGCAGTAACCCAACAGTTTTTGGTATTTTCTATAAATACCAAGTGAACACTCAGTAACCGAACATTCGTTTATTAACTTTGAACTTGTTTTCTCCTTTTGCAATCTCAAATACAAGTTAGTTTTTCCTTGTTCTCCTAGTATATGTAATTCACGTTTTTGCAACTTGATTTGTTTATATGTTTAGAAGATATATTAACATCCTATTTTCGATATACATGCAGCATCAATGGCAGAATCGAAGAAGATGATGAAGCGTCCAATGGAGGATGACCATCGATGAAATGCTATTAAAAAGGCCAAAAGGGAAAATGAGGACTATTACAAGACGTTGATCCTCTCGCTGAAGGAACAGATTAATATAAAAGTTGAATTGCATGATGCTTTTGTGGAAGTTATGTTTATTTCTGCGAAAATGGATTTGCTTGAAGAATTTATCGGGAAGGAAAAGATTGACTTCGTTGCTGAGTTGGACAAACTTGCAGCAGAACTCGTTGACGCCAAAGAAAAGATGTATAACGCCAGCGTTGAAGAACTTGATTGGATCAAGATTCATGAAAAATAGGGATATATGTTTATCTAATGCTTATGCTTTAGTGCTTTAGTAGTCTTATGTTTATGTTTATGTTTATCTAGCTTTATCAAATGCTTATGTTTTAGTAGTCACCGTAATAACTCAGCCTAACATTTGATATAACTCAGCCTAACATTTGATATAACTCAGCCCAGCCGAAACTCAGCCTATAACTCATCCTAACATTTGATATAACTCAGCCTAACATTTTATATAACTCAGCCGAAACTCAGCCTAACATTTGATATAACTCAGCCGAAACTCAGCCGAACATTTGATATAACTCAGCCTAACCCTAAACCCAAATTTATGACATTCCCAAACCATGCCATAAGTCAGCCATTAGGTTCATACAAGTCAGCCGAAACGTACTAAAAAAATCTCACGACGTTTCGTATTTTCGGGGGGGGGGGGGGGAAAAAAAATAACCAAAATTTATTCAATTTTATTTCGCGACGTTTCATATTTCTATATATCTGTATATGTATATATATACCTTCTCATAAAGCTTGCCTCCCCCCATCACATTCTATCCTACATTGTTTTCTCTCTTCTCTGTAATCTATCTGTTTCATATTCTTTTTCGACATGTCGGTTGTCCCACACTGTAGTTCCAAGTTATTCAGCAGTGTCGATGCCATATTATACTCTGCTGATCGGGATCACCTCCCCGTTCTAAACCCTGGTTTTGGTATTATTGATAAAACAACCATCACGTGGTTCAAATTTTTACACGAGCTCTCGAAGGCGATCCCGGAGATTCTTCGAGAAGGTTGGGTTCATGAGTGGCCGACTTACAGGTTCATTCCAGATTATTTTAAGGAACGATGGTTTCTTAAACTCGCTGTAAGCCAACACTAATATCTTTCTTTCCCGATCATTTTATCAACAACAATAATATTTCTCTTTTTTTTTTTTGGGTAGCGGAAATACAAATGGGAACCGAGACACACTTTGACGATTTGGACACATTTTAATCTGCTGGCTAGAACGTTATTTCAAACTCAAATGCGCACGTTAAGGAGGATATGGGCGCATGGTGGCGAGAAGCCAGATTGGATAAACACTATAGTTTGGACGAATCTGGTCGATATGTTTGAAGAGTTTGGCCCTGATAATTTTGGTTTTCGAATGTAATTTAGTTATGATACACTTTAGTTATTTGTGTTTCATCTCTTTAAACTAGCCGTATCTTTTGTGTGTTTGCATGAATAAATCAGCCGCATCTTTTGAGTTTTGGATGTATATATATTTAAACCAATAAGTCAGCCGCTTCTTTTCCACAAAGCAGTCTTAACTCAGCCGAAACACGAATTCGTCAATATTAAGTCAGCCGCTTCTCTTGTAGACAGAAGGCTGAATTAATTGATTTACAAGTCCGAAATTACTATGGCTTCATTTATTATGCTATGGTCAAAAACGTATGAAAATTTAGTTTTTTGGTTGATCAGTCAAGTCAGCATTTACTCAAAATATACGAACAATCGTTTATCTACTCAGTTACCGAAGAGTCGCTTTTGATATAACTCAGCCGCTTCTCTTGTAGACAGAAGACTGAGTTAATTGATTTACAAGTCCGAAATTACTATGGCTTCATTTATTATGCGATGGTCAAAAACGTATGAAAATTTACTTTTTTGGTTGATCAGTGAAGTTAGCATTTACTCAAAATATACGAACAATCGTTTATCTACTCAGTTACCGAAGAGTCGCTTTTGATATAACTCAGCCGAAACTCAGCCGAAACTCAGCCTATAACTCAGACTAACATTTGATATAACTCAGCTGAAACTCAGCCTATAACTCAGCTACCATTAGATACGTCAGCCGTGAAGTTAACCTTAAGTTACACATTTTTAAATTTAAATAATATAGAATATATGATTTATTGTGGCGTCTGAATACGTAATCATAACCAAAATTAATACTCTCGAGATGCTAATCTGACAAGCTATATGGCGCTTCCTATATTATAGGTGTAATGATTAATCTTTTGGGAACTAGGAGTTAGAGCATGTACAACATAAACTCGTTGAAACCGAAGAAAAGATGGCCAAAGTCGAAGTTCCAGTAATTGATTGGATGAAGCTTGGTGCAAAATATATGGCTACCTAAATGTTTATATTATGCTAATGCTTATGTTTATGTAATGCTTATTACTCAAATTTTTATGTATTTTTAGAACTATGATGTTTATGTATTTTTCGAACTCTAATATAGAATTTGTTTATTTTATCATAACTCAGCCTAAACTTCATTTATAAGTCAGCCTAACCTTTGACATAACTCAGCCTAAAATTCGTTTATGACTCAGCCGTATGAGACCCTTTAGTTTGTATTTTGAAAATTTAAACCAATAAGTCAGCCGCTTCTTTTGCTAAGCTGTCATAACTCAGTCGAAACACTAAGTCAGCCTTTACTCAAAATATACGAACAATTGTTTTTTCTACTCAGTTACCGAACAGTTGCTTTTCGTAACTACTCAGTAACCGAAGAGTCGCTATTTTTTTTTTTAATATATAAATACCATTTAAACACTCATTAACCAGTCATAAACCCTACTTGTTTTTCTACTCAGTTACCGGCCAGTTGTTTAGATTAAAGGCTGAGTAACACATAAGTCAGCCTTTACAATCTGTTTAGATTTTCATTAACTTTATATCTCTAGAGAAATCCACTTTGTAATGGAAGTATTCCCTATTACAGCCCTACCTGAAGAAATCCAAGCCTTAGTGGCCGAACGTGTGGCCGCTAACTCTGTTGCAGATCTATATAGATTGAGAGCAACATGCAAGTATATGAAGGAACTAACAGACCGGCTCGGAGTGTACGCATCTATAGATGTGTTTACCTTCCCTTCGTACACACATCTATCTAGCTTGGTGATGCAAGTTTGCTACGCTAATGGAAACCCGAGTACACTGTTCTTAGAGGGTGTACAGAAGTTCTTCACGTTCGACCTCCAAAATGAAGGAATTGCTTTGATTAAGAGAGCAGTAGATGCAGGATTCGAGCGTGCTTTATACACATATGCAATCACGCGCAAGGTATTTTGGAATACTGAGGAGTATTTATCTCTTTTCACTAGGGAATCTATTCAGAGGATATGCAAGATTGTTAGATCTTTAGACTGGAGTTGGGGAACGTCTCACACTGATGCGTTTCTAACGAAGAAGTATGAGTTCATGTCAACGGAAAAAACCTTGTTCTATAATTGCACATGTACTCCATTGATGGACCGAGATTGGGATCTTTGGTTCATTGAAGACAGTAAGGATAACAATTTGTGTGACCGATGCTTTTGGATCAAAGAGTTAGGTCTTTTTTACCGTGATTTTAAGCCGATTATATATTGGCCGGACAATAGGCTTTGGATGTTGTAATATAAACTATTGTTTCCTCCTTTGTTTCTTTGTTTATGACTTCATGTTAAATATAATTCAGCCGTGTAGAAAATATAAGTCAGCCGTGTTGTATATATAAGTCAGCTGTATTTTAAATATAATTCAGCCACTTATGTTTATGTAATAAGTCAGCCTAAACTTCGTTTATGACTAAGGCTAACCTTTAACATAACTCAGCCTAACCTTTAACATAACTCAGCCTAAACTTCGTTTTTAACTCAACCTAACCTTTAACATAACTCAGCCTAACCTTTGACACGCAGGAGATAACTCAGCCTAAACTTCGTTTTAAACTCAGCCTAACCTTTAACATAACTCAGCCTAACCTTTGACACGCATGAGATAAGTCAGCCATTTTTAAAATATAAGTCAGACGTTTGGTTTCTATAAGTTTAGCCGTGAATTTAAAATAAGTTTGCCGTGTAGTTAGTACGTAATCGTATTACGCACGCGTTTAGTATTCTCGAGACGCTATACTGACAGTTATATGGCTCCCTATACTAGGAGTAATGATTAATCTTTTGAGAACTCTAATCTTTTTTAAATATTCCACTAAAAACTTAAATGCCTTGTCGTTAGTTTTCAATGTTTTTGAACACAACTTACAATGTTTAGTCAACTAACATTTATTAGTGTAATCTTTCTGTATGAACCATGTAAGTAAGAGGAGGATTACGAACAGCACTCATAAACTTTGGGTTTAAATCTCCTACAAACTCACATTTTTTTCAACCTCTTCTTCCCGCCTTCTACTCCCACCTCGTATATAATCTCCCTTATTCCCTCCATCTCTCTCTCTCTCTATATATATATATATATATATATCTCAATGTCTTGGTTGCAGAGCATTCCGGAAAAGTTCTTCTCGAAATACATAGAAGGAAGAAACGAAAGAAATATGATGGAGCTTAAGTCGGATGCGTCTGAGAAAACATGGAAGGTGAAGATGGAAGGTCGGAGACTCACCTTTGGATGGAAAGAGTTCGCATTTGCTCATGATTTCCGAGTCGGAGACTTCGTCATTTTCAGACACGAAGGAGAATTTTTGTTCCACGTCACTGGTCTTGGACCTAATTGCTGTGAGATTCAATATGTACAGTCTAGCAACAACGTCGATGATGATGATGATGTGGAGGGGGAGAAGGAGGAGGAGGAGGAGGACAAAGAGAAGAAGAGAGAAACCGGTGAGAGTAGTCAAAGTGAAAACCGATTTGTGACAATAACTGTCACACCAGCTAGTCTCAAAGATTCTAGACTTGTAAGTTTAAGTAAACTCTCTTGAAGGAATTTTATTATTCAATTTTTGTCGTTATTGATGCTTTGGTTCAAAGATTTTGTCTCTTTCTTATGCAGCATATTCCACTGAGCTTCACTAGGGCTCACCAGATGGAAAAAGCAGGAGGGAAGGAGATTACTATTTTGGACCAGCATGGAGTAGAGTGGCCAGTGTATCTATGCGTGCCAGACATACGGATGAGGTTGCGCTTTGGTTCAGGGATTAGAGAATTCTTCAAGGCTATTGGTGTTAAGGCGTACGAATCTTTTGTGCTGGAGTTGGTTTGGGAAGACAAAGCATCTCCTCCTATGCTCAAGTTCTGCTCCAAGATCGAGGCATGATGCTCAAGTTATGGAACTTTGTGTGTGTGTGTGTGTTTTTTTTTTTTTGATGAAACTATATTGCTTGTTTTCTTTTTCTTTTGGATGAAACTAAAGCTGTTTTTTCTTCAGCCGTATCAAGTATTAAAAGTGCCATACCCTAAACTCGAGATAAATAATTTTAAGGTATAGGTTCTCTTTCAATATATAAGTCATATTGAACGTGCCTTAAGTCGGCCATTAGGTGCATATAAGTCAGCCGCGCAACGTGTAATTTATCTCGCGACGATTCGTATTTCGGCGGGAAAAAAAAAATATTTATTTATTTAATTTTATCTCGCGACGTTAAGTGCATATAAGTCAGCCGAAACGTGTAATTTATCTCGAGTAGATTCGTATTTCGGCGGGAAAAAAAAAATATTACTTATTCAATTTTAACATGCGATGTTTCGTATTCTCGAGATGTTATACTGACATATATATGTCTCCATATACTAGGAGTAATGATTAATCTTTTGGGAACTCTAATTTCTTTTGGGAACTCTAATTTTTTTTAAATTTCGAAAGAAAATGTCTTCCTCATCTAGCCCAATCTCATTGTCGTTTATTAACAATCAGCTGTATTGTAATCATAAGTCAGTCATTTATTGACAATAATTCAATCTTTACGGCTGATTTATCGCATTAACAAAAACACAAATCCATACATATCCAAACAACACTTTTAAATCCGACAAGTTTTTGCATTATGCCCAGGCTGTTTACAACGAGAACATGCGTGTCGTTTCCTATGACGTTTATTCTCAAGGGCAACTTCTAAAGCAGATTTCATCCTACTTTTCTTAGGCCTTCCTGGTTGTTGACGAACAAGCGGGGGCAAGCACGGTTGGTTAGCAACGTTATTTGGAACTTGGAGCGCTGAATCTATGGGCATGATCGACTCAGCGTATGCGCTTACCAAATAACTGCTGTAGTAGTAAGGACTGCACAAGGATATACGACAAATTTTCCTGTCCTCGGCAGCTGCGATTGCATGCACGCATGGTAATTTCTCGTGTTCAAAACGCCGACATGTGCATTTTCTTGTTTCCAAATTCACAATATGCAAAGACGATCCATATGTAACTTCCGTGTGATAAGGATCAATCCTTTGTACCGTCATAAGTCTGGCGGCAATGACACGGCCCTATTTATAATACATAAAAAATTATTAGAACATTACGGCTGGGTTATGGACCAATAACGACTGACTTATGAACTACAATGGCTGACTTATCATAAAGGCTGGATTATGGAACAATAACGACTGACTTATGAACTGCAATGGCTGACTTACATGTAGTAGTTTCTCAACACCACGCGAAAGCGTAGGTGGCTGCGATTTCGCATCCTCTCTCCGTTCTTCAAACCATCTGGTCATCATCACCCGTATCGATTCTAATAGTCGAACAATGTGAAGACTTCTAGCATTTGATAGTGCTCTGTTCATTGATTTCGCTATGTTCATAGTCATTAAATTGTACCTTTGGCCCGGGAAATGAACACGCGCCCACAGTCGGACATCAGCTCTTTGGAGGTAGTCATGAAGTTCAGGATTAATCGCTTCAATCTCCTCGAACCTTGTATTAAAGTCAGAAACCCTAAAACATTTTGCCACTTTCTTCACCAGACGAAAGACATCTTTTCCCTTGTACTGTTGCAAAATGTTCTTATATAAATGGTAAGTGCAAATTCCACGAGAAGCCAACGGAAACACATTTCCAATTGTTTTTCCTATCGAATTATGCCTGTCCGAGATAATCGCAAGAGCCTCATCGTCATGAATCAAAATTTTTAGTTGCGTAAAAAATCAGTGCCATGAATCATCATTTTCAGTGTCAACCACACCGAAGGCTATTGGGAAAATCTGAAAGTTACCATCCTGAGCTAATGCTGTGAGATGTGTCCCTTTGTATTTACCGTTAAGAAACGTACCATCGACAATGACAACTTTGCGCATGAAAGGAAACCCATTTATGCTCGCACCAAACGCAAGGAACACATACATGAATCTTCCAAATTACTCAATTTGAAGACGCGTAACCGTACCCGGATTTGCCCTTCTTATCATATATAGGTAAGGAGGCAAGTCTTCAAATCCACTCTCAGGAGTTCCCATATCGATTTCCCTTGCAAATTTTAACGTTCTATGTGATTTCCAATAATCCATCTGTCCACACGGAAAACGTAAAGTACAAGTAAGTAAATCAGGTGTAATAAACAAATAAGTCAGCCGCAACTTACCAATAAATCAGCTGAAATAGAAGTCAGTCGCAACGTACAAATAAATCAGCTGTAATATACAAATAAGTCAGCCAAAACGTACTAAAAAATCAGCTGAAATAGAAGTCAGTCGCAACGTACTAATAAATCAGCTGTAATATACAAATAAGTCAGCCAAGACGTACTAAAAATCAGTTGTACTATACAAATAAGTCAGCTGCAACGTACTAGTAATTACCTTTACACCAAAATGCTTATTGATAGTTATTCCAACACTCTTAGGTCGAACAGACGGACCAACGTCGCCGAGATACTCCTTGTACAACTGGCCTAAAATATCTGGTGTTGCTTGTCGAGATCGATTAGAACGCTCAGTTACAGAACATGTATGCTCCGAATCGTAAATACGAACATAAAATGCCGGTAATTCCCCTTGTGTAGAAGCACGAACTCTCCAGAGACATCCATCAACCCAACACTTAACAATGAGTGTGTCCGAATTGGATACGTCTACATCAAAATCAAATTGATCTCTCACCGTAAGAAGTTTCAGTCGTTTCTCCAAATCGGCTTTACTCTCGTATCGTTGCCCTACCGCGAGGTTTAGCGAAGACATCTCCAACCTTAGAACCTCTGGATTCCTTTCCGATCCGCTCACCGACATGTTGTGAGCTCTCTTCTTAGGCGGTAGGATCGGTGAATCTTCGTCTTGTGTTGGAGACTCACCGTATGAACTGAAGTTATCATCTTCAGATGAAGCACCATCCGAGTCGTCGAACATATCAAATCGGCTTTCAAATTCATCATCTTCTTTGTCTTGTTCGCCTACTTCGGATTCTCCGCCTACTTCGGATTCTCCGCCTACTTCGTATTCTTCACCTTCCATTTTACTTGCGCAATCCATATCTTCATCGTCGCGTTTATCTTCGTATTTTGTTTCACCACCAGGACAATTATCATTACTGAAACCACCATAACTGAATAACTTTTTCTTCTGCTCTCTCACTTCGTCATTCCGACTAATTTGGTTCTCCTTTTTCTCTGTAATCTCTACACAGAGACGTATCTGTTCGAATTTCCTTAGGCTTAGAAAACCTATCATCTGACGAGTATTGGAGACGTAAACTGGTGGAGTATCGTGCGCCATTGTTTTCAAAGTTTTATTCGAGAACATGTAGCTCAACTGAATCTGATGGCTCGACTCGTTCAATCCGTAATCATCGAGTACAGACTTCACAAGTTCGTCGTGTGTTGTTTCATCATTTAAATACAGAACTCTACACCCTCTACCGTCGGCGTTGAATACGTATCTATTTTTCTTGACCCAGTTACCGGAAATAATAATTACCGGATCCATAAGATCTCGAACAAAGATCAATGAAAAAAAAATAATGTGGAAGAAGACGATTAAGTTTCTGGGTATCAGATGATAAAGAAGATAAATAAATAAAGAAGAAGAAGAAGACACAGCGTCACAACATAAAACTCTAACAATGACATGGAAAATGACATGGAAAATAGGAGCTGATGACATGGAAAATCGGATTTGATGTCATTAATTTTTTGCTTATATGGCAAGTGAGCCACAAAATAAAAACGTAAATCAGCCTAACTAAATCAGTCATCAAATGCATATGTAAGTCAGTTGCTACGTGAATACTATTTCAGTGATAAAAACAACAAAAATCGGGTTCGAAAAGAGGCCAAAAAAAGGCGTAGATCAGCTGGAAAATATTATGTCAGCTGTATCGTTCAATAAATCAGCCGTCAAATGAATGCTATTGTAGTAATTAATCTTTCGCTAATAAATCTGACGTAATATGGCCGAGTTTACTATTAATCAAGCTAAACACGGCTGATTTACGTTAATTATACTTAAATCAGCCGTAACAATCTTTCATAGGTCAGCCGTCCGTTTAGTAACACAGCCAGTCGATGATCATTCCGTCATCGTGAGAAACATATCTCAACCAGCCGATGTACAAATCAGCCATCATATATGTACGTAAGTCAGCCATTAGCTCATAAATCAGGCAGATTTTTTTAAACTCAGCCGTCGCATAAATCTTAAGTCAGCCAGAAGATCTTAAATCAGCCACGTTTTGTAAGTCAGCCGTATCGTTTGGCTTATTTGTATATGTAAATCAGTCAATTTTTTTAAGTCAGCCACATCGTATATATAACTCAGCCGTCAATACCGCCGTAATGCTTTACTGCTGAGTTCATTAATACACGTCAGCGATTTCCTATGTGGCGCCGGGTTTTATCTGACGTGGCACTCAAAAGTAATGGCATTCTTGTAATTAGGTTTTTTGTCATAACGTAATTACAAGGGCACGCTGGGCATTTAAAATAAATCAGTAATAAAAAAAAGTTTTGTATACTTCTAGTAATATTACCTAATTTATGTGCTGTTTAAGTTAAGTTCCCTATTTTTATTTGAAAATAAAATTTGAATTTGAAACTCAGACTTAGCCAAAAGTGCTAAGCCGCCACTAAGACCACTTGGGTCAACAGTAAAAAAGAAAATCATAATCAAATTGCGCATGCAGGTCCTGAATGAAATGTTGATCACGTTTAGTCTCCATAAGAAAGAGGATCCCCGGGAAAATCTTCTTACAGAACTCCCGTAATTGTCGAACTGCCAAAAAGCTACCAGCCCCTGACAGTTCCAACTTAAGATCATCTAGGCGTCTGCCGGTGGTTTTTCCTTTAACCACCGAATCTTTAAAGTTCCTCGAAATTTTCCCACGTTAGGGCCCGTCTTCACGAAGGACGGGAATGAAGCATTGTTTAAAGCGGATTCTCCCCTTGTCGGATCCTCCAATGCTAAAGACGCGTGCTTGTGGATGCAACAGCCACGAAACGGGCTGTGCTCGATCATCTTTTTAACAGTCAGAGCTTTGCTGATTCTTTGTTAAATTTTCCTGGGCTTATTTTCCATAAATCAGGGCCCACCCCGCGGCACATATTTTTTAATCTGGTGGGCCTCATTCACAAACTCCTTGAGTGGGGAGATGATTTCTGTGGCATCCAGTTGGGTTTTAAGGCCCAACAAGAAATCTATCTGGGCTTTTGGCCAATCGAGCCCAACACCCAAAGGCCTTTCCTCCTTTCTCTTCCCAGCAGCCCCTTGGGCTTCTCCTTTCAAAATCGGGCTGCTGTGGACCAGAACCCCATTATGGGCTTGAGAAAAATGGGGCCCGGTAATTTTGGGCCCAAAGGGGGGAATGGTTCGTCCCATCCGTCGGGATCATTTTTTCTGCCGGAGGCACACCATGAAGACCCGCCGGCGCCCTTGACTCCGCCGCTGGCCATGTCAGCACCTCGTCCTTCTTATGAGGCTCCGCCACCGAACCGCACTGTGTCCCCTTAGACATATGACGCGTCCGGCCAAGTTCCGCATCCGGCATTTGTTTATCCTTGTCGTAGCGCCTATTCTCCGCATCCTAGCCCCGGCTGGATCTACCAGTGCGGGTTTCTCGTATCCCCTCCTCGCCATTCGCAGGCTCCTTCTCAACCTTTTCGGACCGGTGAAAAGTACCCTCCACTTTCTCCTAGGCCTCATTTTGAGCGTAAACCAATTTTGCCACCGCCGCTTCCTCCTTCGTTTTACGGTACCAAGTGGTACTGTGGATGCCAGAGCCTCCTGCCTTCTTCTTATGATCGATTGTTTCTGGCATTCCGTCCGGCTTAGGTTCGACTTGATCCTCTTCCATGGTGAGAGATTTCCGGACCCATTCCTTCGTAGCCACTTTGGCGACTCGTCGCTCCTCAGCCTCCACAACTGTAGCACCTAATTCCGCCGTCAGGTTCCTACGAACCGGTTTCCTCTTGGGCGATGACGCCTGAGACCCAACAACCGCAACCGGACCCGCGGATTGCTCCCGGTGTCCCAAAGGTTGATCGCTCACCTCCCGTGGAGCTCTCATTCCTCGACGCTCCCTCCCCCCCCCCCCGACCTCACGGTTCCTGATGGGTTCTCGTTGTCTATCCCGGTGGCTTTGATTCGGCCCTACCCAACCCGGACAAGACCTTGTGTCATGAGTCAACCAGAAGCAAACCTTACAATGGTTTTGCAGTTTGAGATACTCAAATTGTATCCGAAAAATTTCACCATTCTCCGAGACCGTTTCGCGGAACAATACAAGAGGTGCGTCACATTCTACCATGACCTGAATCATTGGATATGGTTCCACAATAGTCCAATTGAGAAGTTCCCCAAGATCCTCACCAATCCTCTTCACTTGCATCTCTTCATTATACATATCCGGAGGTCCAAAATTCTGATCCATTCCGCCATTACAGAGGGGATCTTTTGTGAGATCGATGCGAATTATGACAAATATACTCCGAGAAGACTCGGCAATGCGGCTTGAATCCAGGTCAGATTGATTTTGCATCGATCGCTTGCCTCCAAGCTCACCGTAATTACCGGCGGAAGTGAATGACGCAACTTCTGGGATGTGCCGATGAGTCTCACATATCCTTCCGAGCAGTCGCCATTGCCGAAGGTGGGGGAAAACCTTGAACATGTCGGAATCTACTTCAAATTCCGACTATTACATCACCTCGGTGATCGCCTCAAGATCACCTCAGCGACCGTTTTATTTTTTTATATTCTCTATCTCTCTAGAACCTTACAATTAAAGTATGTTTACTCTTCTTAATCTTTTCAAATTTTATTTTAACATTATCTAACTTTTGTTTCTCATTTTTTGGTTACTATGTTGAAAAAAGACACTTCGGCTACTATGTTGAAGGTTTGGGAGATGACACACAAGAGGGTAGACAAAATGTGGGTAGACAAATGCGTCTAAAAGCTTCAGAGTTGAGGAAATTACTTTGTAGCCCACTTCAGATTGTGAGCCCATAAAGTTAACTCTTACAACCCTAAAATTTATGAGATAAATTTTTATGAAATACTTTTTTTTTATTAATTATGTTTATAAATTACTTTACATGTTACACCCAATAAAAAAAAAAAAAAATCGTATGTACAGGATCGGTATGCATCGATTAGATGAAGTCCTCATTTGTTCCCTTCCACCACCTGCAACCGATCCTTCAATCATGGCCAAAACGTTAGATAAAACACACAAGTGCATCAAAGAGCCGCAAGAGAAGAATAACAGCTATGATATTATTTCCGCCTTCATAGTTGAGAATAAACTAGTTGAAGGATAGTGGAGAAACGCTAGGTAGCGGACAACCCATCAGAATCCAATACTTAATTTGATATGCTTTATATTCTTTAATTTTTGTTTTAAAATAGTTATTTTTTCTTTGCTTAATTTTAAATAAAAAATTTATGCAAAGTATTTGGTTTTTTTTGTTTTAAAATTTATTTCTAATTTTTAATTATAATTATAATTTATTTGAAGATTTTTTTTTATAATATTAACACGTTGCAGATTAATGAGATTTACGACTACTTTGCAAGGTAAATAAAAATTACAAAATATTAACACGTTACAGATTATTCAGAAAATGAAATAACTTTGTGACGATTTGAATTTTGTCGCAAAATTCTGTTTCTTACAAATATGACAGTCCTAAAATGGCGATATATTTTTGTAGTGGGCGCTCATATTTTAAGCTTTACTTAGAGCATTGTTGGACAATCTTCTTGTTCTTCGTCCTAATAAGAATAGTAAGCCTAGATGATACATTTTGTGTATCTCTATCTCCTCTTGACGATGAGTTGTGAGAGGTGGTTTACGATCTTTTTACAATTCCATCCAATTGTTCTTATATGGGAGGATTGTGAACCAACATCTTCAACATTTGCATTTTTTTATGGTTCCTTTCTCATCTACTATCAGAAACTCATTCCTTTTAGATATACCATTAGGAGCCAGAGAAATTTATGGCGGATGATTTGGGATGAATGAGAGAAGGAGAACGAGTCAGAGGTTGAAAGACACAAGATCTTTTGGCGGAAGCGTTGGCAAGGATTTCAGAGATGTGAAGCCGTAGCCAAAAACTGTAAAATTGCCGCTCAGAACATAACTAGAAGCAAAACCGTCGAAAGGCTTTATCTTAGAAAGTCGTGTATGAATGGATATTTTCATTCTTTCAAAACATATAAATTTAGATTATTGTATTAAATAGTTCATTTTTTTAGCTAAAATAAATAATATAACATCTTAAGTTAAATTTGAGAGAATACTATTTTTCCGGATGATACACTCTCTTAACATGACACATTATATAAAAATCATTACGATTTTACCAACCATTTTTCTGCAAATCTAGCAAAATCCCCCTAGTTTTTTTTTCTACTCTCTGTCGTAAACAAAAGAACTGCAGGATCCACCAAATCTCGCATTCAAGAGAAGTACGCATAAGTGGGAATGAGCAGGCTTTGAAGACGATGCCATGTTAAGGGTATTTGCACTAAAAAGTTCTTAACATTGAAATAAAACTCAATATCTGTCTTTAAAAGAACAAGCGAGTAGAAAAATAAATGTATAAAGACAAAAAAAAGAGAAACTAATGTTCTTACAAAATTCTGGTTCGTACTTAGCAGGACCACGACAAATCGAGCTTCCTCTCCTCCTTTATGTCCCAAATATATGTCTGTGAACTGGTTGTGTATCTAAACTCTTGATAACTTCCACCCATGGTTTCTCTACCACCAAAATTGCATCTTTTGATAAATGTCCTAAACATAGAACTGGGTGTTTTGAGGGTACCATCTCAAACTTCTTACTCTCATTACTCTTACTCTTTATTTTATACTCCTCTAACCTACGTTTTCCGGTCCCATTCCCCACTTTCAAACCAATGCTTGCAAAATTACCTGCTACCTTTTCAGACAGATTGCCATATGGCAAATCCGTCTCTCCGTCTTGTTCCACCGGCTTCCCAAATTCCATTAAACACTTAGCCCTGTTATGCAACCAAAAATTCAAATATCAGCACGATTCGAAGGGTTCTGCTTTTTCTTAATGCACATTATCATTAGTGAACAATCTGAAAACCAATCAGTACCAGGAGCTGTAAATGATTACAGAAGATGAACTTGGTGATGGAGAGAATGAGAGCCCTACGACCTCACCAGGAAACTCGTGGAATCTTTTTGGCAAACTAAAAGTGTGCAGCAAGGACAACTTGTCCAATTGTCTAGCCTCTACGTCAAATGCAAACACCTGGTTTGAAGAGGTCGAGATTACAAGCACATTGTTGATCCTGGGATGAAAACCAGCGGCTGCAACAGATGCACCATCCAGCCTTGATATGAACCAATGCTGCCTGTAACCAATATCAAAGCCTCAATGAAATATATATATATATAATCATACTCCTCTGCAGGAAAAGAACTGTGAGCAAATCTTAGCTGATAAATGTAAGCAAAAAGGGGTCATAAAATGTTCACCTCCGTGTTTCCAGGTCGAACACATATATGTCCCCAAAGCAATTGATAGCAGCTAACCAATGGTCATTTGAGCTAATATACAGTTTTGTAATTGGAGGCTCTCGAGGAGGGGATTCACCTTCCTGCCCTTCCTGACGTGGAGTAAAAGTATGTAACAGCTCCATGCTACCAGCGTCAACAGTCTGCCAACAAAATAGAGTCAAATGTTATACAAAGTCAAGCAAGTACAAAAGTTTGATTACTAGCAAAACATAGCACATACATATATCCTGCTATCATGCCCAGCCATTATCAGCCGAGAGCAGTCACAGCTAAAGAGCATGGAATGAGCTAATGGAAGATTGGGAAGTCGCTTTCTATTGGCACTCCATGGATTCTTTCCAAGTTTATTTTTCTTCAGCTCAAACAGACTTGGGCGAATTTGGTCAGAATAAGCAAAAAGTGATCCTGTGTTGGAAATTGCACTGCATATGATCTTCCGGTCATCTTTACATTTAACACGAACCAATGGCTTGGTGGAGACACGCCCATTAGAATCACTGCTTATGTGAATACGAAGAATGTCTAAAGAACAAGAATCCTGAACCAAGAGTAGAGAAACCAGATTGAACTCTGTATTATGTACCATTTGCATAGGTACTCTCTGCGGCGCAGGACATATATCATGTGGAGAAAACTTTGTGAATTCTTGAACCGAGTATGCAAAAAGCTTTGCATCATCACCAGCTGAAATGAGCATCGGAACCCCCAAATGTTCCCATTTATGATAACTGAAATCAAGTGGCTTCTCCTTCTTGCGCTTCTTACGAGTTTTTCCATTTGCATAACTGTCTGGAAGGGAACCTGCAGAAGGTGGGAGGTTAATAACCACAAATAACAAAGAGACTAGGCAGCTTCTAGATACATGAAAAAATTGCTCCCATATGAATCTTAATATGCATCATGGCCCAAGCCCAAAACCTACGGTAGGGTATCTTATGATAACTATTAAGTACTTTGATAGAATTTGGTTACTGGTTTTCACAGGATTTCTATTTGTATTTCTATCAGGACTTCTTGTGATAACTATCAAGTAGTTTGATAAACAATGCTAGGGTTTCTTGTGATAAGTGATAACTATCAAGTAGTTTGATAAGATTAAGTTATTTGTTTTGCATAGGGTTTATATTCCGAATCTAATTATGATTTTTTTACGAAGCGGCTTTTGAGGGTTTTTATAACTAGCTGTTAAACGCATCCTGGGTTAAGGGATTCAGGGAGGTTAGCTGCGTGTTGAGGGTTTATCAGTTTAAAAAAAGGGAAAGACTTTCATGCGTTTGGTGTTCTGGTTTCTGACTCATTTCTACTGAACATTTTGGGTTTCTCTGTGTTTGTAATCCTTTAATTCTAACATTACACACCCAAAAATGAGTTTTCACCACAAACCATAATTGAAAATCTAAAAATTCTGAATATAGTAGGGCTCAAGAAGCCACTGACCTTCACAACTTATTGGGACTGCAACAGTTAGAGCCCTGATGTCATGTGTATGAGCCCTTACGCAACCGATATAATCCCACTTCTGAGAGGAAGAAGGTTTCAAATCTTGTGTATTATATGTACCACCAGAGAGCTTATATAGAATAACCTACCAAAGGATGAAAAGAGAATTAGAGAGTTAACCATTACAACCAAATAACATACCAAAGGATGAAAAGAGAATTAGAGAGAGTTAACACCATTACAACCAAATCTTGTGTATTATATGTTAAAGCAAGAAAGGCTTCTGTTAGATTTACCTGTCCGTCGGCGCCTGCAGAAAACACTCGGTTATGACTTGGGGCAGCAGCAAGAGCATTGACATCACCCTTGTGATTAGAATGCGCCTGCAAAAGAGTTCCATGCTTGCTATCCCAAAACTGGACGGTTCCTGTACTATCTCCGCTAACAAGTACTCCAGGTCTAAAACAGGATGTAGATCATCAGCAAGAGGAAAATTAAGATACAAAACTAACATGTGAGCACAATAGACTTTACCTCAAGGAAAGAAGTGACCAAATGCAGAGATCAGACTCACTTCCGAGTCCTCCAAGTCCAACTGTGATTCTATATACCTCATGGCGGAGATCGGCATCCCAGCATCTTATCAGCCTACAAAAAATAGTTGGGAAGTGGAAAATAAATGCTTCGACTAATCAAAGAACATTGCACGGTCTGTCTTTCCAACTAAATATGCATCACTTAGGAAATTAAATAATATGCATCTCATACAAAGTAAAAGAAAATGTACTCACCCATCACTACTACCCGAAAAAATCATCTTTGCATCCGAACTCCACGTCACACTTAAAGCACGCCCTATGAAAATAATGTTCCATAAAGATGTAAGTAGATACAATAACGAAGGATCAAAATGATACTAAGGGGAGTAAAGATATCTCACCTCTGACCCTAGGCAACGATCTATAGTACGTTAACTTGTCTGATTCAGAGATATAATACATCCTAACGCAGCCATCATCACAGGCAGCTGCAAGAAGCGTATCACAAGCCTCCGTTTTCTCGTCCAACTCAGAATCATTTTCAATTCCACTTTCTTCCTCATCATCTGATTTCTCACTCAAGTATTCACTCGGAATCAGCTCAGCTTCTTTAGCTTGTGGTTCAGTGGAGGGAGGTGGTGACAGAGCCATCTGCCAGATTGATACTCCAATTGAATCTAAGACGACCTGGACAATCAGATTGATTAACCAGCAAAACCTTTAATATACAAAAAGCAAGGAATTTAGTTGAAGTGATATTCACCTTCTGCTTCAAGGAAAAAAGATCCCACTCTGAAATTGTGCCATCTATGCTCGAAGAGAAAAGCCTAGCGGAAGACAATCCTTTGGAACCAGCACGGCACCACCACGCAAGGTACGATATTCTCGATTTTGAATCTCCATGGATGGTCTAAACTCAACAACAACAAACAAAAAACACAAATCAAGTACTTGTTTATCGACTTTGGTAATCGGAAGAGAGAAACGGAGAGCACGTACGAGTTGACAGTGCCAGGAGAGAGCACCGGGGGAGACGAGCCAGATCTCAAGAGAGCCGTCCTCGCGAGCTGCGGCAACCTGCGAGCCATCAGCGCTGGTAGCAAGGGCTACCACCGGAGACGGCTTCCAATCGATGGAGCGGCAACGGTACTCGAACATTGAGGCTACGGAGAGAGAGGAAGGAATTTTGTTTAGGGTTTTCAAGGTTTTAGACCCTTTTTTTTTGGTTAGGAGCGGGCGGGTCCACCGGACTAAAGAGTCTTCGGACAGTTGTGTCAAAAGCCATGTTTTTAAATCCGACCCGAGGAATGAACCGGAATACTGTTCGGATCACCTGAGATCTTCGGGTCAACCTGTGGATAATTAGTTTATCATTAGTGTTTTTTTTAGTTTTAAGTATAATATTAATTTCTTATATTATATATACAAGATATATATGATAAATAGTTTGCAACTTAAATTTAATAAATCAGAAAAAGATTTATAATTTTTTATTTACAAGGACATGAGACATATTATTCTCCACCAAACAAGATGAAGAAAACTTAGATAATGTAATTCAAGATTGATTTTTAAAAACATACTAGGTTAATGCCCGCGCGATGTCGCGGGATTGTTGTTTAAAAATGTTAAGATGAGCTATCTTCCATTTAACGACAAACCACATGGTTCAGTTGGTGGTTTCTATCACTTTAGACATCTAATAATGGAAGATAACCCGGTTAGTCTCCAAGGACCTTATTTTTATTGAATCATTCAGTTGAATTAAGTGTATCTTCTCACATTGGAGTTCTTGTGTCTCTACTTCCTTGCAGTCTCATATCTTCCTGCTTAACTGTGATGTTTGCTGCAGTTTCCCCTTGCCTGAAATGCTTGGTATATATTTTTTTTAAGTCTCGGTATATACTTTTTTTAAGTCCGAATCTTGTGCGGATTCAGCTTTTGGTTTGGAAGATCCTTCTTACTCTTGATACTTATATTCCACAGAGGCTCATAGGGGATATGGTGGAATTGGAACACTTCTTGGGATCAAGGTTTATGATGGCATATGATTAGTTTGCTCTTTGCTTCTGGTGGATTTATTAAACTTGCTTTTGCATTTTTGGGTTTTAAGGTCTCTCCCGAGTCGGCCAGCCAATTTGGAAAATTGGTTGCAGATCCAGTTACTAACGAGCTGCTTCATTACACCGAGAAACCCAAAACTTTTGTATGTATATATAACACTGAGATGATTCAAATCTTTAGCATCTTCGAGATTTGATTTTAATGTTTTATCTTGGAAACACAAGTCAGTGACCGTATTAACTGCGGTGTTTATGTATTTACACCTGAAATTTTTACTGCCATAAGAGATGTTTCCTCTCAAAGGAAAGATACAGGTAAAATAGATCCAACGCCATTTATTTTATTGTTTTAAAAATAATAATTATTATATATTTTTAAACGATGTATATAATATAGTTTTACCGTTTATTCAGGAACGGCGTCGTCTTAGGTTGTGAAAGCTTCTGTTTCTTTTCTGGGAAGAGATAGAGAGAGAAATGGCGGAGTTTAACGTTTATCCACCTAATGATTGTTCGGCTGGACCAAAAGGAGATAATCTCTACCATTGGATCGCAGCCATTATTGGACCCTCGGGTTGGTTCCTATTTGATAGAAGATCCGATTGAAATCGTTAGGTTTCAACAAGTCTTTTGATTTGGGATTTACAGGTACTCCGTATGAAGGAGGGATTTTTCTTTGTGGATATAATTTTTCCTTCTGATTATCCCTTTAAACCACCTAAGGTCTGAGCTTGGATTCTCTGTGTCTGATTTTTCTGATTTAAGTGGTAATGATTTGGGGTTTTAGAGGTTTGTTTACAAATTTTGAGCTTGATGTCTTTAAGAAGAAGTATTTACTGTATATCATCTATGAGTACTCTCTTCAACTTTAGCATCTCTATTGGTATTTGAGTAAGGCTTCCTGCAATTACTTCTGGGTTCCCGCAATTCCCGATTTCTCTGGGATTGAGTTCGAACTTGTAGTTGTAGGCGATTACAAATCTGAGATCGTATGATGTTATTTGGATTTGTAGGTACAATGAATCAGACCAGCATGTTTGTCGAGTTTGCAATGTCGTATTGAAATCGGAATCACTATGGGATGTACACCAAGCTTCTCGTAAGCATCATGAGGTAATTTCCAATTCCATGGTCTCTCTACTCTATAAGCTTACCTCACGTTCTGTTTACGGAAATTTGATGATTACCAGTTTACCATACATTGTAGATTCATGGTATTATACGGATTGCTACTGAAATTCTGTAACTTGCAGTGGTTAGCCTTTGGAGTCTCTGTTTATGTTGTTGATGTTTATGTTCAATGACCTGATTAAAAAAAAAGTATAATGGTAACTACATATAATTGTATTACAAACCACCAAGAAAATATAATATAATATTGGAGAAATAAAAAGAATTAAAAACGTTGAATATATTACATTTGTGAAGATGCATCCCCTCGTGTATGTGTATTCGGATTTGTGAGTGATTTTTTATGTTAATATTTAATTTGTCGAATTTGTTATATGAATGATTTATTACTGGGGATTTTTTTTTAATTGAAGCCATGAGAAGCAAATGTTAGTCTATAGGTCCAGTAGCTAGGTTTTTTCTTAAAATGTTAATACTGCATTTGTCGAATTTTGTTATATGAATGATTTTTTATTGGGGAGATATAAAGTTTTTTTAGTGAAACCATGAGAAGAAAATGTTAGCCTATAGGTCCAGTAGCTAAATAGCCCAGATACACATAACAGACCTTAATTGAGAATGAAAAATCTATGTTAGATTATAAGGTTTAGTGAAAGTGGCCCAATGGAGGGAAAAGTCTATTCCATCGTCTTCCCGATTTTTTAAAACGGCGATGAGTTTTGGGATTAGTTGATATGAGAGAGAGTAGGACCAATGAGAGAAGATCAATCACTGTAAGGGAAAAGCATCAGTCTTCTTATCTGTTTGACATTTCCATTTGCCTTGTTCTCTTTTTCGTTCTTTCTCTACCTGCAATGCTAGAAAATCAGTTTTTAAAACTTATTAGCCCAGAAGTTCTCAATTTGTTTGGGAGAGATCAGAACTGAATAGGTTTTTATATTTTTCTTTAATTTGATAATGTGAAGTTATCTTATATCATCAGGATTCTAAATTTGTGTTTTTAAAAGTTATGATTCAGTATAACTTAATCTGAATATGTAGTTGTTTAATTGATGTATGTTTAATTGAAATATAGTTTGAAAAGGGAAATCTTACATGTTTTCTTTGACTCGGATTAAGCTTTGTTAACTATCTTTTCCTGCATTTCAAATTTGTTTGGTAATTATAAGTATTATAAAAAATTTAAATCAAGCTATACGATTTATTGATATACCTGTCTCTTGATAGTGGAGATTATTGAAGATCTTTCTGTAAACAACATTCTTGACTGTTGGTTTTTTTCTTTGTGTGGCCCATTTGCCCAAATCCGCAATCCATTTTTTGAAGTGACTCATGACAATGCAACATAGAGTTGACCAACTGAAAACTGGTTTTGGTAGATAAATTCCTACATGTTCCAAACTTTGCCCTTGACTCTTGTTTATTGTCATAGCATAACAAACCCTTACTGGAAATTGTCGTCTCTTCATCTTGTATGGACAATTGGTATCAGCAATAGTTGTAACGATCCTTGGAATGATGATTTTTTCCCCTATATTTGTGGTTGTTGTGGCTGTTAGTATCTCTGCTTCGAGTACTTTTTCCCCCAAACGCGTAATCCTCGGTCTAGTTCCATTACATAATCCTTCTTTCTGATTTATGTTTCTTAATAGAATGACTGGTGCATATTGCTTTAATATGAGGCGATGATTTGGTAATCCTGAGCATTTGACTGCATTTAGATACTCCGTTGTGTAGAGAAGATTAACTCCGTCCACATCACTCTCATCTTCCGCAATACTGTCAGCACTGAGATATTCTTTCATCTCGGTGTAATTATAGTTTCAAAGACATGAATACATTTTCTCAATGGATACACTTTCTTTGAAACTTTTTATTTCCCTTGAACACATTAAAGGTGAATCTACAAAGTTTTCTTACAAACGTTGTAATAACTCATGTTCAAATGTACTTTATTTATTAGAGTCAAAATGAGTACATGTTTATTTTTATAACTATTAATGATTAATATGGCCATTCATTACTAAAATGTGAAACGAAAAATATGACTATAAATAGATCATTATGGTTCTCCCTTTTGAATCACTCAGATCACTAAACAAACTACTAAATCATGTGTAAGAGAAGTTTCAATCAAGTTCTTACTGATCTACCAGATGATATGTTAGCAGTCATACTTGAAAAACTTCGAGAAGAATCTGCTCTTGATTTCAAAGCTGTTATCATCTCATGCAAGACATTGGCTAGAATCTCCAAATTCCCAGATGTTTTGAAGAAACTTAATATCAATGAGATTTTCCCAGCACCGTGGAAGAAGGAGAGGATCTCTCCTAAATCTGATTTACTATATGAATGTGCAATTCATGGAAATATGGATGCTATATTTTTGTGTGGTTTGATTGATTTCTATTTTAAAAAAGAATTTCCTACAGGGATTGCTCAACTATCTTATGCGGTAGAAGCTATTCATCCAGAAGCTATGTATCTATATGAGATGCTCTTAATCAATCAAGGGAAACTGGCTAAAGGATCCAACTACCTCACTCAACTATGAAAAAATCAAGGGATGGAAGTTGTTAGCATGTGTCGACAAAACTATAGGCCAGTTGTTCTAGAAATCACTATGAGGGAATATCGAGACTATGATATGCTACTTACCAAAATTCTGATTGAGGATGAATGCGTCATTGGAGAATATGATGAGGTCTGCGACAATTGTTTCATCTACAAAGAGATTTTCCGTTTCATCGATTATATGCATTATGTTTAATTGTTTTTCATTTCTTAAGTAGACACATTTTTCCTTTTAAACACATTTTTTCTTCTAAACACATTATGTTCTTATAAGTTTCTTAAGCATTTGTTTTATTCACATCTAAAAAGATTATTTATTTGTATTCGTTTCGTTAGACAATTTTCCTCTTAGACTCATTTTTCCATTTAAAAAAATTATCGTAATATTCTTTTAAGTAACGGTATTCCTTACAATTTAAAAAATTCCACCAATTGCTATAGACGGTAAAATCCGACTTACAATTGTTAGTACTAAATGACTAACCTCGGACAGCAAAATCTTGGATTTTGTTTGTGTTCTTCCGTGGTAACTCTCCCTTCTTTCAATTTGTAAACCCGTTTCTTTCATAGCAAGTACTTCTTTTCTTAAATCTTCATGTCTCCATCCAATTCGTTCAGACCAACGGAAATGAATTCCTCAAGATATTAAAAAAAATGAAAGATGTATGATTGATTCACAGAATTTTAAAGTATAATGAGAATGTATGCTTTGTTTATCGTAGTTTACCTCCCATAAGTCACGAGCATTGACGTTTCTTGCTTAGTGGCCCTGTCATACCTGCATTGCACCACATACGTTATGTTTCTATGTTCATATTATTTGTGTTTGGCATGTGCTTACATATAGATAAAAAGTACCTCAAGATCACCCTCTTTCTTGATTTTCTTTCCCTAAATCCCAAGTTTGTGTAAAGATAAACTGCTCAAAAGACCTCATCACTTTTGGATTTCATATGAGCAGATTATGGAAATGTTCAAGACTTCTTTTATATATTATTATTTACCTTGATTAACAGCAATCACTTCTTTGTTGCTAAGCAACTCAAAGGTGACTTTGTCCATCGATCTAAGATCGCACCCGATCAGTAGAGGAGCCTGCAAGAGAGAACACAATCCAACATTGGTTTAAGCAGGGATAACAATTACACTCTTTTAGAGATATCAGGTAAACAAAATTCATACTTTTGCCAGTGCCCAAATGCTGAAATGCGACCGGTATTCTTCCTTAGTCATGCCTCCATTCCCCACTTCAAGAATGTCTGGATCTATTCCTTAGTCATGCCTCCATTCCCCACTTCAAGAATGTCTGGATCTATTTCAGTTTTACCCGTATACCGATAATACTTTCTTCGAGTTTCGATAAATTTGACTTCCATCCGTTAATAAACACCAAACTATTTACCATTCCACGATAATGGTCTTGCGTAAGACGCCCAATGATCATTCTGATCCGCTATCCTTGTCATGCTAACACAAGCCAAGAAAGAAGAAACAATCATCTTCAAAGTTCTTATTTCACTAAGATTGCAAAAACAACCATTGAAGAACATAAACCTATTACAGTTATCTTGAATATCTCTTGTTGTTCTCCAACTGTTGCCAATATCTCATGTCCATGTTGCTGGATCATCTTGTCCCCTGCACTTAAAATCAGTTTTAGCATCAGACCAAAGTTTGTCTTGAAAATATCTTTTTCTTCTTACCATTCACACAAAGAGAAGAATATGGATCTTCCTGAATTGATCAGAGCTTTACTCATCTTTGGGTATCTTTCTTTTGGACAAGCTGGTCTGATTCATTGTATCGATACTTATTTGGAACTTGTGGACAGTGGCCTTTTCCTAGACCGCTTTCGCCGGAAAATCCTTTTCTCCCTTTCCAACCACCTCTCCCACCACGGCGTCTGAGACCGCGTCCAAAACCAACTCCACCACCGTTGATTCCACCACCACCACCACGACGTCGAAGACCGCGTCCCAGACCGACTCCACCACCGTTGGTTCCATCTCCACCGCCACCGCCTTTGGTGCCGTCTCCTCCACCACCACCGCCTCCGCCGCTAGTTTCTTCACCACAACAGTTACCGAATTCTCCAACGTCATACCAAATCTCACCAAGAAATTCACCATTTTCAGCTTGTGTGATCGGAACTAAGTCGAAACTCGATCTGAGACAGAGAAACTGGAAGATTAGGCAGAGTCCGATCTCGATCTCGAAACTCAATGTCGGTCGATTCTTAAAGATACCGAAGGTTTATTTTTTTTTATGATTTGGCAAAATTTTTAATTATCTGTATTAATCTTATAATTTAATTGGTTGTTTTTTAGCTAAGGTGTCATCTCCTTATAACACAAATTAGCTGATTTGGCACTCGTAGAGAGACAAAGTGAGGTTTCATTGTATTGATTATGGTTGTATAGTAACTAAAGCCCATGTCTAAATTTTTTTAAGATTCATTAATAGAATTGACTCGATCTGTTGGTTAGTAGATTTTTTTTGGTTTTAGCCAGTTTTTTTCCGGTTTTTAAACAGTCCGAGTATTTATAGAAATTTGAACCGGAGAACTAGCCGGATCGCGGTTAGACCGGGCCGACCGGCTTATCTGGTCCAGGTTTCAAAACATTGGTCAAAAATTACGTTCGGTTCAAAACAATGTTTTTAAACCTGAATCGTTTATTAAACCGGACAGTCTTCTGAGTCACCGGATCACCCGGTCGGACCATGGATCACTCGGTCGGACTGCGGATCACTTAATTAAAACAGTGCAGTTTAAAAGTTTGAATATATTAAAAATGTATAATAACCAAATAATTGTTTTTCTTATTTGTCAAGTAAACCTTTGTATGTTTGTATGAATTTATTATGATCGAAAGAAGTGAATTTTTTTATAGAAATAGTAACTATAAAGATGATCGAATTATATACAAAAAAGCAAGTGAATATTATAATTAGTTAGTTTGTCAACTTACCGTAACAAACAACTGTTTTTTTTTTTTTTTTAAGTTTTCTATTGAAAGCAGGTGAACAATTTACAGCATGGGAAAACAACATAAGCAAAGACAAAACATAAACTTAATGCATAAAGGATACCATACGGTCGAATCAAGAAGCAGGCACCAGCACAACACCAAGAAGATGAAGAGCAATACAAACCCAAACCAAAACCTCGGGTATGGAATAGCGAAACCCGAGAAGTACTCTCAAACTAGAACCGAGAAAACCTAATAGCTAAGGGAATTTTCTGTGTAAGAAGAAGGTCAACAAACACGGACTTGACGAAGAGAAAGCAAAACACTAATCCTTCGATCATAGAGAAGACGACAAGCATCAACATCAATCCAACGCTTACGAAGCAACCTGTTGAAGAACAACCGCAACAACCATAGAGCAACCGAAGGTACAAGATGCAAGAAATGCAAAGCCATAGCTAAGCACCTGAGAGATAAACTACTCATTGTAGGGGTCGGATTTTACCCCTATGAGATCGATATAGCGACAAGATCAACTCTGCAGCGTCTTGACGAAATCGGATCAAGTCTACAAGGGTCCAACCTCTAGGTCCAAAATGACATTAAACCCATAATCAAAATGAGTTTAATGAAATTATAGGGCTAAATTAGATATATTGCTTAATGGGTCAAACCAATTTTATTAGTTGGCTCATTTACTTAATAAAACTATATATAGCTCATTGGATTCACCTAAAAAAAGGTTGATAACTTTTAGCAGAGAAATACTCTTGTAATCAAAGCTTAACAGAAATAGCAATAAAGAATTCATATTCTCAGTCTTTGTTTCTAACTGAGTCCACGACATAGAAATCTCTAATCCCCAAATACCCTTGACAAATTTAACTATGCAAATCCGATTCCCACAGTTTGGCGCCGTCTAAGGGGACCCTAGAGACTTTATGACACAAAAGAATACTTCGCACACTAGACAAGAGAAGATGACCAGCAGTGGCAACAGCAGCGACGGTTCCTCGTCGTCATGGCCAGACAACACGGCCGCCAGAGGCAACCAGGCGGGCGACGATGTTGTTAACGTCCCCGCAACAAATCCGGTAGCCTTAAACGAGCTAAAGGACATGATGAAGATACTTCTCGAGAGGTCAGCAGATCATGAAGACAAGCTGAAGGCTCTTACAACGGCAAGCAATCATCACATCATTGACCACTTAACTCAAGAAAAACATGTTTATCGTCATACACTAGTATGTCTTATCAGAAATGTTATGAAAAATAATGAGATTATAGGAATTGACTTTCTATTAGTTGATGAAAATGTTAACTTATTTTAATTTATATCAATAAGAGTCTTAATGCATTACTAATTACTTGATTAATGTCTATAACTATAATTTGATTTTATTTTAATGCAAGAAAATACTATTTAAGACTTTGTGTATCATTCGCTTTTTGAAAAATTTGGGAATCAATTATGTGAAAAAAAATCTTATTAAAATTTATAATTTTAGTTTGCAACTAAAAATACGAGATTCACTTCGTCAAAATTTTGGAAAAATAGATATATGAGTAGCTACATAAAAATATTAAAAATAACCTAATTCAATTAGGAATAGAAAAAAATAATTATCTGGAAATATGTGAAAAATTTAATTAGAAAAAAACATAATAAAAAGATTACAACTTAATGATGATGAGACTTCTCTATCGATAGTTTTGCACTTTTCATGTTTTTTTTTCATATGTTATAAAATATGTTATAAAATTTAAAAATTCAAATAGGAACATGAGAAATTAATTCAACAAGATTTAAAAAAATAGAATAGCGACGTAGTAAAAACTAGATTATTTCAAATGTATAGAAAAAACTAATTATTTTAAAAAAAGTGATCAAATTTATATAAAAATTAAATAAAAAAATCAAGATAAAAAAGTAACTACGTAATTTATTTAGTATTATTTTTTCGATTTTATTTTGTTTATTTTCATGTATGATTTAATTTTGTTTTTTACTTTTCGAATTTAACATTTTCACGGATTATAAAATATTTTATCATAAATCCGCATTTTTTTAACACGAGTGATGGTGCACATGAACCCAACTAATAAAAGCCCAGCCCAAACCAGATTATTGTTTTATAAAATACTCTCAACTTTTGGCTGAAAATAAACCGGCGCTGTTTACTTACATCTTCTCCATGGCCAGTTCTAGCAATAATTTATTGGGTTTGTATTAGGTGGCTCTAATATTTTATACACACTTACTTGGTTGTTTATTTGAACTTTGTTTTTGCTGCTCTTCTTTTAGGTATGCGAAACTCGGAAGATGGTTTGGAGACCAAACCGATTTTGAAGAAACATAGGGAAGAATCCGAGGAGAAGGTAACCTAAGATGGTAGGAATCATCTTGTTTCTTTGACGACGAGTTTCTTTACACTGTCTTCTAATGGCTACTCATGTAACAGGACACAACGAAAGGATTTTCTGATAGTCTCCAAGGAAGGGTCGAGTTGATGGAGACAAAGTCTGATCAGGCTAATTTAATCTCAGTCAAGGTAATATTCTACTGTTTTTTGCATATGTTGTACAAGTTTTTATATTCAATTAAGCATCTTGTTCTTATTATCTTCAAAATGGCTACTCATGTAGCAGGGGATAGTGGAAGGATCAAACTCCCCAATTGTTTGCCTCTTCTTATTATCTTCAAAATATGAAAAAACGCTTAGCCCATAATAACACAATTGCTTCCACAAAGTCAAAGATGACTTATTCTGGGGATGAATCTATTTTTTGTTGTTATACAATTTAGGTCCTTTTCTCCATAGAGTCGTGTTAATACACTTGGCTGTTAAATTCAGGCAGCTGCCGTAAGAACAAGACTGCCGTAATGAAAAACATGCTCTGTATTTCCCATCTCTCTCCTCAAACTAAAATATCAGATATGTAATTAGCACCTTTAATTTCCACTTTCCTTCTCGGAGCAAGTTTTCATGACTGATATTTTATCCTTCTCTATTACAGCATCGATTTCTTCAAAGATGTTGGAGAAGTTGTTTATGTACGACTTGCCCTAAACAAGGGCATGCATGTGGGCTATGGCTTTGTTGAGTTTGCTTCTGCTAACGAAGCGAGGAAGGTGAGAGTAATTTATAGCAATGATGAAAGTAGTATTTTAGTAGTCATTTCGAAAGTAGTCTATACTTATGATGAAAATATATACAAGTAGTGATTTGAAAGTACGATTGCTGATTAAATCTTTTATACTGTAAGCGCTAGAAAAGAACGGTGAATATTTGCACAATCGTAAGATTTTTCTTGATGTGGCTAAGACAGCTCCATACCCTCCACGACCCAAGTAAATTGATTTGTTATTTATTGCTAGAGTTTTGATGCCATTATGTACATAAGACTAACACTATTATTTTTGTTAATTAGGTACAACCTTGCAGAGAAGCTTTGGTAAGGGATTTAACTATTTACCTCTTAAGGTTGTTAAGAGCACATTGGATAAGGTTTTTGGTTTTCATTGAGAGATCACTAGGGTTTTTGATATTTTAGTTACGAAGACTACCTGCGACGAGTATCCTACATAGATGAGACAGCGGAAGGACTTGATGAAACTCCTGATTTTGTTGAGGTACTTGTTTTTGTTATCTTCAAAATATGTCAGGCTCAGAAGAAACGCATAACATTTAATAATAGAAATATTGCCACAATGTCAAAAGATGACTTATACTGGGGATAAATCTTTAGATGAGGCTACTTCTTGTTGATATGCTACTTAAGTCTTTTTCTCCTTAGAGTCGTGCTAACACACTCTGCTGTTAAATTCAGGCAGTTGCCGTGAGAAAAAGGACACTCTTTGTTGCCGGTATCTCTTTCCAAACTGAAATATCATAGCACCTTTAATTTCCACCTTCGTTCTCGGTGCAAGTTTTTCATGACTAATAATTTATTCTCCATTTTTACAGCATCGATTTCTTCAAAGATATTGGAGAAGTTGTTCATGTTCGACTTATTGTAAACAAAAAGGGCAAACATGTGGGCTCTGGCTTTGTGGAGTTTGCTTCTGCTAACGAAGCAAAGAAGGTGAGAGTAGTTTATAGCAATGATGAAAGTAATAGTTTAGTAGTCATTTGGAAATTACTGTATACTATGATGAAAATATATACAAGTAGTTATTTGAAAGTACGATTGCTGATTGAATCTTCTATACTGTAAGCGCTAAAAAAGAAGAACGATGAATATTTGTACGATCATAAGTTTTTTCTTGACAAGGCTTATAAGATAGCTCCTCCACGCAAGTAAATGGATTTTCCATGTTATGGAGATTTGTTTATGTAACACTGGTTGTAACTTACAGCTAGAGTTTTGATGCCTTTACTGAAGACTAACGCTATTATTTTTGTTAATTAGGTCTTGCATAGATCACATACGGTCTGCCTAGCCTCTTATGTTTTAGTTTAAACAGAGTTTCTGCAACCTCTGCTAAAGGCACACAAACATTCTTAACAAAATTGGCAGACATAACAATTTTCACTTAGCCTTTGTCATCCTTAGCAGTGTGTAAGCAGAGTTCGAGAAGGCTCTGCCTAGCCAAAAGGGTAGTATTGTCATTTCCAGGAAAGTGTACTAATCTAGGAATTTTTTTAACGATACTATTTTAGAAATTAATTTTCGTTTTTGTACTTATTTAAAGCATTTCTTCCTTAAAATATCTCTCGATTTATTTAATTTTGAAGAATACATAAATTTTAAACTTGACTGGACACCTTGTTATCGAAACACCAAAATATATTGGGGCATTTGCAAAAATGTTACAAATCAAAACACACTTTGCAATCGTGCCACCTCTGTGTGTGCTTTTGCAAATTTACCACATTTTTGTCCAAAAATGACAATTTTGATCCATTAAAAGAACAAAAATTTTCTTCTTTTTTTTGGTCGTAAGAAAACTTTTCTTCTTCTTTTTTCCTTTTTCTCTTTCTCTTTCTCTTTCTCTTTCATTTTCTCTTTCTTTTTTTCTCTTTCTCTCTCCCACGAAACCAACTCTGATTTTTTCTACTATCTCTCTTTTCTCTCCAAAAATAAATCTAGATTACAATCAATTTTTTTTTTCTCTCTCTCAAGCTTTTCAATGGTGGTAATGGTGTTGAAGAAAAAAAAGCAGATCTAAATATGAATCTCTCTCTTTCTCTCTCTCACATATAGATTCAGATCTATATCTGAATTTCATCATTTTTTTTTGCAAATCTGGGTTTGTTTTGTTGTAGATCTGAGTTTTTGATTCAACTTTGTTTACAAATCTAAAGTTTTTGTTCGATTTAGCTTACATAATTGAGTTTTTGATTATTTCTGGGTGAGTTTTGTTTTTGATATTATTCTTACTAATTTAGGGTTTTGAACTTTTCTTATAAAGTTTTTTTACAGTTTTTAAAAAGCTTATAAAATAAGGTTTTTTTTACAGTTTTTAAAAGGTTTATAAAATTTATAAAAAGTTTTTTAAGGGTTTATAAAGTTTTTTAAAGGTTTAGTTAGACTATTTAAAATTTGTATAATTTTTTTAAACAGTTAATAAGAGTTTTGTATATGTCTTTAAAAAGTAAACAATTGAAATAATAATTTATAAGGTTTTTAAAAGGTGTATAAAGTTTTTAAAAGATTTATAAGGGTTATTTCACAATGTTTATAAGGTTTTTAAAATATGTATAAAGTTTTCAAAATATTTATTAGGGTTTTTACAAGGTTTATAAAGATTTATAACGGGTTTTTTACAAGGTTTATAAAGTTTTTAAAAGGTTTTTACAAGGTTTATAATAGTTTTTAAAAAGTTTATAAAGTTCTTAAAAGCATTATAAGAGTTTTTACAAGATTTATAAGAGTTTTTTACAAGGTTTATAAGACTTTTTAAAATGGTTATAAAATTTATAAAGGTTTTTTTAACAAGATTTATAAGAGTTTTTTACAAGGTTTATAAAGTTTTTAAAAGGTTTATAAGGTTTTTTACATGGTTTATAAGGGTTTTTTAAAGGTTTACAAAGTTTTTTACAAGGTTTATAAGGGTTTATAAAGTTTTTTTAAAGTTTTATTAGACAGTTAATAAGAGTTTTCTATCTGTCTTTTAAAAAATGAACAATTGAAATAATAATTTATAAGGTTTTTAAAAAGGTTTTTAAAGTCTTATATGGATTTTATAAGGGTTTTTTACAAGGTTTATAAAAAATTTAAAAGGTTTATAAAAAATTTTTACAAGGTTTATAAGAGTTTCTTACGAGATTTATAAATTGTTTAAAAGCTATATAAACTGTTTAAAAAAATTATCCATAAATAAACAAAAACTCATATCTATAACATAATTAGAATCAATAACTTAGATTTAACACAAATCAAAAATCAAAACCCAAATCTGTAACAACAAAATGATAAATTCCATCTGAATCTATAACTGGATGAGAGAGAGAAAGAGGGAGAGATTATTCTTTTTCTTCAACTTCAATCACCATTTTTGCATAGATTAAAAGAGAGAGAAATAAGAAAAAAATAGATCTAGATCTGAGATATCTTAGATCTGAGATATCTTAGATCTAGAGAGAAAGAGAGAGAGAGAAATCTGATTTGATTTTATCTTATTCAACTTTTTCATCACACCATTTTTATAGAGAAAGAGAAAGAGAAGAAGAAAGAAAAAATGGTCTCTGTTTTCTTTCACGAGAGAGAAAGAGAAAGAAAAAAGAAAGAAAAAGATTAAAGGAGGAAAGAGAAAAAAGAAGAAAAAGAAATAGAAAAGGGGAAAAGGACAAATTTGACTATTGGTTTAATGAATAGTGGTACGATTGCAAACAATTTTAAAGTGTGGTATTTTTGCAAAGTGGTATGAGACATGTGGTATTTTGTAAAATTTCTCAAACATATTTGAATTTTAAATTTCTCGTAATCTTATTATTTGTGAATATAGATTAAACAAAGAAAAATTATCTTGAAAACTATGTGCATGTTAAGAAATATATTGTTCTTAACTAATATATTGAAATTTAAACAAAACATAAAATAACAATATATCTTATATAATATTTTAAAGTTGTTCTAAACCCAAGTCATGAGAGGATGTCATGTGTCATATATTCTTTTGACATTTATCTTTTTGATTTAGTTATTGAAATGAAAAATAAAAATTAAAGTTAAATGTAAGATCATTTTGACACTACAAGAATAAGATAGCATTGCTACACAATTTTTCGTAGCTAAGAGACAACTTTTGTAGTAAATTTTGGTTTGTTACAAATTTGCTACTAATATCTGGCGAAACTATATAGTGGTAGCTATACTGTTTTTTGTAGCTATTTGTAGCTAATTTGCTACAAATTAATCACAAAATGATTTTGAAGCAATTTGAATCACTAAGCTACAACAATAATTGTAGCAACTTTGCTACAAATATGTTACAAATAATATGTGGCAATTTTACACAAAAGCCTACAAAATTTTTTGTGAGAAAACACTCACAGATAGCTACACCAGTGTCGTAGATAAAAGTCACACATAGTTTCAACCTGTCGTCGCAAATGTGCTACAAATATGTTACAAATAATATGTGGCAATTTCACACAAAAGACTACAAAATTGTTGTGAGAAAAACCCACAGATATCTATACCATTGTCGTAGATAAAAGTCACAAATAGTTTCAACCTGTCATCGCAAATTTGCTACAATGTCTCACAATTTTGTCGAAGCAAATATGGTGAAAATGTTACAGTTTTTTTTGTTACTAATAGTGACTATTACCCACAAACGTTTTGTTGATATTTTGTTCCAGAAAAAGTAAATTTTCATGACATCCAAATGTTAAAAGCTAATTAAGAGAAATCATAACTGAAATACAAAAACCTTAATTATCAATATAAAACATTCGTTAATGCTAATTACAAAAGTACAACCAGCAGGTTGCATTAGACGACTACATTAGTCAAAGTATTCCAAGTACAATAACCGTAGATATAATACAAATGCACATTTGATATGTAAAACTATAGGTAACACATCAAACTTATATACCAAAAAGATATATATATATATATATATATATATATATATATATATATACCAAAAAGAGTTAAAAACTTGATAACGTTACCTATATGTACCGATAAACCAGAATCAGAATCCATCCACCATGTTCAAGCAGCTGCATATTCGTTGGGGTCATGGCCATCGCCATCTTCTTCTAATTCTTCGTTCTCTTCCTCTGATGCATCTTGATTTGGAATCTGAACCATCAGCACATAAACATCATTTATGGCTTCTTCTAAACTGGCCTCCAAGTCACTACGTTGAACACGAGGAGGACCAGAACCACCAACTGAAGCTCTCGTCTGAGGAGTGGAGGTCCTAGTCCCATCAACATTTCCGTCGCCATTTCCTTCACCATTCGGACGAATGTAGCGCTTCATGGCCTCCATAACTGCTGCCAATTGCTCTTGCAAAACAGTCACTTGTCGTTGGAGTGTTAGTCTTGTCGCACCCATGTTTGAACTCTCCTCGCGTTCCCGGATTGACTGGTATCCACCCATACCAAATATACGTCCAGATTGGTTTGGGTCGACAACCTACAAGGAAGGAAATAGAATATTTAAAACAATTGCAACTGTAATTTACATTACATAAGAAAAGTGAGCCTTGGAACCCAACACAATTAATTAGGATAGGAATAACTAACACATTAATTATTGACAACACTAAATAAATAAATCAGGAATACATAAACATGCCATTATATACTTATCAAATAATCAGAAAGAGTAAGAGACTAGTAAAAAAGTATACTTTTTAGTTCTGCAACAATGCAGTTCACACCACCATTTTAACATATGATATAAATTATTATTTGTTCTCGTAGTAAAGGACTAATAGGCTTACCTTCAGGTACAAATCGTCTTATGGTTCTTGCGTTAAACCAGTTACACCAGTTCCGTCAAATGACTGTGTTTCAGAACCAAGAATTTCATTAACTTGTAGCTGACGATGAATTTCTTCGTCTATGTACTGTGCCCTTCTATCAACATAGGTGCCATTGGGTTTCCTATGAGTTTCTCTGAGAACACGGAGCATTGACGGCTCTATACCTTCCCTTCGTCTCTACATAAGACACATAAAACATGTCACAACGTAATTTAAAACAGTTGATTACGTAGAAAATAAGTTATATGTGTAGTGAAACTTACAATAAGGTCTCTAACTTGGTTAAAACTCCTTGCCCATGCAGTGTGCCTGTAAGGCCCATATCCAAACTGGTGTGACATTCGGTTTGCAGAACCGACAGCACTCTTCCTTTTGCCTTCATCACTATTCCAATATGTCCACATATTGTCCCATATACCCAGACTTATCCATTCAGGCTTCTCATTTCTGACTTTAGCCTTTGAGACCATGTCTCTAAGCCGGGCTGCGGTTATGTTGTACCAAAACTGGTACACCATTGCTGTATGTACTGGATCCCAGTAAAAAGCTTGCTGCAAAATGCAAAAAGAGAGTGACCATGACTCTTTAACTATATATGGTTCAGCTGATATATAGTTATGCAAATTATGACTAGACTAATCTTTAAAACACATAAGAAGAGCTAGTTACAATGAATTCCCCCCACCATTGTATAATGGTATCATTAGGGACGGAAGACATGTTGAACCAAGGCCCATCAAAATGTCTTCTAATCGATGCAACAATCACTCGCCTTGGAGGATTATCAATTCCAAACCTACCAGAGAGAATTATTAGGCACGTGAGTTTATAAATAGCAGAAGACTTCCCTATGCCATTTCCTAATTACAAATGAGATAAATGGATGTAACATGTTGGCTTACTGTACGGGTCTGTTAGTAGTTTGAGGATTTTTTTGAAAATTAAGAAAAAGTCACAAGTTTAAATTTTCTAAATCACAAGTTTAAAATTTCTAAATCACGTACCTAACTTACAAGCACACACATCAAAACATAAGTCATATTGGAAAAAGTCTTACCACATTGCTCCATTTTCTCTCTCGGGATGTAAAACCGGCATCATTCGACGTGCCTCGTGTGCGAGAAGTTCTTCAATGGCGATATGGCCAGCACGAATGCCATTTTCACGACCTCTACCTCTACCTCTACCTCCAGCTCCAGCGTTTCCTCTCCCGACACCGCCAACCCCACCACGTCCACCACCAGCACCAAAGATTCCATTTCCACCACCACCTACTCCACTAAACCCACCTTCAGCTGGGTAACCATTTCCACCACCACCAAAGATCCCATTTCCACCACCCCCTCCACCACCACGTCCACCATTAACCCCACCCCAAGCATTTCCATTTCCACCACCAACTCCGTTACCATTTCCACTACCACCTCTATTACCATTAACACCACCACCTCTGTTACCATTAACACCACCCCAGCCGTTTCCATTTTCACCACCAACTCCGTTACTATTTCCACCACCACCTACAAAACCATTAACACCACCACCCCTGTTAACATTTCCACCACCCCTGTTACCATTTCCACCACCCCAGCTGTTAACGTTTCCACCACCAACTCCGTTACCATTTTCACCACGGCCTACTCCACCACGTCCACCACCTGCATCACCATTTCCGCCACCGTTACCACTTGCGGCGAGTTCCCTGCCATGCCCACTTCCTCGGTCAACGTCGTGGCCACCCCCAAATCCACCACCAGAGCCTTGAGATCCTCCAGGAAACATCTTAGAATAAAAAATATAAGATCTTTAGTTTTATAGATGTTTACGAAACCCTAGTCAACTTACAAACAATGAAACTGTGTTTTACCTTCTGAATCGAAAGGTTGACGGAAGAGAAACAATCACTGACTGAGAAAGAAAATCGGATCGAGATGTCGATGGTTGGATTGAGAGAAAGAGGGTCTGTCACAACTACGGATATCGAGTCGGATCTATAGAGAGCGAGTCTGAACCGGAAAACCCTTGATGGATGTGAGGAGATCGAGAAGGAAGATGGACAGAGAGAAATCGAGAGCGACGGAAGATTTATCGGAGAAGATGGAGGGAGAGAATGAGTAGAGCTAGGGTTCAACAGTAAAACCCTAAAAAGTTCTGAGAGAGATAAGGCGGCAATGAGAAAGAAGATAGAATTTTTAGGAATTGATATCATAATGTAAATATCCGAACCTTGTGTTAGAATATTATATTTACATTTGGTCGGTAAATCATGAAAGATGTTTTACCCATTCACGTTTATGATTTTGGGCTTCATCATAACTGGGCCGAAGAAAGAGTACAAACTCTTAAGTGATTAAACTTGTGTTTAATTAGGTGACTTATCACATAATTATGAGAAAATATATATATAAATTGAGGTTTAGGAATTATGAAATGACACCAAGCCTAACCGGTTATTACCCATCTCGGATTCAAATATCGTCTACCTAAAATTTGGAATAGTTTTGATGGTGCTAGTTAAAGATTTTTTTCTAACACTGATATTAAAATGCATATTATAAAAAGCCGATGATCGGCATGAAGAAATTCAAAGTTTCACATAACAACAAAAATGTATATGATGGGACATATGCTACTTGCAAGCTGGAATTTTTAAACATTTTATTCGTCTTCAGAATCAAAATTAGAAGAACTTTCTGATTCTGTCAGTGCCACATCTGAATCATATTCATCTTCAGCGTTAACTTCTGCATCGTCAGGCATATCTTCTACTTGTCCACCGGGAATGACAAGTGAATTTACGTTAATTACACGAACTTGTGACGGGTACTCGTTTTCTTCTTCTTGCACTGCATCTTGTTGTTTACTACTTTCATCAACTATTCCTCGTGGTGTGACCTTCACTACGACCAACCATTCATCCTCCTCAAGAGTTACTCGCGGATATCTCAAAAAACATACTTTGATCTGCCTGCGTCGTGAATATAAATGGATCATATTGATCATATCTCCCACTCGCAAATACCTCTATGACACCAGGTTTCCGCATTCTAGTTCCCGAACCACGTGTTGTGTCAAACCAATCACATCGGAAAAGAGTGATCTTTAGCCCAATGGCACCATGATATGCAATTTGAACAATTTGGTTCAGTTTACCATAGTAAGCTTCTTCAGGACCCGAACTCCCACGAACACAAACACCGTAATTTGTCGCTGATCTATTTTCACCAAATTGAACCGTATGAAATATATAACCATGAGAAAAATACTTGTTCCAACAAATGCAACGGCGAATTGGACCACTAGCAAGCTCATGTAACCATAATGGGTACAATGTATTTGTGTAATCAGCCCTTACCTGTAGTTAACAAAGGGCACATTTTAAGGACATCGATTAAACATTGCGCTTGTAAGCTGAAATTTGAAAACACCCAATATAAGTACTGACCAAATCCAAAAGCCATTTAGAAAATCCCTGTTGTTTGGCTCCATTAAGCTGGTAGTCGGTAATAGCTGGATTAGCATACCTCATAGCATCATCGTACTAGCTGAAGTATGTAGTGAGGTAAATTTGTAAGTCATGTATATATACTAGTATAGAAATTTAAATAATTACTTTTACTATCAAACCTTTCGTATTGTCCCATTTTAGGACAATTTAGCAGAATATATGTGTGAGCGATGTGCCTGTCCTCATCAGATAAATATTCTCAATATGGTTTACCGCTTCCACTACCAACATGACAAAATATTTCGGGGACCTCATATGAGTAGGTTGTGTGCTGCAAATATCCGGCATAGTGCCGCTTGTTAGGCTCAGTGTTCATAATTGTCCCAGAAATATCGTAGTATTGTGACGTGAATGTCGATATTTCTTCATTGATGACTGCCTCCACAATCGATCCTTCAACATGTGCTTTGTTTTTTGCTTTCTTCTTTATGTTAAACATAAATCTCTCGAATGGATACATCCATCGAAACTGCACCGGACCTCCAAGCTCTGCCTCCGTTGGTAGGTGAATAGCCAAATGTTCCATAACATCAAAGAATGATGGCGGAAATATCTTTTCCATGTTACATATAGTTTGACATATATTTTGTTTAAGGCGACGAACGTAAGCTGTTGTCAAGCTCCGCGCCGAGAGATCACGAAAGAACAATCCAACATCTGTTTAAAATGAATATAAATTTTAAAGTTTAAAATTATGTATTGCAATGAATATAAATTTTTAAAAACAAGTAAAATATACCTGATATCGCCTCGTGAACAGCTGGGGAAAGAAGACCAGCAAATGCAAATGGAAATATATGTTGCATCATTACGTGACAATCATGACTTTTAAGACCATACATCCTGCATGCTTCCTCGTTTATGCAACAACCAATGTTAGATACATACCTGATTGCGAGTCGAGTTTTACCTCTCAACTAACTACCTGCAAGTGCACAATAATCACGGCTAGTATAGATAAGGGATCGAATCCACAAGGACTTCTTAACCACACTTCAAATTGTAATGAATAAAACTAAGCTAGAACAAGATATTTTTGTCGTTTTTGTGATTGAAAATAAAGTGAGCAAGCAACGAATGTAAATTGTAATGAAAATCAATAAAAGAAAGGCGTTAGGACTTAGGTATTTCACAGAGAATCATGCAACGATAATGATTGATTGATTTTAGGGATTTAGGAATTATGAATTGTCTAGAACACAAAGCACTGATTTAAGGTTATCCCACTATCGTGATGTAACTAACCATCTACGTTTTAAAGCTGTCGCAGGTTATTACAAGGTGAAAACATGCAGTAAAGCTCAAGTTTGATAAAGTTCACCGCACTCCTTAACTAACCTTTCGAATTGTTAAGGCTTTTGGCTCATCGAATACTAGTTCAGGCAATATAACAAGCTTTTGGAAATGATATCAACCTAAGATCAGATCGCTAAATGCACGGTAAAGCAATCATGCATTAAGTATAAGTAAAGATGAAGACTCTATTGTATTACCTAAACAATCATCAATCTATTATCGAATTATGAAACTCATTGAAAACCTAAAACCTAACAAACAAGACTACTCAGACATGATGCATGAAAAACCAGAGATAAGTGATGAATTCATGATAAATAAACTTGAATTAAAGAGTAAGGGTAAGAGGAATCTTCTCTATATCGAGATACAAAGCGAGTTCATCCACCGGATTTCTGTACAATCCAAATCTAAAGAAGAACACCAAGAGAACTCGTGGTGGCTGCTATTGTATGATAAACTACTCTATTGTTTCGGCTGCATACCTAACAAAAGGCTAAAAACAAGTATATATAGGCCTAGGGTCTTCTAGGGCTTCATTTAGGTCGAATCCGTCTTTTTACGTCAAAACTGCTCCAATGTCGGTTGAGATTTCGGTCATGGATCACGACCGGTACTGGGCCCAAAATGCCTTTATTTGTGCCAGCATTGACCTAGAATATCGGTCCATGAAGTGGCCCGGTATTCTGACCGTTTCTGCACCTTCTTCGTTTCTGAGGCAGCTTGACGTATCTTCACTAAATTCAGTGTATCTTCCTGATCACAGCTCAAATTGAGATGATTAAAACTTCATTGTGAATCTGACTCAAAGATATATCTTCACACCAAGTTTCATCCAATTCCAAATCGATTTGATCCTCCGTTCACTGCTGAACTTCTGGCGTATACGTTCTGTCCAATTTGGTAGAATGTTGATTCTTGTGAATTCTTGGTTCTTGATGGTGTCTTTGACTTATGAAAGTTTCTGTAACTTGATTTACACCTATTTTGGCTCTTTTTGCTCATTTTTCCTTGATTTCCCTGTTAAGACTCTAAAACTACAAATACGAGAAAAACTACCTTTAAAGGTATAAAACCGTAAATAAATGCATAGAAAACATAGTAAAATTTATAGTAAAATAGGTAAAATATGGGACATATCAATACCCATCTGGAAACTTCACCTCATCCTTTAACCAATGAAGAAATGTTGCCTTTCCCGGTGAAAACATCCTGAAAATTGGAATCGGTGCCCTTCCTCGTTTAGTAAGATGTAAAGGTTTACGATCACAATACAACGCGAGGTCCTTCCTTGAGTTAATTGTGTCTTTAGTTTTGCCTGGAACATTGAAGACAATGTTAAAAATATTATCAAAGAATTTTTTCTCAATGTGCATCACATCAAGATTATGACGGATCTTATGGGTTCGCCAGTACGACAACTCCCAGAAGATGCTCCGTTTATACCAGTTGTGGTAATCCAAATATCCATCAATGCTATTGTTAGTATGACCGTTCCCACCACATTCCATTGTTTTCTTTAATCCATATATGGTCTCCAACTTCTCATCCACGATGTCTTCTCCGGTTACATCTTTTGGTGGTTGTTTAGTAACAATATTACCCTTTCGAAACCACCTCTTGTTATTGCGAAAACTATGACCTGCAGGTAAATATCTTCTATGGCAGTCAAACCAACTTGTTTTCCGTCCATGACGTAACTGAAAAGCATATGTATCATCCATGCAATAAGGACATGATAAGCGACCATGAGTCGTCCAACCCGACAGCATTCCATACGCTGGAAAATCACTAATTGTCCACATAAGAACCGCTCGTAGGTTGAAAACCAATTTACTTGAAACATCAAATACCTCCACTCCATCTGTCCATAGATTTTGCAACTTTCAATCAGCGGTTGCAGGAAAATATCCAAACTTCTTTTTGGATGGTTCGGACCAGGGACCAGTATTGTTAGGAACAAATATTCTCATTTCATGCACATTTCTGGTGGTAGATTGTACGGAGTGAGTATTATTGGCCATAAAGAATAATTACCACCAGACATCCCAAATGGGTTAAATCCATCGGTACATAATCCCAGATATACGTTTCTTCGATTATTAGCAAAATCTGGATATACCTGATTAAAATACTTCCAAGCCTTCGCATCTGATGGATGTTGCATCTTTCCCTCACTGGTTATATGTTCGGCATGCCACCTCATATTTTTTGCCGTTTTTTCAGATAAGTACAATCTCTTCAATCGGTCAGCAAGTGGAAGATAAAACATCTTCTTATATGGAACACGCTTTCCAGTCGAATCACCTCTTCTTGATTTTTTCTTCTCTGGTTTGTACCTTGGTGTCTCACAGAATTTGCATTGTAACAAATCCTTGTCGAGTGATCTCCAGTAGATCATGCAATTATTTTGGCAAACATCTATCTTCATGAATGGCATACTCAATGTTCGCATCGTCCTCTCTGTTTTGTAATATGTCTCTGCAGCAATGTTCCCTCTAGGAAGATTATGCTTGGCTACGCGAGAAAAATCATTGAATGTTTCTTCGGAGACGTTATTTTTTGTCTTAACGTACATCATATCAGAAGCGAATGAGAATTTTGACAATCCTTCCACACAATCAGCATATAGAGGTTCTTTTGCTGAATCCAAAGCCTTGAAAAAGTTTGCTGCTTTGCTGTTGGGAGCATCTTCTATCGGTTCATCAACAGGTGCCCCATAAGCTTCACCCTCTTCCGTATTCGGCATAGCCCCAGAATACGCAGCTTCGTCCAAATCAACAAAGTAATTCCATTCGCTTGCGTTGTCTTGACCTCTGTTGTGATCTCCATAAATATTATATTCGTCTTGATATATTGGCGGATGTTCGAACTGTTCTCCATGAGCGGTCCACACAAAATAATTTAGTGTGAACCCGTGGTTAAATAGGTGGTTGCACACGCTATTCACATCCTTCCAAACGCTATTTTGACAATTCACGCAAGGACACCATATTTTGCCGTCTTCGTACGCATTCTGGCTTGCAAATCTTATAAAATCATCTAATCCCTCTTCAAAATCTTTGGTTAGACACCTTGTTTCTGGATCGATCCGATTGTACATCCATTGTCTTGAAAAATGAATGTCATTGCTCGAAGACATAATTTTCTTCTCTTAAATAAAACTACGTTTTCAAAAAGATTTGAAAAATAAAGTTAATTAATGAAATGAAGAATATGTATTGTGACAGGAAGAATATATATGAGTCTCGTGAAAGGAAGAAGGAAAAAAATAGATATGATGAGAAATTTGTGAAGAAGAAAAAAAATGGATATGATGAGAAATTTGTGATGCCAACTTACGTTCGATCGAGATATAAGAGTCTATTTATATGATGGTTTCCACAAGGTAATTATTTGATGCAAAATAATGAATTCTTGATGAGTTGTTTGACAAGACATCACTCCCTATCGGACATCAAGTTAAGACCCTTTTGTCTTATATCCATGCTTCATCACAAGCACAATAAAGCCAACATCAATAATTAAACTTTGTTACATATTTACGTAGCCATCTGTAGCAATTGGCTACAATAAGACACAAAATAATTTGTCGCAACAATTGTTACACTTAAACTTTGTTACACATTTACGTAGCCATGTGTAGCAATTGGCTACATTAAGACACAAAATAATTTGTCGCAATAAACAATATTTAGAAATTTTTGTGTGTCTTATTGTAGCAATTGGCTACAATAAGCGACAAGTCGCAATAATTAATGTTTTTTACACTTTTACGTAGCCATATGTAGCAATTGGCTACAATAAGACACACAAAATTTTTTCACAATAATTAAACTTTGTTACAATTTTACGTAGCCATGTGTAGCAATTCGCTACAATAGACACACAAAAAGTCGTCGCTCCATTTGTTACACCTACTGCACCCGTGTAACAATAAAACATGTAGTTATTATCACTAAGTTGGTGCACACGTTTTTTATTAATCTAAACAATTTTTGCGACAAACATTTTCTTTCCATTTGACACAAATTAGAGACGGTATTAAATTTGTCGCAAAATGTAACAAATTAGCCACAAAAGGTTTCAAATTTGCTACGAAGTTTTACTTCCTTTTATTTGTCACAAATTTGTGAATATTAGTAACGAAAAGTTGCTACAAATTAGATTAGTAACAAATTTGTGGCTATTCTACCACATTCTTGTAGTGTGAAAATTAAAGTGTAATATAAAGATGACTAATTTCAGTTTTTTCTTCATTTAATATCCACCAAAAATTATAATTTTAAATTAAAAGTGTTATTGTAAACTTTTAACAGTTTGAAATATATATATTTATTTACTAAACCCAACAATATACTATACAAAAACATTTAAAACTTTTGATAGGTGACTATAATTTAAAAAAAAATCACAAAAAGATTTAATAAAAATAATAATAACATTAACAAAAAAAAATATGGTGTGAGAAAATTAATTAGTGATTTTAGAAATTTTAAGGTTGTTAAAATGCTAAAGTTATCAATCATCTTCTAACTAGTACTCTCGGAAGGAAACCTTACTCTTCCCTAAATTGTAAATCCAGAAAAGAAAAAAAATTTCACAAATAAATCAATAATACATAAATAATCAATAAGCTATGATTATTGCATATTTATCATGTTAATTTTTAAATCCAAATCTCTAGTTAAATATATTTTTCTTATGCATCGCCAGAAAACACAATAATCGAGCCAAACGACAACAAAGAAGACGAAAGCATGGACATCAATATATAACTAGATGGACATTTTAAAAAGAAGCATTATATGTTAGATCTAGAAATTAATTATAACATAGTAAATCTAACAAATAAAGTGAAACATATAAGTTTCGTATATTGGAATAAAGTGAAACAAATGATTATCTACTATATATTATCAAATTATATAAGTTTAGTATAAGATGTCCATTTAAGTACGACACCTAGACACTAACAAGTAGGGTTAGCCATAAAGGTAATTTGCTGCTACATCTCTAATGAACAAATAGTAAATCACTACGGGATCCAACATCATCCCGAAACTACATAAAATTTTACAAACTAAATGACACAATTCATGAGTAAGACAATAATTATTTCTAAAGAATATACTAAAGGTTTGACGTGAGAGCATGGCCAATGTTGAACCCATCATTTTTCCATGCTAAAGGTGCTCTCAACACAATCTTGGCTGTGTGTAAATCACCTTTGAGTCTACAGGGCCGATCTTAGACTCAAACTTGACAATTTGTCCTTGAGCTGCGAGATCCATTGATCTTCCTACCCTTTATGGAACCAATGGACTTTAACCTGCACCTAAACGTGAAAGAACATTCAGAGAAGTCTTGATTCTAGTGTTGAGAGCACCTAAGGACATGGACTAACATTATGGAGTGCACAAGATATTGGTGAGTGCGATTTTAGCATGCAATAAGAAACATAATTGTAGGTAAGATGAGTGATCATCAAACAACACAAAATAGTTTGTGTATCGAGTTTGAGACTTAGCCTTAAACCTGGAAGAGATTCATAACAGAGAAGTAATATCTATGCCACTAAAGGAACCAAAACATGTCAGAGAGTCCTTACACTATCTTGCATCTCTTTCGGAAGTTTTGCGATTAGGTACCATAGAATCCTTGTAAACACAACAAATACAATTATAATATAAAAGAAGAAGAATCAATAAATGTTTAAATATTAAGTACATTACCTTCCTTGGCACCTTGTGTACAAAAAGAATTTGGTCCAGCCGCAATACATACGTCACAAAAGCAAAACATGATTAATCCCAAAACAAAATGGTTTAAAGATAAGAGAGTACCGAATGTTAGACCTTGCATACAAAGCCGGTTCAATTTTTTGTTTTTTGGTATCTTGTGTTTGAGGCATAGAGAATATAGAGAAAAGATCTTGTCATCAAACTCTTCTACTGATCTCGATCTCTGACATCCACAAAAAGATCATAACAGTTAAAACTAAAAGTAAAAAGACTGATCAAGAGGAAACATATTATACCTTAAGCCAAGTTGTGCAGTGTAAAGGTCAAGAAGTTTTCTTTTGATGTCCTATGCACCAACCAATATACTACTCACTCAAACAATCATTAAAATCTATATAAGGCTTGGAAAAAGATCATATAAATTGAAGATAACTTAGCCTTGCTCTTATGAGCGACAAAAAAAAATCACAAAATCTCTCCAATTTGCTAACTGAGCACCAAAGCCTCACAAATCTCAAATATATTCTTAGAGAACTAAAATCTTTTTTGCTAAAATCTTCGCCAAACAAAGAAGAGGTCAAGATTCCTTGCACCCTTAATTGTATGTTGATACACTTTCTATGGCTGTAACCATCAGTAGCAATAAGCTACTCTATATTCATCGATGTAAATTGTATATCAATATCACTCTATCCGATTTCAAGTCCTTGAGGATCCAATCAAACCAAACTCATGTGATTCCTTCCTCCTCTTCTATCATATTCGAGAAGTACATCACATAAGTGAAGCCAATACCAAAAATTCACGAAACATTTAGAGAAGCCAATGCACATCGCTTTGTTTGTTATACACAACTCTCAAAGAGTACACCCCAATACCGAAAATTCATTGCACCAAACAATATCCCAACCACCGAAGAACACAGCTTTAATCGATATCTCTATCGCCGTATATTACCTAGGGTTTATAATAAACAACTAATCTTAAACCTAAAAAAAAAGTGACTCTATATTTTAAATGCAAGGAGGTGAATCAGAACGATATATATGGCTTCTTATAGAGCTAGGTTTATACCAATAAAAATTTTTTATGGGCCAAGAGATTAGACCCAAACCAATTATAAATAATAATCAAACGTAACAAATGTAATTCGGCCCAAAATAGGTCGATGGCAAGGGTATGTAATTATCTCGATTTCATTAAGGATACCGTGTAATCAACCACCTCAAAATCGATGAGAGACCGCCTCGTATGATAACTTACTTCATATATAATATAATAGATAAGGCAAGACTCAAGAGGAAGAGAAGGATGATTCAGAAGAGAAGAAGATGATGTGGCAATAGGTTTTAAGTGATCGAGTGTATTGGAGAATGTATGAGACCTATTACTATAAATAGGGACCCTATTGTGTTAGAGTCTTATCCTGAATTTGAGAGTGGTCAAGATTCAGTGTATCGGTGGCTGATCATGTTTAGAGGAGAACATGATCATATTTGCTTGTAATCCTCGTTTATTCAATAAATATTGAGCTAGGTTCATATCATCAAACTACGACAAGAAAAATATGTAATCCACAATACATGTTGTTCACTAAACAGAAATCTTTCACAAAATATTGACAAGAAATAGTCTATAGTAACCATATATATAAACTAAAAACATGTTAACAAAGAGGTGATGAAATCATGAGATCGAAACTAATAAAGAGTCTTGAGTGATTTAGTTTATCTTCTAGTAATCTTACAAGCTTCTTTCAATAGCTGGATTAACCTCATCTTCTCATCTTCTGTTTCGGGATTCGATGTCCCAAGCTTTTCCTCCCGAATCGAAACTACATGTCCTAGCAATAGAATTGCATCATCCAACCTACAAATCGCATCCGAAACGTGACGTTTAAATCATTTAAAGAATGTAGAAAAACATTAACACAAGTACCTGCCAACTGCATCATAAGCTCCTGCAAGGTTATTGTATACTCCAAGTGTTTCCGGGTGAGACGGGCCGCACTCTTGCTCTAAAATACATTTGGCTTCTTCAAATAACTCAATAGACTCTTCTACTGCGTCGAGCTGAATACAAGCTAAACCCATTTGGTTAAGCGCAATCCCAAAAAATGTTGATTGTTTCTTTCCAGTTACTCGTAGTTTTGAGATAGCGCTTTTAAATGTGTTGTAAGACTCTATGTATTTTCCTATCATATAATACAACACTCCTATTTGAGCTTCAATTCCAGCAATCATGATTTTTTTACTAGGTGAATCGGCGTATATCTTTAGTGCCTTTTGTAGCAAGCTAATAGCTTGTTCCACCTGGTTCATAGACTCACAAATGACAGAGATATCTATAAGACTACTTGCAATCTCTTCGGGAGAAATATCTAGGCTTTGGGACTCATATATTCGAAGGGCATTTTCACAATAAGACTTTGCTTCCGTTTCTTTTCCCATTCGATTATAAAGATCAGCTAAACGAATATAAACCGAACCTACAGCTGGATGGTTCTCTCCCTTTGATGTTTTCAGTCCGGTGAGAGATTTTTGGTATGCACAAATGGCGTCATTAAACCGAGACAAAGACAAGTATGAGTCACCAATGCTAGTATCAACAAAAGCAACCTCTGACTCTTGTCCATTTGCCGCCATGGCCATACTAGCTAATACTAAATGCTCGAGGGCATTCTCGTGATCTCCCTTAGTCTCGCATATAAGACCCATGAGTCTTCGATCCGTTGCCTCTGCGATTGAAGGTGTTAAACCTCTCTCTTTATGTATAGAAATAGCCATCTCGCAAACCTTTCCAGCCTTGTCAAACTGTAATGCTTGTAAAAGAGCCTCGGCTAGGTATCTGCATGTTTCACCAACTCTTGAGTCATTTTCTCCCAAAACCTTCTTCTGGATTCTCAACCCTTCGGTATAACATGAGATTGAGTTCTCTAGCTGTCCAAACATAGCATAAGTGTCACCTAACTGCATCAAACTGGCAAATCTTGCCAAGGCATGCTGTTCATCTTCTTCGCCAATTGGAATCTCAACTGAGCGCTGCAAAACAAGAATTGCCTCATTGTACTCCTTTAACTTACAGTGGATTGATGCTATAACATGCAAACACATGATCCACTCTAAACACGAGTTTCCATTATTTGTAGAAGCCTCAAATAACATAGCTGCTCGAAGAGATAACTCTAGAGCTCTACGGGTATTCTCGCCAGAACCAACCAAGTTTTTCGCATCATTCACTAAAAAACGTGCCAACTCTACATTTTCACATACTGGATCTTCGATTCCATTTTGTAACTTTGTTCCGGCTTTCTTCTTCTTAGTGCCACCAAGTCCTAAATTTGATTTGGGCACATTATTCTTACAAACATGTTTATATATATCCGTTAGCAAATCCAACTTTGAAGAGTTTGACTTAGTACATGTTGGTCTCAACACATCAAAAACTTCTGACTTTACAACTTCATCCTCCTCTCTTTCATCTTCCATTATATCTATATCTCGCATCTCTTCTAAGTCAAGATGTTGTAAATGATAAGCAATTTTTAACTCATCATCATATATACAAGGCTCTGACTTGATGGAGCCTGATTAGAACTCTGCAGTTCGCAAGTATTCTTACAGAGATCTCCTATCGTTGTGTTAGTCGTATGATCAGCAATAGAATGTTCCTTAAGATGTATGGAAATACCATTTGATTCGTTAACAAACCCTCCTTCCATTTTTTTTCTCCGAATAAATAGCTTCTGCACATGAAACATATACAACCATAAGCAAACATCATCTACATGGCTAAAGAACTCAAAATCAGATAGGGACTTTCATACAAGGAAATCTTTCCGAAAATGGGGATTTGAGGCTCTGGGATATGGAAAACAAACTAAGATCAAACCAAAAAGAGAAACAAATAAAGGCAACCTAAATCCTTTAGCAAGCCCATCTATTGAATGAAATCCTCGAAGAATGCATTGAAAGCCCTTATCAAGCAAATAACTCATACAACATATCAAATCTTCATTATGACAAACTACTCGTTGTAGGAGACAACCTTATTCAGAGATTATATTGAAAAAACAGAATTCAATAGGGGACAAAGAAGGAAACGTACCAACAAATGTGTAAACTCTTGGGTTTGTGTTTGAATCGAATTCTTCGAAAAGAGATAAGAAAAAAAAAAATTAGAAACTTAGAAAAAGCTAACTATAGAAATGACTACTCCATAAATGGGTCGAGGGTGAAAGTTGAAATTTCAACTTTTTAAGGAATGCCAAAGAGGTAGGAGCCGGCAAGAGACTTTAAAAAGTTATATTTTAGCTACCATTCAACTAAATTTAGTGAAATTGTGTTTAACAAAAAAAAAAGAACATGTAAAGTTACATGTTACAACTCTAACTTCAAGATTACCGCTCAAAACCAATTGACGGTAGTTCAATTGTTAAGGTTCACATTAACATTTATATTTTAATATACTAAAACACAAGTCACTTTAGATTAATATACTAAAACACAAGTCACTTTAGATTAATTGCACATCTATCTACTCATATGCATGTAAATTTTCTTTGACGTATCAATACCATAAATTTTCATTTTAACTCACATGCTTGTAAATTTTCTTTAACGTATACCATAAATTTTCACTTTTATTTTATTTTATCATAATTTTATTTATTATTCCAAATGTTTATCCATTCACTTCTCTACCTCCACGATCCTTACATTCGCTTGTATTCAGAAAATATGTTAAATATTTTCAAATCTTTTATATATTACTAGATTTTAGACCCACGCTACGCGTAGATTTGTTTTATCAATACATGAGTTTAATATTATATTCGGACTTGCTAATTTTTAAATTAGTTAGACATTGACATATATGAATGCAAAAGTATAATGGTAAGAAAGTGAAGTAATCGTAAAAAATTAATTAATTAATTTATCATAAAAACTAATTTGTATCAGTAATTTTTTGTTTGTGTAAAGAATTACATATATGTAATGTTTAGATCTATTTGTAGCATATCCTTGAACTCATGTAGTGAGCATTCATGTTGTTGGAGATCATATTCTTTTAGATGTAGCTTTTGAAAGTCGGAAGTTGAAACTAAACAACTTAAAGAATTAGTCTTATCCAATTCTTCGTACCCACCTTCTCCTTTCTCTTCTTCTCTTTTCTATTCTTTCTCCAAAAATACAAATTCGAAAAAACAACGACCAAATAGACAATTTCCACGAATCTAAAGAATTACCTTCTTGTTCTTTTTCAACTATTCTTCAAAGATGTAAGTTTTAATTTAAAATTTTCCGCTTAAAAGATTGGGTTCCAATAACTTTACAATATAAATTTTTTTTTTTTGACATACGCGTATTGTTCTCTCAAGATTGGTTACTTTTCTTTCTCAAAATTCAAACCATTTAACTGGAAAAACCCTCGTCTAACTAAAATAAAAGAATAACCCTCGTCAAACGATTATATGTCACTTTTCTTCTTATTCTTTGAAGATAAAAGTAGATTTTAAAAATAAAACAAACTATAAAATGGTAGTGAGGAACTATATATACCTTGAATACAGAGATTTAGATTTTACTTTAGAGAAGAAAAAGCCACAAAATTATGGTGCACAAAATCATCTTGTACTGTGTACCAACAAAACATCTTTGCAGTTCAATTAACCAAACAAACAACATCACTAAAACAAAAAAAGAACCGACAATATTTATAGGATACGCAAATATTCTTATTTGAAAACAAACAAAATAATTAGGAATCCTACCAAAAAATCTTACTGCGACGATGTCGAATGAAGAAAAAAAAAGCTAACCAAAAATTATTTAAAAGTGATTAGGGTTCCTAACAAACGACGATAACTTGCAGGCTATAGCCCAAAACATATAGAATAACGAAAATTAAGTTAAAATTTACATATGATAACTTAATTTCTTATTGTTATTGGATGTTTGAAATCCTATATGGAACATCATAATGTAAAAATAAATAAAGAAAAGTCAATATCTAAAGAACCAAGAAAAGACAGAAATTGTTTGAGGTCACAAGATTATGAAATAAGGAAATTAAGTTTTAGTTTTCTATTATTCATGAAAATGAAATTAACCTAATATGGAATATTATTAAGTTTTAGTTAAACTAATTTTCTTTTTAATTCTTTCTTATTTTGTTAATATATACTTTCCTTATTTTTTTGGTTAATTTTATATTTTATTTATGAGTGCTTAGATGGCATGATACTATAGGTTAATTTAAATTCTATGTGGACACCTTTAATAGTTTATAGCTTCGAATTTTATAAAATATAGATGATTCCCTAAAGTAATTATGTTTCTAACACAACTAATTTAGTTTGGTTTCGATTTAAAACATGTCGGCAAGGTACAGATGATTAATGTGACATCTCGAATCTCAGGTTCACTGTACAACATGTTGGAACTCGTTTTTGACGAAATAGTTTTAGACTATTTTTGGTAGGTTTTCCGATGGAGACATTATAATGTCATTCCAACTAGTTGGAATGACAGGATTTTTGCAAATATGCTAATGGTCTAAAAAGATTAATTATTTTGGTCATAATTCTTTTTTGAATTATTTAGTTGATTTAAAAATATAACTATTATCTCCTTAATTGAAATATTCTTGTAACGTTAATTGAGAGATCAATTTGCATTGATTTTGATAACGTTAACAAAAGAATTCAATTATGTTTATTACGAGAATAATTCTCTTTGTCTCCTCTTGAATGCTCGTTCGTTGAGCTATGGCTACAAGATCAAGCCATCATCTTCTCATGTCAATCGATCGATTGTTATTTTGATAACATAAAAAATCCCTCACAACTTCTTTTTCTATTTATTTTTCATTTGTGTCTAAGAGTACACATATATTCTTGGTTTGTTAGCTTCTATTATCGAGTGTTACGGAATAATCGATCGAGTGGTTGTATCTTGGAATTTTGATTGCATCAAAATCGTCACATTATGATAATTAAAGAATTAAAGAAAGAGTGTCTCGCCTCTACACAAACCGTTCATCGTTCATCATAATTTTGGTATCGATCAAATTTATTTTGTATCTGTTTTTATCATTAATCTAAGCAATATTCATTTTTGCGTATCGTAGAAATTGTGTTCCTACACAACGTCTATTACAACTTGAGCTTAACACTAAAGAAAAGATATTTTTATCTGTAAACAAAAAATAGAGTGATGAGTAATTCAGTAAAATATTACTCAGTGAGGATAGGCTCTAAGGCCTCGCAAACATATTAAACAGACAAATCAAGCAATACCTTACACAACGACCAGAAAGTAAGACTTCCTGAAACGATCCGACCCAAAAATTTAAAAATTTTCCCTTCAAATTATGATCATCACCGACCATAATCCTCAACTGGGCTAACACAAGCAACGCAGAAACAATTAAAATCAACAATAACAACCAAATCAATAAATCTCATACTTTATTAATTTCCTAAACCGTTCAATTCAATAAGAAAAATATTCAATTCAATCAATTCCAAAATAATCCAATGACAACAATTTCAGAATCTACTAGCAACCTAGCAATTCTAACGCTACAACCACTCCGACGAGACACTAGTTCATCTCCTCTTCCCGGCCATGATTCCACGATCACATTTTTTCTTTACCAGCAACACATGGCGAAAAGAGTTGCGTGAGTATTATCACAAAAACTCAGCGACGCGGTCATCCCGTCTACAGGCTATTTATACACAAGCATAAACAATAGATACAATATCAGGATGAGCATACACAAGCATTCACGAAACAATCAAACATGAACCAATCCAGGAACTCTGTGTCGATCGACACAACCTCTAGGTGTCGATCGATACACTGCCCGTGTCGATCGACACAACCACTAGGTGTCGACCGACATACAGCCCCGTGTCGATAGACACACCACCCTGGTGTCGATCGACACGACATCGCAGAACCCAAAAACGAGCCTATCCTCTCATGGTTCGAATCCGTCGCGATTCATCGAGTCTCCTGCACAATTTCATTCACAGAACACACGAAATCCAACAAGTGCCCATTCCTTACACTTATGTAAGTCTACGGTCACGCACTCACCTTGAATTTGGTCTGAAAAGATGAAGAACGACGAAGAACGCGAAGAACAACTCGAACCAAACTCTGATTTCGACTCCACAGGCTCGAAATCACCACAACAAGGATTCCTTCTCGTTCTAACAACCTCTCACAACAATCACAAGCTTTCAAGATTGAGAATTCAAGGAAAATCAACAATGATCCCTCCACAAACTCAATCCACTCAAGAACAACCTAATCTCTCTCAATCTCTTTTGATTACGGCTAAAAGAGAGACAATACGCGTCTGTTCCTCTATAAATACGAACCCTAGGTTCCCTAAACCGCCCCACCAAACCGGGCAATTAAACCGAACCTGTCGGTCCAAATCCCAATTCGTGTCGATCGACACACACCACCTGTGTCGATCGACACACACCACCTGTGTCGATCGACACACCACCAAGAATTCAACTTCTCACAAGTCACAACACCCGTGTCGATCGACATACACACCTCTGTCGATCGACACACCTAACCAAAATCCACTTTTTAGTTCACGGGTGTTACAATTCTCCTCCACTAACATGGATTTGACCTCGAATCACGCGACTCCGTCTCACTAAGGCTAATACTTTTGCCTAAAATCCGACCAGATTCTCCCGGAATAATCAACGATGCAACGTCCCCTTGTCCGGATTAAGGCTGCCCGATTGATCGCCCAACAATCAAACAAGAACATGCACGACCAACCGTTGACCCTAAATTGGACCAAATGATTGCACAACAATCAAACAAGAACATGTACGACCAACGACGCTACATATGCTACCAGGGTTGTCCGAACGAAGTTCTAAACATAAGAAAAAACCCTAGACTCGACATCCATCACAAACTCCTGGCCTTCGGTCGGCACCACTCGTGAACACACCTGATCCCCGAGCTCTACTAGGCTCACAATAGCCCCATTGCACCGTCTCACCACGGCTGCAATCCTGACCCCAACCCGGTCAGCACCACCTGAGATCTACTCCCAATCCCCGAAGTTCATCCAGTCTCATACTCACGACCACGCTCAAACGCTACTGCTCATAACTCATACTCATAACTCATATACATATACACGACACCCACTCGCAGGATCGTCACCCCTTGAGCTACGTGTGCAGGGAACCCACCGTCCCCTGGAGAGAACCACCATCCCTCAAAGTACATGTAGGGAACCCACCCGTCCCCTAGAGAGAACCACCATCCCTCAAAGTACATGTAGGGAACCCACCCGTCCCCTAGAGAGAACCACCAACTCTCGAGTATATGCAGGGAACCCACCCGTCCCCTGGAGAGAACCACCATCCCTCAAGTATGCAGGAAACCCACCCGTCCCCTGGAGTAATACTCTGAACGTTCATCATAAGCACTTGTCGACCGGAATCACCTCCGTGGCTCCATCATGACATCTCCCACCCAGAATATTATCACATCCATGACCCCCACTAGATCATCCGAAACAACCCCCACTAGGTGTTTCCGCTAGAGTCCCTGGAATAGACAAGTTCTAACCACCATAAAACCTCTATTCCAGACTCTCCCTAGGAATAGACAAGTTCTAACTCACATAGAGCTTCCATTTCTAGCCACTCCTAGAACATGAACAAGCTCATTTCTAGCCACTCCTAGAACATGAACAAGCTCTAAGCTGCATAGAACTTCCTTTCCTAGCCATCACATGACCCCACCAGTCATAAAAATATAAGAACTCACATCTTATAAAACACATTTAATAACGCAACTCATCTTATTAAATCTTCAAATGTATACTCGTTACAACAACAAACGAAATATACATAACAACAACATAGCAACATGCTAATACAGACTCTGAAAACCAGAAAGACACTCAAGCCACCGCTTGCTTCTCGAACCACTTCGAGAACTTCCTCTTCATCGACGCTTCTGGTTCCCAAGTCTCCTCCTCAATACCGTTACAGTCCCACACGACTCTCACCAACGGTATACTCTTCCGACGCAACACCTTGACTCTCCTCTCGAGAATCCTCACAGGCCTCACCGCCAACATCATGTTGGGCTGAAGATCCTCTGAAATCTTAGCCAACACCTCCTCAGACTCATGTAGACACTTCCGCAGCATCGAAACATGGAAGACTTTGTGAAAAGCCTTTATACTCTGAGGTAACTCCAATCGATAAGCTACCGCCCCGACCCGCTCCACCACTTTGAACGGACCCATAAAACTCGGACTTAGCTTATTCTCCGAAATGGATATGTTAGGACCCCTCAACATAGCTGCCTTGAGATACACCAGATCTCCCAGCTCAAACTCTAGCTCCTTCCGTCTCCTATCGGCGTAACTTTTCTGCCGATCTTGAGCCTTCCTCATGTTCAGCCTCAAGATACGGATCTTCTCCGTCATCTCCTGAACAAAGTCTGCACCAAACATGCTCCTCTCCCCCACTTGAGTTCAACATAATGGTGTCCTACACGGCCTCCCATACAGAGCCTTATATGGGGCCATCCTAATACTCGCCTGGTAACTGTTATTATACGCAAACTCAACCAGGTTCAGATGATTAGCCCAATGACCACCATAATCCAGCACACACATCCTCAACAGAACCTCTAATGTCTGAATCGTCCTCTCCGACTGCCCATCTATCTGAGGATGATACGCTGTGCTCATATGCACCTTAGTGCCCATCTCAGCCTGAAACGCCCTCTAGAACTCTGAAGTAAATCTCGGATCCCTATCTGACACAATACTCACTGGCACCCCGTGCAACCTTACTATCTCCCGCACATACTTCTTAGCCAAAACTGCCGTTTCATCAGTCTTCTTAATGGCCAGAAAGTGTGCTGACTTGGTCAGACGATCCACGATAACCCAAATCGCATCATAAGTCTGTGACACCAGCAAACCCGTCACGAAATCCATGGTAATCATATCCCACTTCCACTCCGGAATGGGCAAACTCTGCAATATACCACTCGGAACCTGATGCTTAGCCTTCACCAGCTGACACACATTGCACGCTGCAACCCAGCTAGCCACATCCCTCTTCATCCCGACCTAGTGATAATACCGCTTCAGGTCACGGTACATCTTGGTCGCTCCCGGATGAATCGATAACATGCTCGAATTAGCCTCCCTCAGGATTTCCTGCCTCAGATCCTCGTCCTTGGGTACACAACCCGCCCGTTCACCAGTATCATCCCACTCGCTGAGACCACATACTCTGAACAGGCGGCCTTAAAAGCATCAATCAATCCCTGATCCTTCTCTAGAGAAACTCGAATACTGCTCAACAAATCCGCCTGGTTAGCTGCCTCTAACCCCAACGGCTCCTGTGAGATCACACACAACCTCAAAGTACTGATCTCGCTCACCAGAGCCTCCATATCCCGCTCCTGATATGAAGCAACCCTCTTCCGACTCAACGCATCTGCCACCAGATTAGCCTTACCCGGATGGTACCCAATCTCCAGGTCATAGTCTGCAACTAACTCCATCCAGCGCCTCTGTCTCTGGTTCAGCTCTGGCTGAGTGAAGAAATACTTCAGACTCTTGTGGTCTGTGAATACCTGCACCTTCCCGCCATACAGATAAGACCTTTAAATCTTAAGGGCAAATATCACCGCAGCCAACTCCAAATCGTGGATAGGGTAGTTGCACTCGTGCTTCCTTAACTGCCTCGAAGTATATACAATAACCTTTCCCTGCTGCATCAGTACACATCCCAGACCAACTCCCAAAGCATCTGTATACACCACGTAAGGCTCATCCGGCTCGGGTAACGCCAAAACCGGTGTACTAGTCAGCATCTCCTTCAGCTTCCCGAAACTCTCCTCATAAGCTGAAGACCATACAAAAAGGACATCCTTCCCTGTCAACTTCGTCATCGACTGCGCCATACTCGCAAATTCCTTGACGAACCTCCGGTAATAACTCGCCAACCCAAGAAAACTCCTGATCTCGGTGGCACTCCTCGGTCTAGGCCAACCTCTGATAGCCTCAATCTTAGCCGGATCTACAGAAACTCGCTCTACAGACACAACGTAGCCAAGAAAGCTCATCTCTCGCTGCCAGAAACTGCACTTACTCAACTTCGCATACAGCTTCTGCTATCGCAGGTTCTCTAGAACTAACCGCAAATGCACCTCGTACTCCTCCGGACTCCTCGAATACACCAAAATATCATAAATGAAGATGATCAAAAACACATCCAGATATTCCTGGAACACTCCGTTAATAAACCGCATGAACGCTGCTGGTGCATTTGTCAACCCGAATGGCATCACTACAAACTCATAATGCCCGTACCTCGTCCGCAACGCCGTCTTCCAAATATCTGCCTCATCAATCAGAATCTGATGGTAACCCAAAGCCAAATCAATCTTGGAGAACCAAGTAGCCCCCCGCAACAGATCCAACAACACATCAATGCGCGGCAGAGGGTACATGTTCTTCACAGTGACTCGGTTAAGTCCTCGGTAATCGATGCACAACCGAAAACTCCCATCCTTCTTCTTCACAAACAACACCGGTGCTCCCCACGGTGAAACACTAGGCCGGATGAACCCCTTCCCCAATAGATCATCCAGCTGCTTTTTCAACTCTTCCATCTCTGCTGGAGCCATACGGTAAGGCGCCTTGGATATCGAAGCCGTCCCCGGTTCCAAATCAATCGCAAAAAGATTCGACCGCGATGGTGGCAATCCCAATAACGACTGGAAAACCTCCAGGAAATCTCGAACAACCCGAATATCCCCAACTGCAACCTCTCTAACAGTCTCCGGCATCACTATCGTCACCAGATACGCCTCACAGCCCTTCTCAATCAACTGCTCGGCTTATATCGCTGAAATCATAAGACTCCCGGAAGTCGGTCTCACACCCTGGAACACCAACCTCCCTGCCTCTCGCTCAAACGCCACACGTCCCCCATGACAATCCAGGTGAACCCTGTACTGATCCAACCAATCCATTCCTAGGATGACATTATACAGCTCCACCGGACTAATAACCAGATCTGCTGGCATCGACTCTCCCGACACCAGAACATCCACACCACGAGCTTGCCCGAAAGTAGCCAACGTCTTGCCACCAGCAACCTTAACTACTCCCGGCTGCTCTCCGGAATTGCTCCGGATCCCGCTGCCCTCCGCATACTCCAGAGTAATGAAGCTATTCGTAGCTCCCAAATCAAACAACACGTGGGACTCACAACCGCCCACAACTAAGGTCCCTGCACAAATCTCATGTGCTTAAAGACCCGACGCTCTAGCGTAGACACACACAATTTCCAAACAGACTAAATTCAATCACCAAAAGAATTTAAAAAGAACAAATATGAAATTATACCTGTGATCGGTCTGGCGCTAGAACCGCCCGCCTCTGCCGATGTGAAAACCCGCGGCGTCACCGCAATCTGAGCCAAAGGCTGGACCGCCAACGGCTGCACTGCCGCCACCGCCATCTGCTGTAGCTTAGGACACCTGGGCTTGATATGCCGCGACTCCCTGCAATGATAGCACACCTGAGCCACCCGATCCTCTCTCCTATTCGGACAGTCCACCACCTTGTGGCCCATACCACCACACCCCTAGCATCCGGACACCTGATAGAGCGAAAGTTATGGTCCAACCTCCGTCGCCACTCATAGGCCTCCTCAGGCTTGGTACCACCCGAGAAAAACCCGGTGCCAATCCTCTGCATCTGCTCCATCATCCTCAAGTAGGATGGAAGCTTCTCCGCAACCGCCACACCCAGCTGCACACCAGCCACTCCCAGCTGCACACCAGCCCCACCTGGCTGAACTCCCGGAACCTGACACGGAGCCGGCACCCCACCTGGTAACCGCTCCAGAATCAATTGTAGCAAACCCGCCAAGCGATCATCTCGGTCTTGGGCCATACCTACGGGAGCACCCCCACCTGGGCCCCTTGCACCACCAGCTACCTCGGGACCCACACTAGTCCCACCAGTCCTCACACTGGCACTCGTAGCAGTCTTACCCACAGAATTCTCCTGAAACGCCTTCGAGTTCACCACCTGCTCCTGCGTGGTCTCCTGGGCCATACTTGCGGCATTTGACTCACTCACAAGTCCTAGAACCAATTATAATACAATCAATCAATTACACCCGCCCTAGAACCATAAGGGCTCTGATACCAAAATGAAACGATCCGACCCAAAAATTTAAAATTTTCCCTTCAAATTATGATCATCACCGATCATAATCCTCAACTGGGCCAACACAAGCAACGCGAAAACAATTAAAATCAAGAATAACAACCAAATCAATAAATCACATACTTTATTAATTCCCTAAAACGTTCAATTCAATAAGAACAATATTCAATTCAATCAATTCCAGAATAATCCAATGACAACAATTTAAGAATCTACTAGCAACCTAGAAATTCTAACGCTACAACCACTCCGACGAGACACTAGATCATCTCCTCTTCCCGGCCATGATTCCACGATCACATTTTCTCTTTACCAGCAACACATGGCGAAAAGAGTTGCGTGAGTATTATCACAAATACTCAGCGACGCGGTCATCCCGTCTACATGCTATTTATACACAAGCATAAACAATAGATACAATATCAGGATGAGTATATACAAGCATTCACGAAACAATCAAACATGAACCAATCCAGGAACTTTGTGTCGATCGACACAACCTCTAGGTGTCGATCGATAAACTGCCTGTGTCGATCGACACAACCACTAGGTGTCGATCGACATACAGCACCGTGTCGATCAACACACCACCCTGGTGTCGATCGACACGATATCGCAGAACCCAAAAATGAGCCTATCCTCTCATGGCTCGAATCCGTCGCGATTCATCAAGTCTCATGCACAATTTCATTCACAGAACACACGAAATCCAACAAGTGCCCATTATTTACACTTATGTAAGCCTACGGTCATGCACTCACCTCGAATTTGGTCTGAAAAGATGAAGAACGACGAAGAACGCGAAGAATAACTCGAACCAACCTCTGATTTTGACTCCACATGCTCGAAATCACCACAACAAGGATCCCTTCTCGTTCTAACAACCTCTCACAACAATCACAAGCTTTCAGGATTGAGAATTCAAGGAAAATCAACAATGATCCCTCCACAAACTCAATCCACTCAAGAACAACGTAATCTCTGTCAATCTCTTCTGATTACGGCCAAAAGAGAGACAAAACGCGTCTGTTCCTCTTTAAATACGAACCCTAGGTTCCCTAAACCACCCTACCAAACCGGACAATTAAACCGAACATGTCGGTCCAAATCCCAATTCGTGTCGATCGACACACACCACCTGTGTCGATCGACACACCACAAGAATCCGACTTCTCAGAAGTCACAACACCCGTGTCGATCGACATACACACCTCTGTCGATCGACACACCCAACCAAAATCCACTTTTTGGTTCACGGGCGTTACACTTCCAACTGATATCATGTTCTCCCCATTTGAACTACATAAAACTCTCCTACTCTGCCCCTTCCGATATAAGGAGTCCTCACATAACCTCGATTGTCCGCAAAGGTGCGATAATCCTTAAACAGTATAATTTTTATAAATTAATACTCTATAAAGTAATAATCACCATAAATTAATGAATTTTTTTTTCAGTTTTGACGTGGGCTAATGTAAAAATAAGCAAAATTCGACAAGATAAAAAAGATAATAATTTTTTAAAATTTCTATGTAAGATATGGTCTCAATGCAAGTATAAATTAATAATCATATATAATTATGAATATATAACTATGATAATGTACTATAATATGGCTTTACTGATTTTTATTTTACTTATTACATTAAAAACTTTTATGATTGTTATCTTGATATCCAAAACTTGTGAAAAACTATAGACACGATAATTGATTTTTTACACATAACTCTTTCCAAATGTATCGTAATATATATCGTTTCTGACATTATTATCAACATCTCTTATTTATTATTTGAGAAATAATTTTTTCAAATTTGCTTACGTCTTTCTAATCTATCTATACTATATAAAAGTTGAGGCTATTAGCTTATAAAGATGTCCACATAGGATTTAAATCAATCAATAGTGTAACGCCCGTGAACCAAAAAGAGGATTTTGGTTGGGTGTCGATCAACACAGGGTGTGTGTGTCGATCGACACGTGTGTTTTTAGACTTATGAGAAGTCGTGTTCTGGGTGTTGTGTCGATCGACACAGGTGAGGTGTGTCGATCGACACGGGTTAAAATTGAACCGACAGGTTCGATTTTTGATCGTGCGGTTTGGCGATTGGTTTAGGGAACCCTAGGGTTCTAGTTTAAAAGCGTGAACAGTCGCTTTTTGGCCAAAAATCAAAAGAAAACAGAGAGGAAATCAGAATCAGAGAGAATTGTGAGATTTTTGGTGTTTCTTGAGGAGGATTGATCGTTTGAAGCTTGTTCTTGAGGCTTGTGAGTGAGAAGGATCATTGCTGTGGTGATTTCGGGTCTGGAAGGACGAAATCAGAGTCTGGTTCGTGGCTGTTCTTCATCGTTCTTCCTCTTTTCAATCCTTTTCGAGGTGAGTGCGTGACTGTAGGTTTATCTGGGTAAAAGATTAGTTGGAATATGATTGATTGTGGTTATTTGGATTGGATTTCGTGTGTTTTATGGATGAAATCGTGCAGGAGATCGATGGATCGCATTACAGTTCGAGCAATGAGAGGATAGGCTCGTTCTCTGTTCTGCGATGTCGTGTCGATTGACACAATTGCTTTGTGTCAATCGACATAGATGCATTATGTCGATTGACACAAGTGCAGTATGTCGATCGACACCTAGTGGTTGTGTCGATCGACACAATGCTCTTGAACTGTTCATGTTTGATTGTTCGTGTATGCTTGTTGTTTGCTCATCCTGGTATTGTATCTCTTGCTTATGCATGTGTGTATAATCTGTAGACGGGATAACCGCCTCACTGAGTATTTGTGATAATACTTACTCAACTCTTTTTGCCATGTGTTGCAGGTAAAAAAAAAGTGTGATCGTGGAATCATGGCCGGGAAGAGAAGATGATCTAGTGTCTCGATTTCGTGGTCGATTTGTTAGAATTGCCAGGTCGCTAGTGATCTGGAACAATTGTTGAGTTATTGTTATTGATATTGGATATCGGTTTGACTGGTTATTTGGTTATTGATGTTGATTTATTGAATTGAACTAGTTAGGATTCAGTAGAGTATGAGATCTATTGAATTGTTTAATTGTTTATTTGATTTTCGCATGTTGAGACTAGACCGTTGAGGATTATCATTTGTGAAAATGATAATCCGGGTTTTAATTTGGAAAATTTTGGGTTGGGTTGTTTCATTTTGGTATAAGAGCCATTATGGTTCTAGGGCGGATTCAATTGATTGGTTATGTGTGTTTGTCAATTGATTGTTGTGTGGGTTTGGAGTCCTAGATCATCTCTTCCGAGCCTTCAATGAGATTCCACGGTATGTGTTTTATGACTTTATGTTTTTCTAGTACTTAGTAGTCTGCTGGTTAGTGCAGAGTGATGGCTAGAGTGGCTAGAGGAAGAGGTCGTGGGGGCCGTGGAGGCCGAGGTGGTCATGGTGGGCGCGGGCAAGAACTGCAGAGTGAGTCTGATGCTGCGAGTATGGCCCAGGAGACTACGCAGGAGTAGGTGGCGGACTCGCATGCGTTTCAGGAGGGGTCTGTGGATGAGACTGCTACGAGTACCAGTTTCAGGACTGGTGGGGCTAGTGTGGGTCCCGGAGTAGCTGGTGGTGCGACGGGTCTAGGTGGGGGTGCTGCTGTAGGTGTGGCCCAAGACCAAGATGATCGCTTGGCGGGTTTGCTGCAGATGATTCTGGAGCGGTTACGGGGTGGGGTTTCGGCTCCGGGTCAGGCTCCGGGGGTTCAGCCAGGTGTGGTTGGTGTGCAGCCAGTAGTGGCTGGTGGTCAGCCAGAAGTGGCTGGGGTTCAGCCGGGAGTAGCTGGTGTGCAGCCGGGTGTGGCGGTTGCAGAGGAGCTCCCATCCTACATAAGGATGATGGAGTAGATGCAGAGGATTGGCACCGGGTTTTTCTCGGGAAGTGCCAAGCCTGAGGAGGCTGATGAGTGGCGGCGGAGGTTAGAGCGTAATTTTTGCTCTATCAGGTGTCCAGAGGAATACAGGGTTGATCTGGCGGTTCACTATCTGGATGGTGACGCGCATCTCTGGTGGAGAGACGTGGAGGCCAAGAGGCTACAGGCCGAGATGGCTTGGGAGGATTTCTTGGCTGAGTTTAACGCCAAGTATTTCCCGCAGTAGTCGGTAGATCGGTTGGAGTCGAGATTTTTGAACCTGGCTCAGGGAGACCGGACAGTGAGGGAGTTCGATTTGGAGTTCAGTCGACTTCTGGTACATGCTGGTAGGGGCATGGAGGACGAGCAGGCCCATGTGAAGAGGTTCCTGAGGGGACTTCGAGCTGATTTGAGGACTCGCTGCAGAGCGAGTAAGTTCGCCATGAAGGCGGAGCTAGTTGAGACGGCTGCTGCGATTGAGGAGGACCTTAGGGAGCAGGCTGTGGTGGTGAGCCCACCGCAGCAGAAGAGGCCGCAGCAGGAGGCGGGCTCGAGTAGGGGCGGCAAGCCTACTCAGGGACATAAGAAGAAGTGGGAGAGTACTTCAAGGCTGAGTCAGAGAGGGTAGGGTGGTCCAAGATTCTTCGGGTGCGGGAGCTTGGATCACAACGTGGCCAGTTGTGTGAAGAGGAGTGAGACTCGGGACGCTCAGGTGTGCTACCACTGCAGAGAGCTGGGACATATTAAGCCCAAGTGTCCGAAGCTGCAGCAAATGGCGTTGGCGGTAGTGCAGCCATTGGCGGTGTAGCCATTGGCTCAGATTGCAACGACGCCACGGGTGTTTACTTCGGCGGAGGTGGGTGGTTCTAGCGCAAGACCGATCACAGATAATATTTCGAACTTGACTTTTTCTTTTAATTCTGGTGGTATTTGAATTTAGTCTGTTTGGAATTATGAGTCTGCGCTGGAGTGTCGGGGTCTTAAAGCACAAGAGATTTGTGTAGGGACCTTAGTTGTGGACGGGTGTGAGTCCCACGTGTTGTTTGATTCGGGAGCTACGAATAGCTTCATTACTCTAGAGTGTGCGGAGGGCAGCGGTATCCAGAGTGATTCCGGTGAGCAGCCGAGGGTAGTTAAGGTTGCTGGTGGCAGGACGTTAGCTACTTTCGGGCGGGCTCGTGGTGTGGAGGTTTTGGTGGCGAAGGAGTTGATGCCAGCAGATCTGATTATTAGTTCGGTGGAGTTGTACGATGTCATCCTTGGGATGGACTGGCTGGATCGATACAAGGTCTATCTGGATTGTCATCGGGGATGAGTAGTGTTCGAGCGAGAGGCGGAGAGGTTGGTGTATCAGGGTGTGAGACCGACTTCCGGAAGTCTCGTGATTTCAACGATACAGGCCGAGCAGTTGATTGAGAAGGGTTGTGAGGTGTATCTGGCGACGATAGTGATGCCAGAGACTGTTGGAGAGGTTGCAGTTAAGGATATTTGGGATTTCTAGGATGTTTTCCAGTCGTTGTTGGGATTGTCACCGTCGCGGTCGGATCTATTTACGATTAAGTTGGAACCTGAGACTACTCCGATATCCAAGACACCTTACCGTATGACTCGAGCAGAGATGGCAGAGCTGAATAGGCAGTTAGATGATCTGTTGGGGAAGGGTTTCATCCGGCCTAGTGTTTCACCGTGGGGAGCGCCGGCGTTGTTCGTGAAGAAGAAGAATGGGAGTTTCCGGTTGTGCATCGATTACCAAGGACTTAACCGAGTCACTGTGAAGAATAGGTACCCTCTGCCGTGCATTGATGAGTTGTTGGATCAGTTGCGAGGGGCTACCTGGTTCTCCAGGATCGACTTGGCTTCGGGATACCATCAGATTCCGATTGATGAGGCGGACGTTAGGAAGACGGCCTTTCGGACGAGGTATAGGCATTATGAGTTTATGGTGATGCCGTTTGGGTTGACGAATGCGCCAGCAGCGTTCATGAGGTTGATGAACGGGATGTTCCAGGAGTATCTAGACGTGTTCGTGATCATCTTCATAAATGATATTCTGGTGTATTCGAGGAGTCCAGAGGAGCACGAGGTGCATCTGAGATTGGTTCTGGAGAAGCTGCGGGAGCACAAGCTGTACGCGAAGTTGAGTAAGTGCAGTTTTTGGCAGCGAGAGATGAGTTTTCTTGGCCATGTGGTGTCGGCAGAGGGAGTTTCTATGGATCCGGCTAAGATTGAGGCTATAAGAGGTTGGCCTAGACCGAGGAGTGCTACCGAGATCCAAAGTTTTCTTGGGTTGGAGGGTTATTATCGGAGGTTCGTTAAGGGGTTTTCGAGTATGGCACAGTCGATGACGAAGTTGACAGGGAAGGATGTCCCTTTTGTGTGGTCTTCAGCTTGCGAGGAGAGTTTCGAGAAGCTGAAGGAGATGCTGACTAGTACACCGGTGTTGGCGTTACCTGAGCTGGGTGAGCCTTACGTGGTGTATACAGATGCTTTGGGGTTTGGTCTGGGATTTGTACTGATGTAGCAGGGAAAGGTTATTGCGTATGCTTCGAGGCAGTTGAGGAAGCACAAGTGCAATTACCCTACCCATGACTTAGAGTTGGCTGCGGTAATTTTTGCCCTTAAGATTTGGAGGTCGTATCTTTATGGCGGAAAGGTGCAGGTATTCACAGACCAAAAGAGTCTGAAGTATTTTTTCACTCAACCAGAGCTGAACCAGAGATAGAGGCGCTGGATGGAATTAGTTGTGGACTATGACCTGAAGATTAGGTACCATCCGGGTAAGGCTAATCTGGTTGCAGATGCGTTGAGTCGGAAGAGGGTTGCTTCAGATCAGGAGCGGGATATGGAGGCTCTGGTGAGCGAGATCAGTACGTTGAGATTATGTGTTATCTCACAGGAGCCGTTGGGGTTAGAGGCAGCTAACCAGGTAGATTTGTTGAGCAGGATTCGAGTTGCTCAGGAGAAGGATCAGGGACTGATTGATGCTTCTAAGGCGGCAGGTTCAGAGTATGTGGTCTTGGCGAATAGGACGATACTGGTGAACGGGCGGGTTTGTGTACCCAAGAACGAGGATTTGAGGTAGGAGATCCTGAGGGAGGCTCATTCGAGCATGTTATCGATTCATCCGGGAGCGACCAAGATGTATCGTGATCTGAAGCGGTATTATCACAGGGTCGGGATGAAGAGGGATGTAGCTAACTGGGTTACAGCGTGCAACGTGTGTCAGCTCGTGAAGGCTGAGCATCAGATTCCGAGTGGTATGTTGCAGAGTTTGCCTATTCCGGAGTGGAAGTGGGATATGATTACCATGGATTTTTTTATGGGATTGCCAGTGTCACGGACCTATGATGCGATTTGGGTGATCGTGGATCGTCTGACCAAGTCGGCACATTTTCTGGCCATCAAGAAGACCGACGGAGCGGCGGTGTTGGCTAGGAAGTATGTGCGGGAGATAGTGAGCCTGCACGGGGTGCCAGCGAGTATTGTGTCAGACAGAGATCCGAAGTTTACTTCAGAGTTTTGGAGGGCGTTTCAGGCTGAGATGGGCACTAAGGTGCATATGAGCACATCGTATCATCCTCACACGGATGGGCAGTTCGAGCGGACCATTCAGATGTTGGAGGATTTGCTGAGGATTTGCTGAGGATTATGGTGGTCATTGGGCAGATTATCTGAACCTGGTTGAGTTTGTGTACAACAACAATTACCACGCGAGTATTGGGATTGGTCCATATGAGGCTCTGTATGGGAGGCCGCGTAGGACACCATTATGCTGGACTCAAGTGGGGCAGAGGAGCATGTTTGGTGCATATTTTGTTCCGGAGACGACGGAGAAGATCCATGTCTTGAGGCTGAACATGAGGGAGGCTCAGGATCGGCAGAAGAGTTATGCCGATAGAAGACGGAAAGAGTTGGAGTTTGAGCTGGGAGATCTGGTGTATCTCAAGGCAGCGATGTTGAGGGATCCTAACAGATCTATTTTCGAGAATAAGCTAAGTCCAAGGTTGATGGGTCTGTTTAAGGTGGTGGAGCGGGTCGGACCGGTGGCTTATTGATTGGAGTTACCTCAGAGTATGAAGGTTTTCCACAAAGTTTTGCATGTTTCGATACTGCGGAAGTGTCTACATGAGACTGAGGAGGTGTTGGCTAGGATTCCGGAGGATCTTTAGCCCAACATGACATTGGCGGCGAGACCTGTGAGGATTCTCGAGAGTTGAGTCAAGGTGCTGCATCGAAAGAGTATACCGTTGGTGAGAGTCGTGTGGAACTGTGACAGTATTAAGGATGAGACTTGGGAACAAGAAGCGTTGATGAAGACGAACTTCTCAAAGTGGTTCGAGAAGCAAGCAGTGGATTGAGTGTCTTTCTCGTTTTCAAAGTCTGTTTTAGAATGTGGCTATGAGATGTATGTATTTTCGTTTTGATGTTGTTATAACGATTATACATTCTGAGATTTAATAAGATGAGTTTTTCCTTATTAAATGTGTTATAAGACGTGTGTTCTTATGGTATGACTGGTGGAGTCATGGATTGTGATGACCGATAGGTCTAGCAATAGAGTTCTATGGGAGTTATGACTTATCTATCGGTTAGGGAGGCTAGAAATGGAAGTTCTATGTGAGTTAGAGCTGTCCATGTTCTAGGAGGATTATCTGGGGATGGAGGTTCTATGTGAGTTAGGCCTTGTCTATTCCCTTGATGGCGCTGGGAAATAGAGGTTTCATGTGAGTTAGAGCATGTCTATTTCATAGGGGGAGTCTGGAATAGAAGTCTTATGTGAGTTAGGACTGTCTTTCCAGGGACTCTGTGGGAATGTCTGGTGATTGGGTTGTTCCGGATGACCACGAGAGGTGATTTTGGTCGACATGTGCTTATGATGCATGTTATAGCGTGATTGCCCAGGGGATAGTGGTTCTCCTGGATATACTTGAGGGGATAGTGAGGTTCTCTCCGGGGGAAAGTGGTTCCCTTGCATATACTTTGAGGGGCCGAAGCCTCTCCAGGGGATGTGTGATTCCTCTGCAGCCGATAGCTTGACGGACTGTGTGTCCTGAGAGTGGGAGGGGCTGGAACATACCGAGAGCTGGATGGATGGCGGTCCTGAAGGTGGGGTGGTATGATATACATCGAGAGCTCAAAAGGTGACAATCCTGAGAGCGGGGTGGTGTATATAGATATGAGTATGAGCAATAGTGTCTGTAGTGTGATTGTAAGTATGAGACTGGATGAACTTCGGGGATCGAGAGTGGATCTCAAGTGGTGCTGACCGGGTTGGGGTCAGGATTGCAGCCGTGGTGAGACGGTGCAATTTGGCTAGTATGAGACTAGTGGAGCTCGGGGATCAGGTGTGATCACGAGTGGTGCTGGCCGAGGGCCAGGAGTGTGTCTCTGGACGTCGAGTCTAGGGTTTTTACTTGTGTTTAGAACCTTGGTTTGGACAATCCTGGTAGCATATGTAGCGCCGTTGGTCGTGCATGTTCTTGTTTGATTGTTGAGCGATCATTTGGTCCAATTCGGGGTCAACGGTTGGTCGTGCATGTTCTTGTTTGATTGTTGTGCGATCAATCGGGTAGCCCTAATCCAGATCAGGGAGCGTTGCATCGTTGATGTTTCTGGGTAAATATGGTCGGGTTTTAGACGGGAGTGTTAACCTTAGCAGGACGGGGTCGCGTGATTCGAGGTCGAATCCATGTTAGTGGGGGAGAATTGTAACGCCCATGAACCAAAAAGGGGATTTTGGTTGGGTGTCGATCGACACGTGTGTTTTTGGACCTATGAGAAGTCGTGTTCTGGGTGTTGTGTAGATCGACACAAGTGAGGTGTGTCGATCGACACGGGTTCAAATTATACCGATAGGTTCAGTTTTTGATCGCACGGTTTGGCGATTGGTTTAGGGAACCCTAGGGTTCCAGTTTCAAAGCGTGAACAGTCGCGTTTTGTCGCTTTTTAGCCGAAAATCAGAAGAAAACAGAGAGGAAATCAAAATTATAGAGAATTGTGAGAGTTTTGGTGTTTTTTTAGGAGGATTGATCGTTTGAGGCTCGTTCTTGAGGCTTGTGAGCGAGGAGGATCATTGCTGTGGTGATTTTGGGTCTGGAAGGACGAAGTCAGAGGCTGGTTTGTGGCTTTTCTTCGTGTTCTTCATCGTTCTTCCACTTTTCAATCATTTTCGAGGTGAGTGCGTGACCGTAAGTTTATCTGGGTAAAGGATTAGATGGAATATGATTGATTGTGGTTGTTTGGATTGGATTTCGTGTGTTTTGTGGATGAAATCGTGCAGGAGATCGATGGATCGCATTAGGGTTCGAGCCATGAGAGGATAGGCTCGTTCTCTATTCTGCGATGTCGTGTCGATCGACACAAGTGTTGAATTGTTCGTGTAAGCTTATTGTTTGCTCATCCTGGTATTGTATCTCTTGCTTATGCGTGTGTGTATAACCTATAGATGGGATGACCGCCTCGCTGAGTATTTGTGATAATACTCACGCAACTCTTTTTGAAATGTGTTGCAGGTAAAGAGAAAGTGTGATCGTGGAATCATGGCCGGGAAGAGGAAATGATCTAGTGTCTCGATTTTGTGGTCGATGTGTTAGAATTGCTAGGTCGTTAGTGATTCTGGAATAATTGTTGACTTATTGTTATTGATATTGGATATCGATTAGACTGGTTATTTGGTTATTGATGTTGATTTATTGAATTGAACTGGTTAGGATTTAGTAGAGTATTAGATCTATTGAATTGTTTAATTGTTTATTTGATTTCCGCATGTTGAGAATGTACCGTTGATGATTATCATTTGTGATAATGATTGTGGAGGTCGAAACCAACTCAATTGAATTTGTCAAGGGTTTTTAAGGAAACAAGATCTCTGGAAAGAATTCACATGAACGACTAAGAACAAAGACAAAAACACGAAAATAGCGTTAAGAAAGCTTTATTGATTTGTTGCTAAGTGTTTGTGCCAAAAGTTCTGGATCCCCTTTTTGAGTGATTACAATGAGCTATATATAGCGAAATATCTAAAATGGGCCAACTAATAAAATGGGCTTGGCCCATTAAACAATATTTCTAATTTAGGCCCATTATTCCATTAAGCCCGTTTTGCTTATGGGCTTAATGTCATTTTGGGCCTAGATTCAGACCGGGTCTTTGTAGACTTGTTGTGAATTCGTCAGGACATTGCGGAGTTGACCTCGCCGCTATATCGATCTCACAGGGGTGAAATCTGACCCCAACAGTTAGCCCAACAGTTAGCCCCCCAGCTTGGTAGTATCGAGTTATGATGATGCCAAGGTAAAAGTTTCTGGAGTCTGAGATCGATATGTTGGACCGCGAAGTTGCCAGGCGTAAACGTCTTGTCATCAAACTCGGGAAGTTCTTGTTATTCCGCGTTGAGCTGATGTCTGCGTGTTTTCCTGGGCTTGTTTTCTTTTCCATTGTCTTAGGAGACTGAGGAGGTTGATGGTTTTGTTGCGTTAATGGGCTTTGAAGCCCGATAGAATATGTCAGGAATTTTTCCAAAAACAAAATATTTTTAGGAAATTCTCCAGATATAAATAAGTCTGTTTTCCTGGGGTTGTTTTCCACCAAATCACTTTTCCTCAGCAAAAGGTAAAAAATCATCTCTCCCTTCTATCTTCTTATTTTATTGTTATTATTTTTTGTAGGTTTTTTTTTTTTTTTCGCGAACTGCTTCTGTCGATTTCTCCTTCCAAATAGCATCGCTTCGTCGCCGTCATTGTTGTCGACGAGAGAGAGAGAGCGCGCCGGCAACCCTAGAGAGACAGAGTCATGACAATCGTCGGGGTTCGAGATCGAGAAAGGAAGAGAGAGAGAGCGTCGGCAATCCCGGCAACGGAACCCGAAAAGAGGTAGAGTCGGAGAAGACGCGATCGATGAGGAGAGAGAGAGAAATCGGCAAGGCGGCGACGAGATTCCGGCGAGATCCGAGATCTGACGAGTTGACTCGGTCGAGTTGACCCACTGAGTTGACTCGGTCGGTTTTTTTTTTTTTTTTTTTTTTTTTATCTCACCGAGTTCACTCAGTGTGTTGACTCACTGAGTTGACTCGGTCGAAATTTTTTTAACTCGGCGTCTCAGTGACAAGACTGGCTTCGTGAAGCGACATTGACACAGATCGTGAAGCGGAGTTGACAAGGACATCGTGGAGACAGCTTCAGACTTAGCTGATTTCGATGAGGTGACGCGACGGCAACGAGTTGAAGTGGAGTTTGATCGACGTGATAACAAAGCGAAGTCAGTGAAGGTGACATGACTACGAGGTAAAGCTTGATCAATGCGATGACGAGGCGAAGTTTGATCGATGCGACAGCAAGACGGAGCTTGTTTGATGCGACGACGAGGCGAATTTTGATCGACGTGACGAAGAAGCAAAGTCATCGAAAGAGACGCGACGGCGAGACGAAGCTTGTTCGATGCGACGACGAGGCAAATTTTGATCGATGTGACGAAGAAGCAAAGTCATCGAAAGAGACGCGACGGTGAGGCGAAGCTTGATCGATGCGATAGCAGGACGAAGCTTGTTCGATGCGACGACGAGACAAATTTTGATCGATGTGACGAAGAAGCAAAGTCATCGAAAGGGACGCGATGGCGAGGCGAAGCTTGATCAATGCGACAGCAAGACGAAGCTTGATCGATGCGACGACAAGATGAAGCTTGTTCGATGTGACAGCAAGATGAAGCTTGTTCGATGTGACAGCAAGATGATTGTTCGATGCGACGATGAGGCGAATTTTGATCGAAGACTTTTTGAGATAAGAGACAGGTCAACAAGGTTGTCTTACTGAGGAAGGATAATCAAGGCGGACTTGTTTATTTGATGTCGAGGTAGACTCGTGTTAACGATGCCGAGGTGAACTCGCGGTGGCGAGGTGATCATTTTTACTTGAAGCCAAAGCGGTCTTGTATTGACTTGACACTGAGGTGGGGTCGTGTTGACGTCGACAAGGTGACCTCGTGTTGACGACGAGTTCAAAGATGACAAATTCAAGTTCTCACTCAGCGAAGTAGATTTGATCATGGCAAAACTGGGGGCGAAGTCATCGACTTGAAGAATTAAAATAGATTTTGATGACGCTGAATTGTTCGTTTCCAAAATTCAACTATATTAGAGTCGGGACCAGCGATAAGTTTACTGGGTTTTCTGATGATCATTTCGGTTTACAGACTAGTCTGCATCGACACGCCCGTTCTGACAATGACCACGTTATTGCGTAATGACCAACGAAGTTGTTGTGTTCCTGAGTTGAGCATTCTGGTTTACGGATATGTTCCCATGAACAAGTCCGCTCCAGCAATGAACACCGAATTTGGACCTGCGATTTGTTGTGTGTTGGGTTTAGAGCTAAGTGTCTCGGTTTACGGACGAATTCTTATTAACAAGTCCGCTCCAAAAATAACTTAGACGTTTGAGGCGACCAATAGCTCGTGTATTGGGTTTCAGGCTAAGTATTCTGGTTTACGGACGAGTTTTCATTAACAAGTCCGCTCCAAAAATAACTTAGATGTCTGACTTGTGATGCAACCAATGTTTTGTGAGTTGGGTTTTATTCTGTGACTCCGAGTTTTGGTTTACAGGCGAGTTTCAATTGACGAGCCTGCTCCAGGAAATGAGCACGTTTTGCGGGTAGGACCAATAGTCAGATTATTTGGTTTTCGGATGATCATTTTGGTTTACAGACGAGTCCTTATTGACCAGTCCGCTCCAAGCCGAACATGTATCGCATAGCGACCAACGTTTCTTTTGTTGGGTTTAAGGTGAACATTTCGGATTACGCACATGTTTCTCTTTAAACATATCCGTTCGATAATGAACATATATGCGATAGAACCAACGATTTGTGAGTTAGGTTTAGAGAATGATCATTTCGGGTTACGCATATGTTCCTCTTTGAACATATCCGCTCGATAATGAACATTTTTATTTGTATAGCGCGCTTTTAATCCTGCGAAGGATGTGTTTGTCAGATCTGTAGTATTTGGATAGATTCGTCACTGTGGCCAGCAGCACGAGAGTAAGTGTAAAACGTCTGATTGAAGTTAAGACGATAACTGATCCGTATAGGATATGATAGATGTATGTCTGTTTTTGTGAGACTTAAAGAATCCGTGAAGGATGTAGACGAGTTTAGTCGAAATCATGCTTTTGATTAATCATGAAAAGTGGTTGCAAGAATTGGGAGTATACGAGTATACGTACCCACTCCCCCCATTTTCAGGAAGGGGGACAGCTGAACCCACCCGAAGATGAGCTGCCTACGTACCCTGTTTTAGAGATCAAGCCGTCTCGTAGTTTATGTAAAATGTGATTGGGATGTCTGTTTTGTTAAGACTTTAGTAATCCATAAAGGATGTGAGTAGGATGTCTGTTTTGGAAAGGCTTTAGTAATCCATAAAGGATGTCGAGTAGGATGCCTGTTTTGGAAAGGCTTTAGTAATCCATAAAGGATGTCGAGTAGGATGCCTGTTTTGGAAAGGCTTTAGTAATCCGTAAAGAATGTCATTTGAAGACTTGTTTTGAAAAATTGCTTTAATTAGACATAGAGTCTATTATAAAGATTGAAGTATATGAGTATATGTAACCACTCCCTTTTTTTTTAAAGAGGGGAACGAGATAGTACCAGTTTTGATGAGATGAGCCAAATTGCCTTGGCTAGTGATGTTGAACCGAGGTAAAGAGGATTTTGCTAGATTTGACGCGGTGTAACAAATCCAAGGTTGTTTGGTGTTACGACAACAAGTTGAAAAGGAAGCCGAGGCGAGTTGATGTCGTGGTGAGTTGACACCGAGGCGAAGTGACGGCATGGTGAGTAGACATTGAGGCGCGTTGACGCCGTGGTGAATCGATACCGAGGTGACACAAAAGGTACTATGACGAGGCCGAAAGAACGTCTATGTGAGGTTACGCTAAGGTGAATCGATGAGGAGGCGAGGTGACAACGAGGCGAGTTGACGCTGAGGTGAGTCAATGCAAGGGTGAGATAAAGGATATCGTGACGAGGCCAAGAGAGCGTCGAGGTGAAGTTACACCGAGGTGAGTTGGCAACGAGGCGAGTTGACGCCGAAGTGACACAAAAGGTACCGTGACAAGGCCGAGAGAACGTCTATGTGAGGTTAGGCCAAGGTGAATCGATGAGGAGGCGAGACGATAACGAGACGAGTTGATGCTGAGGTGAGTCGACGCAAGGGTGACATGAAGGATACCGTGACAAGGCCAAGAGAGCGTCGAGGTGAAGATACACCGGGGTGAGTTGGCAACGAGGTAACGCTTGCATCTTGGCCATCTCGTCGTTCTAAGTTTGGAGCAGGGTCTTGCGTTCCTGCTCGAACTCGAACTGCTTGGTCCAGTAGAGATTTCCTTCTTCGTTAGCGATATCTTGGTCGCGTTCGATGTCTGCGCTGTTCCAAAGAGCCTGGGATCTATCTCTTTCTTTATGTGCGCTGCGATTCCTTGAGTTCCGTGTCCTACGGGGTTTGTCTATGCCGATCATTCACGTGATCCCTCCTAAAGCAGCATGGCGTTCCTGCGCAGTCCCTCCTGAAATTGCTGGTCCTGTATCCGTAGTTCCGTTGGCTCGTTCTGAAGTTGGATATGCCGTTCGTAGCGACGGTGGCGGTAGCAGGTCACTTCTGGTTCTCCGTATAGTGCAGAGCGCCGAGATGCTGTGGCCGTGCGGCTTGAACCGCCCAAGTGATAGTCGCGCTATACCCGTCTTGTGCGCCTTACTTGCCGTTGTGAGAACCTTCAGCTTGTCCTCCCGCTCTGCTGACTTTTTGAGAATCGTCTTCAACATGTCCTTTAGTTTGTCCAAGGCTGCCGCATTCGTTGCGGTGACGTTGACAGTGTCGTTACCTGCCTGGTTGCTTTTGGTGCCTATGTCGTCTAGCTGCAACGCCGAAGAGTCCTCACTGCTTATGCTGCTACTGGTCATGTTGTCTGGCGGCAATGCCGAAGAGTCCTCATTGTTGATGCCGCTGCTGCTGCTTCCATTGTTGCTGTCGTCGCTAGTGCTGTCACTGCTGCTACCGCTACTGGTCATGTTGTCTGGCGGTGATGCCGAAGAGTCCTCACTGCTATTGCCGCTGCTGCTGCTTTCGCTGTTGTTGCCACTGCTGGTGCTGCCGCTGCTAGCCGTAGCGAGGGAATCCAGTTGGCTTATCACCGTGTTGTTGAAGATATCCTGCTCCTTTTATTTTTTAAGGATTTCTTCGAACATGTTATTTATCTGAGCCAGAGGGTCGAGATTTTCTTCTGTGGCTGGCGGCATTTGTATTTACGTAGATCCGCCCGCCGCGGTGTTCTTCTCTCCGGGCTTGTCTGTGGCGGTGTCTTTTGATGTAGATCCGTCCGCGATGATTTCCTTCGGGTTGTTGTCGCTGTTGTCTCCGGGTTGATCTTCTCCGGGAATCTCGGATACGTCGTCGGTGGTCATCTTTGCTGAGTCTTGTCGTGGTGTGATTCTTTTGTGTAAGAGAGTCTCAAGTTCCCCTTAGACGGCGCCAAATTGTGGAGGTCGAAACCAACTCAATTGAATTTGTCAAGGGTTTTTAAGGAAACGAGATCTCTGGAAAGAATTCACATGAACGACAAAAACACGAAAATAGCGTTAAGAAAGCTTTATTGATTTGTTGCTAAGTGTTTGTGCCAAAAGTTCTGGATCCCCTTTTTGGGTGATTACAATGAGCTATATATAGCGAAATATCTAAAATGGGCCAACTAATAAAATGGGCTTGGCCCATTAAACAATATTTCTAATTTAGACCCATTATTCCATTAAGCCCGTTTTGCTTATGGGCTTAATGTCATTTTGGGCCTAGATTCAGACCGGGTCTTTGTAGACTTGTTGTGAATTCGTCAGGACATTGCGGAGTTGACCTCGCCGCTATATCGATCTCACAGGGGTGAAATCTGACCCCAACAATGATAATTCGGATTTTAATTTGGAAAATTTTAAAAAATTTGGGTCGGGTTGTTTCAAATATTATTATGCCATGTTAGCATTTAGAATTATGTTAATTTTATTTTGTTGCAAATTAGAAATTAAGACATGATTTTCTTATTTAATAAACTCATAACTTTAAGTGATTTCTGTTTTTTTTATAAAAATTTTGAGTTTTGGTTTTCCTATTTAATTTTTTATATACTATAGATTAGAAAATTTTCTTAATTTTAAGATAGTAGTAGTCTTAATTATTAAAAAAAACATTTATAGTTGACAAATTACCAAAACTTTTGTTATTATTATTTTATTATAAGAAAGTGAAATATAGTGGTATGTTGTAGACATAGGATTTAAGACAATCAATAGTTATATCCCATATTAATTAGCATTTGTTTTAAAAAAAATGTTAATAGAAAATTCATATATGATTTTCTTATTTCATAAACTCATAATTTCATCTGATTTTTATTTACGTAAGCTCTTTTAATATTTTTCGTTTTTAAGTTTCTTTATCTTCTAAAAATGTCTACGTTTTTTTTAATTATTAAAAAAAACATTTATAGTTGACAAATTACCAAAGCTTTTGTTATTATTATTTTATTAACAGAAAGTGAAATATAGTGGTATGTTGTAGACATAGGATTTAAAACAATCAATAGTTATATGCCATATTAAATAGCATTTTTTTTTTATAAAAAAATTTTAATAGAAAATTTATATATAATTTTCTTATTTCATAAACTCATAATTTCAAGTGATTTTTATTTACGTAAGCTCTTTTAATATTTTCGTTTTAAAGTTTCTTTATCTTCTAAAAATGTCTACGTTTTTTAAAAGAATATTACAAATAGAATTAAAATAAAAGTACTAAATAACAGAAAATAAAATAAGTAGAAATAAAAATATATATATATTTCGTGTACCAAAAAAATGAAAATAACCAAGTAAATAATTGGAATATGACCAAGTAAATAGAAATATGTAATTCTATGAATTGGGAAAAAATCAAGTAAATAATTGGGAAAAAATTCATAAAATAGAATATGCAATTCTATGGATGATTAACATAATAGAATGTTAACATTTTTAGCGGATTCTAGCTTATATTAAAATAAAGTTCTTGCATGTAAGCTTGAATATATGTGTATATAGTTAGGTCTGTTGAAGTTTAGAGACACAATTGTGAATTTGAAGATTCATATGCATCCAAATTGTTAACCATACAATCTTGCCATTATCTACAAATTAATTGATGACCCATATGAGATGTTTTTTTAACGCTTTATTTTATTGAAATTGATTTAGAACAGATGCGATACGAAGAGAATCGTCTAATGGTATTTTCTGCACCAGAAATCAAGTGAGGACAATAATCGTTGACGAGATATTAACGATACCAATATGATCTTGTTTCGAATCTAAGGTAGACAAGTAGGTGTTTCCGAATCCACAATAGCAACTGGACTTCCAATATCTATTACGATAATATGATAACAATTTTCTTAATTTAGATAAATCTCCTTTCTTGATTGCTTTTGTCAATTTTGTTCCTACTTAGCTTCAGTGAAGCCGCCGTTGAACAACTTTGAACTGCAAAACTTAAATCAAATAGATAGCCAGAATTGACTAGATACTAACAAACTATAGATCTTCTACGAAGAAAAAAAAATCTCAACCAAAAACTTCACCCATAAAAACTAAACCCAATGAGGGAATCACAAACTAAACCAAATGAAGAGAATCACAAATTAGACATAAAAAAATCAGACGACGAATAACATCGCATCGTCTTCCAATAAAAAAACTCTCATGGACATCCTTTAAATTTCATGTCGAACATAAAAATTCTATTAGGTTACAACCATGTCCCTCTCACGAAACCGGTAAAAGCACTGGACATCAAAGAGGGAGAAATCTCAAATCACCTTTTTCTCTCTGACAGCTAGGATTTTCAGAAAGATCAAGGTATATTTGATTTTGTTTTTCGACCCATATGAGATTAAGCAAGGAAAGAAGCCGAGAGAGCACGGGAAGTTGTGAAAGTGGAAGAGAGAGTGAACAAAGCAATGATGTTCAACAGATATGGAAATCTTATTAGAACCGTACGTCGTGATCATGTGTTATGGAAATAGCTTATCTTTTGAAATAATATTTTTTCAAATCATTTTATATTATGAAAAAAAAGTATTAAAATAGTAATTATTTTTATAAATATCCGCGCGTAACTATTTGAAACTAAAGACGTCCACATAGAATTTAAAACACAATTCTATTGGTCTACGTAAGCATTTACAATAATAACATTAAAAAAATTGTGTATTAGTTTCCTTTTAACAATAAATTGTTTTCAATATTAGGAAAGTTTATTAACTCTCATATAGTAATTTTCGTTAAATTTCTTCATTATAAGGTTTCAATTACAAGCATGTCCAATCACAATAAATCATCTCACAAAGTAATAACCATTTTTTAATTTTATCAATTTATGTAATAAGATAGTTGAAAAATATATATAAAAGCAAGATAATTAAAATACATAAAACAATAATTATTAGTAACCTCTCTAAAATGATTAATATTCCAATATATAAATTTGCTCACATGTATGAAGTAAATTGTTTTACTATCAAAAACAATATAGAGAAGCAAGAGAAGCAAGAGAATTGAACACCTTATTATTAGAATACATAGAATAAATGATTATTAAAAATGTCTCTAAAGTTGTTAGTATTCTATTTTATTGAAAAGAATTGCCTCTAATTCATAAATTTTATTAAAAAAAAAAAAGAAACTATCAATCACATGAAGATATTAAGATTTTTTTGATCTTTAAAATTTTTTTTTTGATTTTTTGATTCCCTGAGTTTCGAGATTGGTTATTACACATATATTGTAGTAAGTTAGTCTTTTATCCACCAGTTTCTCTATTTCTTTAGTTTCTCTACTTTTTTTAGGTAAAAATTTGAAATCTACTTTTCACCTACCAAATTCACTACCCAAAAATATGTCTATGATTAATCTGTGGATTGATAAAAATTATTCGTAATTCAAGTAATATTAATCCATTGTCTATAGTGTGTACATCTAATGAATCTACACAAACTGCACATTCAAAGATCAAACGTGAGATGCTAGTACTGTAGTGAAATCTCTTGTGAATCTGCCACCGACCATATCTTCTGCTGCTAGGGTTAGGTTGCTTGTGTCGGAAGAAATCTTCCATTGGTCAATTGGATTTCTTATGTTCTTTTTTTAAATAAAAACACAAATACCATTATGAAAGAAAGATTTTGGTTTTACAAAAGAGATTAACCATCTAAACTTCATCTATTACTCCACCTATATTCAAACCTATAACTAGACAAGTTAAATTTGCAGAAAACGAAATTTTAAAAACAATTGCTAATAAACTAGATAGCTTAGACAAAGGAAAAGGAATCAATATCATAGACGAGAACGATAAAGAATCTATTCAAATGTCTATACTATCAGATAATGAAAATCAAGAAATTAATAGAATCAAAAATAAAATGATGAGATCTAACAAACCCTATTATCCAAGACACACTCCACCAGATTTATTGTTTGAAGAACACCATAAATATTTTAACAACCTATATTCTAACAACTTGTTAAATAATCTCCTCCCGCTTCCCTTCCCAAATCCTTTTCTGGATACAACTTAGAGGTATACCTCTACATTACTGGAAGAATGAAATGATAAAGGACATTGGAGAAGCCCTTGGGAGCTTTGAAGATGCTGAAATTACTCCTAACACAGCAAGAATAAGAGTCTCAATCAATGGTCTCCAGCCTCTTATCCAAGAAACTATCATTGACTTTGAAAAAGGTGCTAAGGCAAAAGTAAGTTCGGTTTATGAAAAGCTCAAAAATTTCTGCCCTAAATGCTTCTGCCTAACCCATGATGAAGCAGATTGCCCTCTCAAACAAATCTTAACCCTGCAAGAAAGGTTAAACAAAAAGACTCAAGCTGATACAACATCTAAAGAGAAGTAGTCAAAAAGAAAACAAAGAGCTTCATATCAGAAGAGTTACCAGGAAAGAAGAGATAGATATGGCAGACCATTTGGAGAGAGACCCTCTGCAGGGCCTCTACAACCTCTGGAACACCAAAGCTGGAGAAACAGAAGTATTTCTCAAGCGAAAAGAGGAGTTGAAAGAAACCTCCATAGTGCCAGAACTGACTCGCAATCCTACCGGAGGAATAATGAGCGACCACATAACACACATCAAAGGCAACCTGGGACTCAGGGACAAAGTCTCCAATGGAGATAGAAGGAACCAGATCCAGAGAGAACCTCTACAACAACATCAGTTACTCCAAGCCAAAGAAGACCACCTCTGGAGAGGAACCTGGATCTTATAGAATTTCCATCAACACTACCATCCACAGAACATGTGATGGAAGAGCTGATGGATGTCAATATTAACTACTGTAACGTGGAAAAACCTGTTGAGAAGGCAGCAAGACATCAAAGGGTATTTGACGGAGAAGCAGAAGGACTGATGGAGAAAACTGTGATTTCAATTATGGCAGCTAACATATCCCTACACATATAGAATGGAAGGGATCAACCCCGATATGACATCAATGAACCTTTTTAAATCTCTCAGGACCTACTTCAACTCAAGGAGACGTCCACAAACCAAGAAGCGGTGGTAAAGAAAAAGAGAAGACGACCCCCTCTTAAGAATAGAACTGGAGCTAACACAAATATCCTCCAAGGAGCCAGCTCTCGCAAAAGAAATGCCATCCAGGCCCATAAATCACCAAGGAAAAAAATAGCAACAACACCAAACAAAAATGAAGATGCAAGTACTGGAGTTTTACCTGAACCAATTGCCCAAATGGGGTCAAATGTAGCCTCTACCAGCACTAGGATGCCTCCCATAAGACTCATTCCAGCCATGGTCACACCCTCAATAAATACCTCCCACCAACCTACACAAAGAGGATAATCAAACTTGCTCTCAAGCAACCAACAGATCGGGACTGGAAATACTCCCAGTAGAAGGACTAACCAGCCAAACAGAAGCATAGCTGAACAAGCCCCTGAGGTCACCCCAACTCCAACAACTATAAGGAGAAAGAGGACTACTGGGAGGGTGGATTTTCAAAATCAATCAAGTCTTCTTATTTAGCAATATTCAGCTGGAATTATTGTGGTTTGGGGAACACCACAACAATTCCATGACTCAGGAAAATACGCAGCTCCATTTTTCCTGATATCCTCTTCCTCAGCGAAACAAAAAAGTCCCAATGATGTTGTTCTCAAGACTCTAGACTGGCTCGGCTATGCCTCTAATCATCTGGTTACTCCACATGGACCTGGAGGTGGTGGTTTGGCTTTCTACTGGAAACAAGGCATCAAGCTTGAGGTTATCTCTTCAATAACAACTACATTGATACAAGAGTAATACATGAAGGGAAAAGTCTATATGTTACCTTTGTATATGGGGAGCCAGATCACAATAAAAGAAAGGAAATATGGGCACAACTCAACCAGATTGGAATCTCCAGAGGTGACCCTTGGTTCCTAACAGGCGAATATAATGAAATTATTGACAACACTGAAAAACAGGAAGGAATCATAAAACCTGAAAGCTCATTTGTAGACTTCAGATCTTTCCTGTCCGAGAGTGACCTATATGATCTCCAACAATTTGGGAACTTCTATTCTTGGAGAGGCACAAGGCACAATCATACAATGCTATGTAGACTAGACAGAGATATGGCAAACTATGCATGATTTGAAAGATTCTCAACAGCCAGGAGTGAATACTTACGCTTTGAAGGGTCGGATCACAGGCCTATAGTATCATACTTCACAAATCAGGTGGGAAAAACAAAATGCCTCTTCCGATTTGATAGAAGACTCAAGGGCAATGAAAAGGTACATAAGCTGATCTCAGAAACCTGGAATGCTAATGGAGAAATATCAGTGGAATACAGAATAAGTAAATGCAGAATGGCAATCATACAATGGAACAAAGAGAATAAGAAGAATAGCCAAAAGACCATAATCAAATTTCAAGAAGAACTAGAGAAAGCAATGTCTTGCCCGGATTCCAAAGCTGACTAGATTCAAACAATAAACTCAGATCTTACCTTAGCTTACAAAGCAGAAGAAGACTTCTGGAGACAGAGAAGTAGACAACTCTGGCTCAGCCTGGGGGATAGAAATACGGGATACTTCCATGCTGCAACTAAAACAAGAAGAGTTATCAATAACATCACAGTAATTAAGGATGATGAAGGAAAACTCATTATGATGAACATTCTATAGCAGAGACTATTAACAACTACTTCAAAACTTTATTTACCTCCCAGCCTGGACAAATAGAGGAAACAATCTTTGAAGCTCTATCTCCAAGCATTACGGCCACCACAAATGACAAGCTGTCATAAGAGCTTTCTCCAAGGGAGATTAAGGATGCAATGTTCTCTATCCATGGAGACAAAGCCCCAGGGCCTGATGGTTTTTCTGCAAGTTTCTTCCATGCAAACTGGAACACAGTTGGACCTGCAATCACCAATGAGGTATAAATGATTTTCAGCTCTGGATAACTACCAAGATCAATCAACAACACTAATATCAGATTAATTCCCAAAGTCCAAAGCCCTAAGACTGTGGCTGAATACAGACTTATTGTTCTTTGCAATGTCTACTAACCTTGTTTTCATATTTTTGAAAATTAGTTGTTAATTAAGTAATGAAATAATAATTTTTTTAAATAAAATTTGAGAACAAAGTACATTGGATACAACCGTCAACCATTGCTAAGTCCAAATGGTCTCCAAATTAGCACTGGCCATATTGTTCTTGTCATTGCTTCAAATACCTGCAAAAAATTGAAATACAATAGATTCTTGAAAACCAATTTTCAATCTAACCTAATTAGAAGTTAGAAGGACATTGATGTACCTTAAGATGAAGTAATATAGAACTTTATCCATCAATAAGCATTCTATCAGTTGCTTGTAGAAAAATATCTAAATCACTTATCAAAATCATAAGTGACTGAGACATATCACTACAAGAAAAACAGCACTATTCCGACGGACTTGATTTCCGTCAGAAATTTCCGACGGAATGCTGACGGCATTACGATAAAAATGAATCCGTCGCAAATCCGTCGGTTTTTTGGGACGGATTTGCGACGGACACGGAAACCGTCGGAAATCCGTCGGGAATTAACGACGGATTTCCGACGGAAATAAGCTGTCGTTATTTTCCGAGGACTTTCCGACGAAATATCGACGGTTTCTGATGTCGGCAAAGTTTGAGTGGTTATAAATTATTTAGCGGTGCCCGATGGGATTGGTGGGGTGTTTTGTCAGAGGTTTTGATGGAAATCCAACGGAAATCCGTTCTATAAGTTTCGACATTTCCTCGTAAGTAGATATTAACACGATTTTAAAATCCCAAAAAATTTGTTAGCGATGAGTTCATATTTTCGGTCTTGGATGGACGAGCCAATGATGGATATTGGCTCGAACTTATTAACGTCCGCATACGCTGAAGGTATATGCGCGTTCATGAATTTACCCAGAAATCAAGATGCAGCAAAAAAAGGTCAGGATATCAAATGTCCATGTTCTAATTGTTGTAATAGAATTAGTGTTGCGGTTCATACTGTTTGGAATCACTTATATAGATATGGATTTAGGCCGGGATATAAGGTTTGGTTTTTACATAAAGAAAGCAATTTTGAATATGGTAGTACTAGTAGTAATGCACCTTATTTTCCGGATAGCGTAGGAGAACGTACAACGGAAGTAGATGTTGGGGTAAGTACGGTTGCGATGGTTAACGATGCGTTTAGAGAGAATTTGCAGTCGGGTGGTTATGAGGGTGATAGGGTTGAAGAACCTAATTTAGAATCTCGAAGGTTTTTTGATATGTTAGACGCATCAAAGCAACCACTATACAGTGGTTGTAGGGAATGTCATTCACCGTTATCTTCTGCTAGTAGGATTATGAACATCAAGACTGATTACAATTTGTCTGAAGAATGTGTTGATGCATTCACCGAATTTGTAAAAGATGTTTTGCCAGAGGATAATCTTAGTCCAGCATCATACTACGAGGTCCAGAAACTTGTTGCCGGTCTTGGTTTGCCCTACCAGATAATAGATGTGTGCATCGACAACTGTATGCTATACTGGAGAGAAGATGAGAACAGAAACAAATGTAAATTTTGCCGTAAACGACGGTTCCAGGACAAACGTGGCAGAGCGAAGATTCCATTCAAACGGATGTGGTATTTACCATTGACTGAGAAGTTGAAGAGGCTGTATCAATCAGAACGCACAGCTAAGGGTATGAGATGGCATGCAGAGCATAGTCAAGATGGAGATATTACGCATCCTTCTGACGCAGAAGCGTGGAAACACTTTCAATCCGTATATCCAGATTTTGCATATGAACGACGGAATGTATACCTCGGCTTATCCACTGATGGTTTCAACCCATTTGGAAAGCACGGAAGAAAATATTCATTGTGGCCGGTCATCGTAACACCTTACAATTTGCCTCCTTCTATGTGCATGCGGCGAGAGTTCCTGTTTCTCAGTATTCTAGTTCCCGGGCCAGATCATCCAAGACGGTCACTCGATATATTCCTCCAACCATTGATCTATGAGTTGCATATGTTGTGGGAGCATGGTGTTGAGGCATTTGATGTTTCAATCCAGCAGAATTTCAACATGCGTGCGGTTCTTATGTGGACCATAAGCGATTTTCCGGCATACGGTATGTTATCTGGATGGACAACGCATGGAAGATTGGCATGTCCTTATTGTCAAGACAATACTTCAGCATTCCAATTGCAGCACGGAAGGAAGACTTCATGGTTTGATTGCCATAGGTGTTTTTTACCAGAAAATCATCTATATCGTCGGTCTAGAAGACATTTCAGGAAGAATTTTCCTGTGTTACATGGTCCACCTTCTGAGATAGATGGTCGCAGCATATTGAAACAGTTACGAGATTTTGGTGCAGAGCGAACTCCTGATTGTGGGGGTAATGGCCATTACCCCGTCGACGGTTGTGGGGAATATCACAATTGGCACAAGAAAAGTATATTCTGGGATTTGCCTTATTGGAAAGACCATCTATTGCGGCATAATCTAGATGTCATGCATGTTGAAAAGAATTTCTTTGACAACATCATTTTAAATGTACCAGGAAAGACAAAAGACAACTGGAAATCTAGATTAGACTTGCCATTGATTTGTTCAAGGGCATCTCTACATGTTTTGCCTAATGGTAGATTGCCTATGCCTGCATACCGGTTAGACGCGGGTCAGAAAAAAAAATTTTTGAATGGATAAAAAAAAGTGTTAAATTTCCTGACGGCTACGCATCTAATCTGCGTAATTGCGTGGATTCGACGGAAGGGAAGTTTATTGGAATGAAGAGTCATGATTGTCATGTTGTGATGCAGCGTCTTCTTCCATTTGCATTTGCTTATCTTCTTCCAAAAGACATCCATCAAGCCATTGGAGGTATATTTCGTACTCCCGTGAGTTTCTTACTAATATAATGTTACTATATATGTACTAACTTGTTTCCTTTTCGTTTGTAGGAGTTGGGGCTTTCTTTCGAGATTTATGTTCACGGACACTAACAGTGGACGGGATCCGTAATTTAGAGGCCAACATCCCGGTACTCCTTTGTAATCTTGAGAAGATATTTCCACCGTCATTTTTTGATGTTATGGAACATCTTCCTATTCACCTCCCACGTGAAGCAGCATTAGGAGGCCCTGTTCAATACCGATGGATGTATCCGTTCGAGCGTTACATGTTTCACCTGAAGAAAAAGATTAAAAATTTGAGCAAGGTTGAGGGATCTATTGTTGCACGAAGTCTAAATGAAGAAGTATCACACTTTGCCGAGTATTACTTTCCTTCGGATGTTCGGACTAAGGGGAGACGGCCGGCGCGACATGATGATAGAGGTGAGAAAGCAGTGTATCCCGTGGTCGTACCTGAGTTGTTTGCCCAAGTTGGTCGCGTAAGTGGAAAAGGGAAGACTCGCATACTATCAACACAAGAGGTCACACATTTGCATACATATATCCTAAGAAATTGTGACAAAGTTGTGGAGTATGAGAGGTACACCATTTGTCATACTAAATTTGTGGCATTATTTGTCTTCGGGTAATAACAATTGTTATGTTACAGGATTTACATGTCCCTAGTACAAACTTACCATGCTGATAAGACAGATTCCGAACTTGCTGTCTTAAAAGATGAAGAATTCCCGGAGTGGTTGAAATTTTATGTAAGTTTAATATAATTCCTTACGCTTACTTTTTTAGGTTTTCACGTTCATATGTTACTGATTTCTTTCGGTAATTGTTTTTAGGTTTCCGAAAGTTTAGAAAGTGGTCAAACCCTCCCGACCTGGTTAGTGGAGTTTGCTCATGGTTTACGCAGCACCGCGACTTCATATCCCAAATTTTGCACGAGGGAATATTCGTTCAGGATTCGGGAGGAAGGACGTCAAAGGCCAACTTTGGACTATGGTGTTTCGACACAATCAGGTGATACCATGTACTATGGCATTTTAAAAGAAATCTTGGAAATCCACTATCCAGGAATGTTGGACTTGAGGTGCATTGTGTTTATGTGCGATTGGTATGATCCATCCAATGGTCGTGGGGTTCGAATTGACCCTCTTGGTGTTATTTCGATAAATTCAAGCCGGAAACTACAGCATTACGATCCATTTATTCTTGCGTCTCAAGCAGACCAGGTATCAATACAATAATAGGTTTTCCTACATCCTCATACGTTAGGTTTTGTTATTCCTGTATATTAACAATATCCACTATCTCCATTAATAGGTGTGCTACATAAAATATCCTCGAATTTCCTCAACGAGAGATCCTTGGATCACTGTAACTCCAATTAATCCGAGAGGGAAAATATATGGAGTTCCAGAACATGATTCTCTACAAGTATCGAGAAGTATGCAAATGTCACATGTTGAGGAGATGGATAACATTGACCTTGTCATTGATGTAACACATATCGGCGATGATCTAGTTCATTCGGACGATGAGGAAACACGTGAAGAATTTGACGACGATTCAGACTCCATCCCTAGTGAAGGTTCATCAGGAGAGTCAGATTAATAATTTATGAATAAATGTTTGTTTATGAATGTTGTACTCTAACATCTATGCGTTCCCTCTAATATAATGTACTTCATGGTAGACGAATATTTGCAATATTTTAATAATAATTAACAAATCCAATTGTGGAAGACAATCTGAGAATTTTAATTAACGGAGGTTCAGATATGGTTTAAAATTATCTACGGCCCAGACTAGTTCGACGTGATTTGACAACACAATATGCAAAGACAAAACAACTTATGTGGACTACAAAGTTTTGTACTATCTCCATTATTTGTGGTCATGGTTTTTGTTACGTTTAACATATAACTTCTACTATAAATACATATGATGAAGTGTATATCTTCTACACCAACCCAAAGCAAATAATGTCTTCTAGCCCTCCAAATGAAGACTATAAATCCAAAATCGTGGCAAACCCCCTACAAATTCTGAAATACTCGTGGGAAACCGAAACTCAATGCGACGAATTCACGCAAGAGATACCCACTTACTCGTGGGAATTTGATAAGTGCTCACCAATCCATATTGAAGATTCTTCATCAACAATAGCGCCGGATAGCCAGTTCTTGCCGACCAACCAACACATTCCAAAATACTCGTGGGAAACCGAAACTCAATGCGACGAATTCACTCAAGAGATACCCACATACTCGTGGGAAGCTGATTCGAGCTTTAAACCCAATGTTTTGAGTCCCAAATATGATAAGCAGGCACAATGTCCTGACCAGAAGCGTGTTCTCGAGGACGTACAACCATCTCAATTGTTTGACAAGGCAGATACTTACGGTGAAAGTACTTCAAAAGAATGTAAGGATCACTACTATGATTATGAATTTTCCCAAAGACCAGAAAGCCCCAACTTAAATGTAGATGTTGATGCAATCAAAAGGGAATTATGCGACGGGTATTTAGATTCTCTACCAAAGAAACAAAAGGGAAAGAAAAAATTCTGGTTCTAATCGATTGTAAGTTGTATGTTTTTAAAATTAGGAGTGTATTATGACCTTGTACCATAACCGTTGTATGTTTAATATTTTAAAGGCTCTAATGTAATCGGAATTTATTAAGTTTTAAGATTTTAATTTATGTTTTCACAAATTTTAAAAAACATTATAAAAAGATATTTCGGACGGATTTTCCGACGGTAACGCGTTTTTAAATTCAAACAATTTTTGCAGAATATAATGAAAAAAATCAAATCCGTCGGAAATCCGTCGGTATTTATGACGGATTTCCGACGGATGTTAAAATATCTTTTAATACAATTTCTGCAAAATATTAAAAATTTTAATTAAATTCCGTCGGAAAACTGTCATAAATACCGACGGAAACCCTAATTTCCACCGCCAAACTTCGATCTCATCGGAAAACCGCGAAAATCCGTCGGAATTCCGTCAAAAATCCGTCGGTTAGTCGTAAATAAAATCAGATCTATCTTCTTCCCTAACTCGATCTGCTCATCTTCTCTCCACCTCCAACCCTCGATTTCGCGACTTCTCCCTCCGGCGGCACTCCCTCCGGCGACTTCTCCCTCCGGCGACTTCTCAATCGACCATGTAAGTTTTTTTTTTTCATTAATATAAAGATTTAATTTAAATTTTATGATGTAGATTAGTAATAATTATTGTTTAGATTAGTAATAATATTTTTGGATTAGATAAGTAATTGATTTAGAGTAGATTAGATTGGATTAGGATTATTGGTGTGTTTTATTGGTGAATTTTTAAGAATTTAGGAATTTAAAAATTTAGTAATTTAAGAATTATTGAATTTAGAGATAGAGAAATTTTTTTAATTTTAGGAATTTTGTGATTTAGTGACTTTTCGGGTTTATGAAATTATTTTCCATTTTAATAAGTATTTGTGGTTATAAATTTACATAATTGTTGATATGTAAAAATTATAAATTGTTGATATGAATATTTTCCATATAAAGATTTATAATATGAATAAATTATTTTTGGGGTTATAAAATTATTTTCCAGATAATAGATATATAATATGAATAAATTATAAAATTCCAAATTGTTGATATGTAAAAATCATAAATTGTTGATCTGTAAAAATTATAAATTTTTGATATGAATGTTTTCCATATAAAGATTTATAATATGAATAAATTATTTTTGGGGTTATAAAATTATTTTCCAGATAATAGATATATGATATGAATAAATTATAAATTTCCAAATTGCTGATATGTAAAAATCATAAATTGTTGATCTGTAAAAATTATAAATTTTTGATATGAATGTTTTCCATATAAAGATTTATAATATGAATAAATTATGATCGTTTTATAAAATTATTTTCCAGATAATAGATATATAATATGAATAAATTATAAAATTCCAAATTGTTGATATGTAAAAATCATAAATTGTTGATCTGTAAAAATTATAAATTTTTGATATGAATGTTTTCCATATAAAGATTTATAATATGAATAAATTATGATCGTTTTATAAAATTAGTTTCCATATACAAATTTATAATATGAATAAATGGTTGATATGTAAAATTTTTGGCAATCTTAGGGACTATAGGCGATTTCATCACTCTAGTGGAGCCGGTAATTCCACTAGGGGAGGTGAGAGTGGGAGTCAGTCGCAAATCCCCGAGACTAGCGGTTTTGATATCCCACACACGTCTCCTATGGATACAGCGCCCTCAACTCCCACGGCCATGACCGTTGAGGAGTTTGTTTCGTAACCCGGACGGGATAGGTTGACTCGCCTAGATCCTGACTTACCACCCAACACGACCTGGTAAGTTTTATTTAAAAATGTATTTGATTATATTAACTTAATAAAATATTTAACTAAATATTGTTTAGGTTTCAATTTTCGCAAAACGGGATTACGAGTTCTATCAACACAATGATCAATTGCTTGATAACTGAACCGTATCCCACATACAGTTCGATGCCAGAGGCAGACCGTGAAATATGGTTTCGGCAATTTGCGGTATGATTTTTTTTTTCTAAATTAAGAATGTTGATTTTAATTTAAAATTAAAATTGTCAATACTAATTTGGGTATGGTTTTTTTTTCAGCAAGATTTTACTTGGGACCCGCAGCTGACTGGTCAGGTCCGACGGCAATTCAACCAAAAGGCCGGTCGAAAGTACTCGTTGAAGATGAACAAGTGGAAGGACATGTGGTTCAAACAAGAAAAGGTGCCCCGGTTTTTTAAAGATAAGCCAACATTATGGGCTGGACTACTTGCCCATTGGGAACGGGAGGAAACTCAATCGACCTCAGGAAAAAACTCCACTAACCGAAAGAGCGAGCGGAAGGGGAAAGGACCGGCGACCCATAACCTTGGAGCAACGAGCAAAGCGACACGTGCTGAAAAAATGGTAATCATATAAATTTTTCAAACGAATTTTTTATAACCCCTTTCATAATTCCTTCCGTATCTATGCCAACAGTTTCAGAAGACCGGTGTGCGTCCGTCGAATCTTGATTTGATCAAAGATGCGCACACCAACAGAAAGACTAATGAAATTCAAGATGCAGTTGCTCGTGAAATCGTGGAAAGCGTGGAGAGGCTCGGTGAGGAGTACCTCCAATCCCAACAGATCGTCGAAGGAACTCTGCCGGCCACCGAAGTTCCACTCGAGAAGATCAACGAGTTCACCTATGAGGTTAGTAACAGTTGCAAATTTAAACAAATTTAAAATAACTTTTAATACTAATAACTTATAACATTGATTAAGTATATTTTTTTTTATAGGTTACGCCTAAGCACAAAGGTCGTGTCTTTGGCCTCCCGGAAGACAGTTCCTCCCCATCCGTTAATTCATACCGTTTTCACGCAGATAGTAGTTTGAGGGCACAGAACGCCAACCTTCTCGAGCGCGTGAGCGCGATGGAGGCACAACGCGCAGAAGATGCAGAAAGAATTCGGGCAATGGAAGAAAAGATGAACGCGTTCTTCCGTAACCAGTCCCAGTAGACTTTTGTTTATGTAATAATTAAACGTTTAAATTACTTTTATAAATATTTAAATGTTTAAATTACTTTTAAAAAAATTTAAATTTAATTTTATATTTTATTTAATTTAATATATTTATTTAATTAATTTTTTTTTTTAAAATTAATTAATCCGTCGGAAATCCGTCGGTTTTATGGGCCGTCGGAATTCCGTCGGTTTTATGGCCCGTCGGAATTCCGTCGGTATAAAGATCCGTCGGAATTCCGTCGGAAATCCAGTTATTCGGTATTCCGTCGGAAATCCATTACTTATTCCGACGGATTTCCGACGGATCTTTATTTCCGACGACATAGATCCGACGGACAAGAACCGCCGGAAATCCGTCGGAAAAGTAGTTATTCCGACGGATTGCCGACGGTTTTGCCCGTCGGAAATGGGACCATTTTCTTGTAGTGTATCATGATTGGCTTGAATTCCACGATAACATTGACTATTTATTTGTTGAGTTTTTTACATCATTCATCATTTTTGTGACTTAATGTTGCAACATGTAAATACTACAAGACTACTCAAAATACTAAACCATAAAAATAAATTCTTCAAATATGAAAAAAACTCATGGATAAACAAGCCATGCATGGTCATTTTTTTCTGGTTAACAAATTCTATAAATCATAGTCGATATAGTGATTGCCCCAGAGAGCAAACCATTGCAGATATGTCTGATATTTACATGAGAAAAAGATAACCACGTATTCATGCTATTTTTGCAAGAGTATCGCTACAACCATTTTCACTCTGAAGGATAAAAAACAAAATAAAAACCTCATAAACCATTATTTTAATCCCAACCAGTAATTTCTATAAATAAATCTTTCTCTCCTCGAAGAAAATGATCCCAGTTTTTTCTGTCTCTTAAATCATATAATTTTGAGCTTAAGTTTCTCACTAAAATACTTTCTAAACTTTTAGTCGTCCATTGGCCTTTGAGACCTAGTCTCACACTCTTTTCGTTTCGACCATATCTTTTTTTCAATATCTTTATTGTTTTATTTTTCCACTAAATTGTTTCCGGAATCGACAGATTCACCGCGAACTGACCTCTTTATTCGAGCTCAATGTCACTTAACTCATTTCCTCTGTATTCCAACCCTCTCTTGTTTCTGGTACATCAAAATCGTGGTCTTTTCTTACAATTGTATTTTCTGGGACTTCACACCTTTTTTACTTGCGGAGGAGACTTAACCCCTAAAAGAAGATGATTATCTGAAACACGATTAACTCACTAGTTTATGTATGGATCTTAAATATGTTTATGATTAATCTATGGATTGATAAAAATTATTCGTAATTCAAGTAATATTAATCCATTGTCTATAGTGTGTACATCTAATGAATCTACCAAACTACACATTCAAATTTAGATCAAACGTGAGATGCTAGTACTGTAGTGAAATCTCTTGTGAATCTGCCACCGACCATATCTTCTGCTGCTAGGATTAGGTTGCTTGTGTGGGAAGAAATCTTCCATTGGTCAATTGGATTTCTTATGTTCTTTTTTATATAAACACACAAATCCCATTATGAAAGAAAGATTTTGGTTTTACAAAAGAGATTAACCATCTAAACTTGTCTTCTTGCCAAACAAAGATTAAAACATAGAGGGGTGACATGGGAGTTGGGGAGGAGAGTTCAGTGCCTGGCCTAGTGTATAGGGTGCAGTGCGAAAGGCTTCAAGGACACTTCGAGCCTTTGTCACCTTAGAGTCTCCTTCGACAGTGTGTGTCTAAAGCATTTTGTTTATATGAAGTTGTGATAAAGGTAATTAAGTGTTTTCATGAAACCTAAAAGCTACAATTACCAACATACACCTTTGTTAGACAAGTTACTAAATTCATACTATTGAGAGGCCTAAACATGGAAAAACAAAGAAAAAGATCTAAATTTGTTGGTAAGACGAATTGATCAGCCTTCGTTCATGTGGATTTTGTACTATCAATCATTTGATTTGCTCTGAATTTTCTTCCGTTCATCTAGAAGCTGCATTAAGATTTATCATTAAATGAATTGTAAAAATCTGAACATATATGTGTTTGCAACGTGACTCGATACGCTGATTCGTGTATCTCAAGCATCTCAAAGATTCCATCCTCGAACACGACGAATCCGGTTTGTTCAAGCTTTCGTTGAAGGTGGTGGTCGATGTGACGGTAGCTGCGGATGGATCCGGTGATGTGAAGACGGTCAACGAAGCCGTGGCGAAAATTCCAAGCAAGGGGAAAACCATGTTTGTGATATATACGTCTTTCCCCTCGTACAGAACTTTCGCCACCACCTCGTTCACTGTCTTCACATCTCCGGAGCCATCCGCAGCCACCGTCACATCGACCCAGGATACCGAGTCACGTTCTCTTAAAAAAACTATTTTTCTTAAACCTCTGTTTTTTTATAATTAATTCTCTCTTTCTTTCTTTTTGTTTTTGATACATAAAACCTTAAGCCTAGATCTCTATATATAGAGTTAGAATTCTAACAATAATAGTAAATTGCTATTTCCTAGTACTTTCCATTTTTCCTTGTTTGCCTTTTCTTCATGATTTCCTTTTAGCCTAATTGCCTTTCTTGTTTGTTTTTCCCTTTTCTTTATTTTCCTTTCTTTTCCTTTTTGTTTGATATTCTTTTTTTCTCGTATAGAAAACGAATTATGTTTTTACTTGGGCCCACCGAGAGCACTAAGATCCCTTATATATTAATTGAGAAATAATTTGTGAGATATTGATTATGTGTCATCTCCCCAATCACTTTCCAAAAAAAATGGGGTATTTGCAAAAATGCCACAAATCAAAACACACTTTGCAAGCGTGCCACCTCTGTGTGTACTTTTGCAAATCTGCCACCTTTTTGTCTAAAAAAGACAATTTTGACCATTAAAGAAATATAACTTTTCTCCTTTCTTTTTCCTCTTTCTCTTTCTCTCTCCACGAAACCAGATCTGATTTTTTTTCTTTTCTCTCCCTTTTCTCTCCAAAAGTAGATCTAGATCTTCCATCAATCTCTCTCTCAAGCTCTCTCAACTTTTTCAATGGTGGTGATGGTGTTGAAGAAGAAAACTATCTCTCTCTCTCTCTCTCTCATATAGATCTAGACCGGATTTCACAATTTTTTTTTGCAAATCTGGGTTTGTTTGATTTGTGTTGTAGATCTGAGTTTTTGATTCGATTTTGGTTACAAATCTAAGGTTTTTTATTCGATTTGGCTTATAGATCTGAGTTTTTTGATTATTTATGGGTTAATTTTGTTTTTGATGTTTTTCTTACTCATCTAGTATTTTGACGTTTTTTTAAAAAAAAATTTTAACAGTTTTTAAAAAGTTTATAAAATTTATAAGGTTTTTAAAAAGTTTTTAAACACATTTAAAAAAATGAGTTAAATAATCTAGATTAATTTGTTCTTGATATTTTTCTAAATGATCTAAGGTTTTGACGTTTTTATAAAATTTTTAAACAATTTATAAGAGTTATGTATATGTTTTTAAAACTGAACAGCTAAAATAATATTTTATAAGATTTTTAGAAGGTTTATAAGGGTTTTTTACAAAATTTATAAGGGTTTTTAAAAAGTTTATAAAGATTTTTTAAGGTTTATAAGAGTTTTTTACAAAGTTTATAAAAGTTTTTAAAAGGTTTATATAGTTTTTTAAAGGTTTATAAAAGTTTTTATAAAATTTATAAGGATTTTTATAAGGATTTTTTACAAAATTTATAAGGGTTTTATAAGGGATTTTTACAAAATTTATAAGGATTTTATAAGGATTTTTTACAAAATTTATAAGGTTTTTAAAACTGAACAGTTAAAATAATAATTTATAAAGTTTTTAAAAGGTTTATAACTGTTTTTACAAAATTTATAAGGATTTTTAAAAGGTTTATAAAGATTTTTTAAGGTTTATAAGTGTTTTTTACAAAGTTAATAAAAGTTTTTATAAGGTTTATAAAAGTTTTTTACAAAATTTATAAGGATTTTTTACAAAATTGATAAGGTTTTTATAAGAATTTTTATAAAGATTTTTTACAAAATTTATAAGGGTTTTTTACAAAATTTATAAGGTTTTTATAAGATTTTTAAAACTGAACAGTTAAAATAACAATTTATAAGGTTTTTAGAAGGTTTATAAGGGTATTTTACAAAATTTATAAGAGTTTTTAAAAGGTTTATAAAGATTTTTGAAGATTTATAAGAATTTTTTACAAAGTTTATAAAAGTTTTTAAAAGGTTTATAAAGTTTTTTTACAAAATTTAAAAGGGTTTTATAAGGATTTTTTACCAAATTTATAAAGTTTTTATAAGGGTTTTTATAAGATTTTTTTACAAAATTTATAAGGTTTTATAAGAGCTTTTTACAAAATTTATAAAGTTTTTATAAGGGTTTTTAATACGGTTTATAAGGTTTTGTAAGACAGTTTAAACACTGTTTTAAAAAAAAAAATATCTACAGATATTTTAGACAATTCAATCTGAAATCTTTTTTTTTTCTTCTCCTCCTTCTTTTTCTTCTCAATTCACAAAATTCAATCTTAGATCTTAAGTTTTTTTTTTTTTTTTAAATTCAAATTCATGTTTTTAATATAGTTTTGAGAGAAATAGATGAGATTTAGTTCAAAAAGTAGAGAAACGAGATTTGAGAAAAAAGTTTTGAGATTTGGAAAAAAAAAAATTTGAGATCTGCTATAAAATGATGGAAAAAACTGAAATCTGGGAAAAAAACGTACAGAAAAGAAAACTGAAAAAGTCAAATTAAATGAGTCAAAAGACAATATGATATGAGAATACTGAAAAAGAATAGTGGTATACTTGCAAAGATTTTCAAACAGTGGCATAATTGAAAAGTGGCATAAAACATGTGGCATATCTTAAAATTTCTCAACAAAAAAAATTATGACATGGCTAAACAAAAAATGTGACATGGCAAATTTGAATAGAAATTTTCTATTTTAAATTTAAATTAATTAATCATAACAAAATCATTTAATAAAACCTTTCCATAAATAAATTTACCTTTATTTTTTAAGTAAATTTACAACATTTGATTCTAATTTTTGTTTTTCAGATTAAAATTTGTTTTAATCATTTTTTGTCACAAATAAAGTTTGACAAAATATTCCAAAATTTATAAAACTCATGTATATATATATATTTTTTTTTCCTAAAGAAACATTTTTAAACATAAAAATATTTGAAAATGAAAAAGTATAAGTTATATAAAAAGAAAAGTTACATTTCAAAAATGATATTTTTTAAAAAGAAATTCTTCAAAAATCAATTTAACAATGACATATTATGTTTAATGTTAATAAAAACACTATGAAAAATTCAATATGAAATAAAAAATTTCATCGAGTGAGTGAAAATTATATATTTTTTAAAAAGATGATCAAAGGAATTAGTTTTTTATGAGAAAAATCTCAATTTTTTATAATAAATTACGTACTCTCATATATAGATTATTATATATTTTATTTAACATATTTACGTATATAAAATAAAAAAATTAGAATAATAAAATGGTAAAAATAAACTTCTAAAAATTCATATTATTAACAAAAAAATTTTACGACAAAATATCACTAATAATATCTATAGTAAAAATCAAAAATGCATATTTCACAGGTTTAAAGTATAATATTTTTTAAAAAAATATTATAAATGAATTATCCTCGTGTAAAAAAAGTATAATATTTTAAAAAAAACATTATAAATTAATAAAAAAAATTATATAAATTACTACTTTTTGATTGTATGCACAACTACAATTCTACAATATTTGGAATTTTGGATGTAAACTGGTGCTAAAAAATCGGTTTAAATTTAGTATTTAACAAAAAAAGTTATAATCAGAAATATTTTTAATAAACCATTATTTACAAATTGAAGGAAACTAGACTCTAAGAAGAGAGTTTTAACCCTACCGGAGTATTAACCTTTACAAACTAAAAAAAATAGCTCGATTTAGCTCCGCTATAATAAAACTAGACTAGGATCCGCGTTAATACGCCGACAAATACATTAAACATATTGAGATAAATATTCCAAGTTTAATTAGTAATCCGCTGAATTTTAAAATACTATTTAAATGTGGATCTTAAAACCAGTAGATGTCAATTTATATGATAATTCTAATGTCATAATCCACATCATGCAGATCCAAAAATATATGATCAGAATTTAAACCATATTCTCAAAAACAACATCTATTTTTATTCATGATAAATATTTACGAATTATGGGGTAGAAACATAAAAATAATTAAAATACTGTATAGTTAAATAAAAAAAGTAACTGTTATGTTATTAACCTCATAAAAAATATTAATAATGTTGTGAACCATAACATAAGTATATGATTGATAATTGTATTATATTTATGTCATCGTTTTATTTATCATAGAGATTTATACTCTCCGAACTTATATAAATTTACAATTTTTTTTTTCTATAAATTACCAATGGCATCATAGGTCAAAAAATTTTATGATATTCTATAACTTTATATTGATAAAATAGTTATACTTCTGGATTTTTGTTTTTATTTTATTTTTGCATGATTGTAGATATCTTAAAGTTTTAAATTGAGGTTTCTATAACATGTCTAACTTTTTCCAATTTATTTACCTTCTTATGTTTATCATTCGTCTTTTATTTATCTTAATTGACTTTTTTATTCGGTATATATTAGTTCTTTCTTTTTGGCTTATGTCCTTTCTATATTCCATCTTAATTTGGTTTCTTAACTAGTATGGATTTTTAGAAATTTTACTTTTTACGATTTAGTTAGTAATTTGATAATAATTTTGTTAGTTTTCTATTTTCATTTTATTTCTTCTAAATTAATTTATAAGTGTTTACACATATAATTATTTGATCAATATAAGATACATATCGTGATATGACGAGTTATAATTTTGCTTACGTTTTAAGCTCATATAAAATGCATTGCAGTAAATATTTATGATTCTGAAATTGAAAAGTTCTATAATTTGACTAATGTAATTAGATTCTAAATTACGATCCGTAAAAATATTGAAAATCTATTTTATTATTATATCTTATTAAATCGTCAATCTATTATATTTATCTCGGACTAAATTGTTTCATACACTTCTTTATATTAGCAAAATAACACTTACAATATGACATATCTTTTTGTCTTTAACTATTTTTTTGTTTGACAATTCGATAAAAGATTTGTTTTATTAGTTGAAAATTTAGATAATTTGAAATAGAAAGAATATAGAGGCAATTGCAAAAATCCCCCTTTTGGTGTGTACATTTGCAAAAATGCCACTTAATGGTGTCCATTTGCAAAAATGCCACTAATTATAGATTTTTTTTACAGCCTAAATCTTAAAATTATAAATCTAAAAATATATTTTGACCCATAAAACCTCAAAACTAAACTCTAATACAACATAATTAACTCAACCATAAATGATATAATGAAAAAATAAATTTTAAAAAGTGACATTTTTTAAAGATTTTGAAAATGTGGCATTTTTGAAAAGTGGCACTTGGAAAATGGCATTTTTTAAAATTTCTCAAGAATATATTTTGTAATAACAATTTAGAAATATTACCATTTTTTAGTATGATGTTTTTCTCTTTTTTGGTATTTGTTCCACAATTCTTGTTTAGAATATATATTCTTTATTTTTACTTTTAAATTTTTTGTTAATATTGACACATGTCACAATCTAAATTAAACATTACATGTGTTGTAATCTGTTGAGTTATAATTTTTCCTACATGTCCCGTTCTCATTGCGTGCATCTTTCTTTATATAATAAGATTATACAAATTAATATCTTAGACTAAATAATCATAAATATACACAAAACATAAAATAAATATTCTTTTAAGAAAATAAAAAAAATCTAAACCCTAAAAGTGGAAAGCTTTAACCCTAAGGGAACCTTAACCCTCACAAATTAAACAAAAATTTAATTTCATCCAGTTCGGCTATAGTAAAATTGAGGTTGCATATAAATTGTTTTTACAAAAATTAGGATTAACTTTGGCGATGTTGTCTATGGGTAAAGTGTGTAATGTTCAGTTAATTTTGGAGTGTACTATACAATTAACTTTTATTTATAATTATGTTTTCAGGTTTACACTTTGAAAATGTGAAAATATGTATTTTTTTTTTATTTTTTATTATAGACATTAATGTTAATATTTTTGTTGTTAATTTTTTTGTCAACAATATTATTTTTGTTAATAATATGAATTTTTGAAAGTTTAGTTGTACCAGTTTATTATTTTATATACGTAAACATGTCTATCAAATGTATAATAAGTTAATACATTGGAGTGTATAATCTATTATAAAAAGTTAAAATTCGTCTTATAAAAAATTGAATCCGCTATTTGATCTTTTTTTAAAAAATAAATCATTTTCTTAATTTATGTTGAATTTTAAATAAAAACTGAATTTGATATCAAAATATTAGAAAATTAATATGAGCAATTCTCTGAAAACAAAGAAAAATTAATAATGTCGAAAGCAAACCGATTTGCTTTATTAGCTGAAGATAATAAGGGCAAATGCGGAAAATTAACTTGTAAGCAATCTTTCAATGAAAAACGAAAATTGTTATAAAAAAAAGGTAAATTGTGAAAAAATGGACATTAAAAGTTCGTTTGCTTTATTTTATGGAATATATCTATATTTATAATTGTGAGATCAAAAATTCTACGTATCGTCTATAGAGTGAGTTTAAGAATTGTCTATATTACCTTTAATTAATCGATATAATTATATATTTATGCCATTGGCAAAAAAATTTAAAACGCAGTTGCCATTTTTTTTTATTATAAGTCTTTAAAAATACGTGAGATTATTATAAGCCTTTAAGCCTTTTTATTTAATAATGTCCCATCATGGCCCATATTCCTGTATCGGTTTACTTATAACCCTAAGTTCTTATAATATTTTGTTATAAATAACGTGTGATTTATGGTTTTCCATTTCTAGAGAGGTTAGTTTATTATTATGCGTTTTTTTTTTTTGTTTCTCATTTATTCTTTTTCATCGATCAAATCCATGTTCTTCTATTATGCAGTTAAGCTTTGTTCCTTAAGTTTAGTGTGAATGTGTATTTAATATTTGACTCTGTTTTAATTGTTCTAATGCATTATGTTGTTTTGTTTTTTTTTGCATTCTTTGCATATCATATTTTAATTCGTTTGTTCGGTTCATCATCATCAATTCTTGTTTGATATGTTCCGATTTGTCTGTGTTGTTCCGGAATCGGGACTTGGTTTTGTTATTATTTATATTCAAGGTTATATTAGATTTTTCCTTTTCGATTTTTTCTCTATGTTTTCTTTGTTATTAAATTCATTTTTTATTTTTAGATTTTTCAACTTTTTGGGTCTTCGATCTATCGTATCTATATTTACGTTTAGATAGTCCAACTCTCCATATATATAGGCGGGTCAATATAATACATCCTTATGATTTCCATCTTTTTTTTACAAGCTTATGATTTCCATCAATATTTTTCAGCTTAATAGTTTTGTTAACCTATGTTATCTATACTTAATTTTTTAGATTTTTTATCCGGTGCGTTTGACATGCCCATTGATTAGTCGTTTTATGTGTTCTTCTAATCGCTTATTCTAGGATAAGGAATATATGTCTTCGAGGTTATTTATTTGCTTTTTGTTATTAAAAAAATTATATAATTCGATTCAATTTAATTACTTTATTGTATATGCATAATTTACTCTACGTTTATATTATATATGTTGTTGATTTTATATATTTTGTATTTTGCAGATCATCCATTGTTTATCTCTTCAAATATATTAGTCATGGTATACCATCGAATCCTCCGCTACTCTCTACAATTCAAACCCTATTTTCCGACCAACTCGATTGAAAATCCCAAAGATGTTGCAACGTGCAACGGCACATTGCGAAGAATCAAGGATATTCGTATTGAAGGTAGTATATTTTACACCATCTTTGTGTCTCTATATAATTAATTAATTATTTTTATTTACATTATTTAAGAAATTATTTAGTTTATAGTACCAATTATTTCTTCTATTACAGCTACGTCAAAAATACAAGAAAAAATGCAAGAAACTGGAAAAGATTTTGTTGGCAAAAGAACGACTCGAGGAGAAAAAAATACGACTGGAATTCGATCAAGCATTAACTCAAGATACGATTCTGCGTTTAGAGTCACCTTATCCGGAGTGCGAGAATGCAAGATTAGACCGAATTGCACCAATACCGAATATTATTATTAATTATATAAACAATAATAATGAGCGACTCTACCTATCTATAAATATCGTGACCAGATGAATTATTAGCGCCCTTCGTATTTACTTAAAAATGATATTATGGAAAAGAAGTCAGAAGAATTCACAACGGACCAAATGAATTCATAGAAAAGATGTATGCTCTGCTCTGTCGTAGTAAACTTAACACACAAGAACATATATAATATATTTGATAATTGCTTCTTTTTTTTTTGAAATTTGTGGCGCGTGTAATGCATCCTTCGAACTTCCCCATCAATAATCATTTTTTTTAATTAAATATTATAATATAAATAATTTGAATTTAATATATTCTGTGATACAAAAAGATAAAGTATTATTTAAATTTCTACATATATATAAATTATTAAATTTCCATTATTGATATCAGTTAATAAAACTCTAAATCAATTAAATCATATCATCGATACAAAGTCTCATCTTCCACATCATGTCTCTCTATTTTCATATACCTATGAATACACCTTTTAAAACGTAGCGTTACTAAATCCATGCGCTCAACGATGGCGTGTGGTAGTAAAGGTTTTACGAAATTTTCCTAACCCGTTTGGTCTTAGTGACATACTAAAGCTTATTTTAGTTGATGAAAAGGTATCCTTTTTTAGGCTTCGTCTTCTTATAATTTTCTTATATGATCTAAATATTTTAAGAATATAGTAACTAAGTTTTCGATTAATTTCTGTTGTTGTATGTTTAGAGTGACATGATTCAGGCTTCAATGCATATGGATTATTACTGAAACAATCCAATCCGAAAAATTTAAAATTTTCCTTTCGAATTATTATCATCACAGATAATAATCCTCAATGGGCCAAAACACAAGCAATGCGGAACAACAAACGATTAAACAATTAAACCAGCCATCATTCAATAATCTCATACTTATCGAATCGCTAAACCGTTCAAACCAATAAACCAATATTCAATTCCAATATCAAACAACAACCAATAACAATTCCAGAATTTACTAGCAACCTAGCAATTCTAACAATACAGCCACTCAAACGAGACACTAGATCATCTCCTCTTTTCGGCCATGATTCCACGATCACATTTTCTCTTTACCTGCATCACATAGCAAAAAGAGATGCGTGAGTATTATCACAAATACTCAGTGAGACGGCCATCCCGTCTACAAGCTATACACACAGGCATAAGCAATGATACAATACCAGGATGAACAATCAACAATGCATCAACCATTAACCAAACGAAAAAACAGCACGTTCAATATGTCAAACTTACGGCATCGATCGACACAAGCCTTGTGTTGATCGACGCAACAATTGCTTGTGTCGATCGACACATGCTGCAGAATCGCAAAATCGAACCTTCTCCTCTCTGGTCTGATTCTGACTTGCTCACAAGTCGATCTCATGCACAGAAATCGTCAACAAACACATCCAAATAACACGTAACATCCATATCAACGAGAATCAATCATCAAATCATCAAACAATCGTATCCTATCAATCCTTTACCCAGATAAGCCTACGGTCATGCACTCACCTCGATTCTGGAATGAAAGGATGAGGAAATCACGAAGAACGTGATAAATACGAAGAACACAATCTCCAACACTCCCTAGATCCTCACCAACATGAACAATCCATCCCCCAACAATCAAGAACAACAGAAATCATACCAACACACTAATCTCTCAATTTCTCTCTGATTTCTGCGATTTCTCCAAGAAAACTCGGCCACAAACATCTGATTCCCCTTATATATCGAACCCTAGGGTTCCCTAAACCGACCCACCAAACCGGATAATTGAAATCGAACCCGTCTGGTTCAATCCAACCTGTGTCAATCGACACACCCCTTGTGTCGATTGACGCAACGCCTAGAAACACGACTTCTCACAAGTCAAAACACGTGTGTCGATCGACACACCCTCTATCGCCTATCGTTATCGAAGATTGTTGGTTAAATATTATTCACTTTAAACTCACACATGTTTCTGGAGAATTTCAACCTGCACGTCACGATTTTAAAATTAAGTTCCTTTCCAACACCAAAGTTGTAAGAATTCCACCGATGACTATTAGTGTAACGCCTGCGAACCAAAATTGGGATTTTTTTTGCAGTGCGTCGATCGACACAGGTTGCGAATTGAACCGGTTGGTTTAGTTTTTGAGCAACGGTTTGCGGTCTGGTTTAAGAGAACCATATGGTTCGCCTATATAAGTCAAGGGGCCGTATTTCAGTCACGTTTTTGGGAGAGAAAAGCTAAGTTCCAGAGTTCCAGAGAGAAGAGAGAGATCCTTGAGTGTTCTTGTTACTTAAGGCTAAGAAAAAGTGTGATTGAGACTTTGGAGGCAGTTCTGACCGGTCTTAGGAGAGGAGGGTAGCGGCCCATAAGAACAGATCGGATCATAGCGAAACTTTCAAGTTAAGTTCTCCGTTTTCTGATCTTAATATAGGAGAAAACGGTTTGTCAATCGGATGTGTATTCTAGGAGTTATAATTGTTTTACTAAGAGGGTTTGTGAAGTTTTGGATCTTTTATCATTCAACTTCAAAGGAGGATTCCCATCAAACCAGAAGAACTAAGAGGACGATCCACATACCGTTGGATAGCTCTATCTGTCTAGTTTCCAGACCAGGTTTTCAATCCTGATTCTGAGATAATCTCTATTCTCAGTGTGCTTCCGAAGTCAGCATATCGATCCTATTTTCTGAAACTCTAATTCGGTTTAGGAGGTTTCGCCTCTATATCCCGCTCCTGAGCCGAAACAACCCTCTTCCGACTCAAAGCATCAGCAACCAGATTAGCCTTACCGCAATGGTAACCAATCTCCATATCATAATCCTCTACCAACTCCATCCATCGTCTCTGCCTCTAGTTCAGCTCTGGCTGCATAAAGAAATACTTCAGGTTCTTGTGGTCGGTGAACACCTGAACCTTTCCGCCATAAAGATAGGATCTCCAAATCTTTAGAGTGAAAATCACTGTAGCCAACTCAAGATCATGGGTAGGGTAGTTGCTCTCATGCTTCCTTAACTGCCTCGAAGCATAAGCAATTACCTTTCCCTGCTGCATCAACACATAACCCAGACCAACTCCCAAAGCATCTGTATACACCACGTTAGGCTCACCCGGCTCTAGCAACGCCAAGACTGGTGTACTAGTCAACATCTATTTTAGCCTTGCAAAACTCTCTTCACAAGCTGAAGACCACACAAAAGGAACATCCTTCCCCATCAGCTTCGTCATCCACTAAGCCAACCTCGCGAAACCCTTAACGAATATCTGGTAGTAACCTGCCAACCGAAAAAACTCCTGATCTCTGTGACATTCCTCGGTCTAGGCCACCCTCTGATAGCTTCTATCTTCGCTGGATCTAGAGAAAACCCATCTCCCGCTGCCCAAAACTGCACTTGTTCAACTTAGCATACAGCTACTGCTCCCGCAGCTTCTACAAAACAACTCTCAGATGAACCTCGTGTTCCTCAGGACTCCTCGAATACACCAGAATATCATCGATAAATATGATCGCAAACTCTTCTAGATACTCCTGAAAGACCCCGTTCATCAGCCTCATGAACGCCTGCTGGTGCATTAGTCAAACTAAATGGCATCACCACAAACTCGAAATGCATGTATCTCGTCCTGAAAGCAGTTTTCATAATATATGCCTCATCGATAGGAATCTCATTGTAACTCGATGTCAAGTTAATCTTGGAGAACCAAGTAGCCCCTCGCAACTGATCCAACAACTCATCAATCCGTAGCAGAGGATGCTTGCTCTTCATAGTGACTCGGTTTAGTCCCCGGTAATCAATACACAACCGGAAACTCCCATCTTTTTTCTTCACAAACAACACCGGTGCTCCCCACGGTGAACTACAAGGTTGGATAAATCTCTTACCCAATAGATCATCCACCTGCTTCTTCAGCTCTGCCATCTCTATTGGGGCCATTTTGTAAGACGTCTTAGATATCGGAGTCGTCCCGGGCTCCAACTCAATCGTGAAAGGATCAGACCGAGACGGTGGTAATCTCTACAGTAACCAAAAAACATCCTCAAAGTCCCGAACAACCCGGATATCCCCTACATCCACCTCTCCAATAGACTCCAACATCATAATCGTCGCCAAATACGCCTCGCATCCCTTCTCGATCAACTGTTCAGTCTGAATCGCCGAGGTCACGAGACTCCCAAAAGTCAGCCTCACTCCTTGATAAACCAACCTCCCTTCCTCTTGGTGAAAGACAACTCGTCCCCAATGACAATCGAGATGAACTTTGTACCGCTACAACCAATCCATACCCAGAATGACATCGTACAGCTCGACCAGACTGATAATCAGATCTGCTAGCATAGACTCTCTAGTCACCCGAATATCGACGCCTCTCGCCCGACCATGAGTAGCTAAGAACTTCTCTCCAGCAACCTTAACTACTCCCATCGGCTCCCACGAATCGCTCCGGATACTGCAGCTTTCTGCACACTCCGGAGTAATGAAGCAATTAGTAGCTCTAGAATCAAACAAGACATAGGACTTAAACACGCCCACTAACAAGGTCCCTACACAAGTCCCATGTGTCTAATAACCATAACATCCTATCATAGGACTCACAAATTCCAAAACAGACAACAATTCATAAACGCCAGAATTTACCAAGTCGAGTTCTGAAATTTACATGTGATCGGCCTGGCGCTTGAACCACCCGCCTCCACCGAAGTGAATACCCACGGTGCTACAGCACTCTGCGACACCGGCTGCACTGCCGCCACTGCCATCTGCTGCAACTTGGGACATTTCGGCTTGATGTGTCTAGGCTCTCTACAGTGAAAACACACCCGAGTATCCTGAGATTTATCCCTCCTACGACAGCTCGCCAGCTTGTGATCCATGCTTCCACACCCAAAGCATCCCTGAACACCCTAACCTCTATGACTCGGTCCCAAAGTGCCCTCCCACTTCCTCTTCTGTCCTTACGCAGGCTTGCTGCCCTTGTCGGAGTTACCTGCTGTTGTGATATCTTTGGCTGAACAGGCGGACTAACCACCACAATCTGCTCCCTCAGAGCCTCCTTAATCGCCGCACCAATCTCAACCAACTCTGCCCTCGTGGCGAACCTACTCACTCTATAGCGAGTCCTCAAATCCGGTCGAAGTCCCCTCAAGAACCTCTTCACTTGGGCCTGCTCGCCCTCTATACCTCTACCTACATGAACAAAAAGTCGACTGAACTCCTCGTCAAACTCCCAGACCGACCGGTCACCCTAAGCCAGCTCTAGAAACCTCAGCTCTACCTGATCCACCGCCTCCTCCAGGAAGAGCTTGGCATTAAAGTCAGCCAAAAAGTCCTCCGAGGCCATCTCTGCCTACACCCTCCTGGCCACCACACCTCTCTACCAGAGATGCGCATCACCATCCAGATAATGCACTGCCAGGTCCACTCTGTATCCCTCTGGATACTTGATAGAGCAAAAATTATGCTCTAGTCTCATCCGCCATTTATCGGCCTCCTTAGGCTTAGCACCTCCCGAGAAAACTCCCGTGCCACACCAGGACCCACACCAGTCCTCACACTGGTACTCGTAGTGGCCACACCCACAGACCCCTCTTGAAATGTCTGCGAGGCTACCACATGGTCCTGCACGGAAATCTGGGCCACACTCTCGGCGGAGGACTCACTCTCAAGTCCCTGACCGCGCCCACGTCCTCCACGACCACCTTGGCCTCTACCTCTAGCTCCTCTAGCCATCTCTCTTCCACTACCACAACAGAACACTAAACATACTAGAAAGCCAGAAAAATATCAAACAAACACATACCGTGGAATCTAATTGAACGCTCGAAGAAGATGATCTAGGACTCCAAACTTACACAGCAATTGACTAAATCCTCATAATCAATCAAGTGCACCCGCCCTAAAACCGTAAGGGCTCTGATAACAAAATGAAACAATCGACCCATTTTTTTTTTCTTCATCAAATTAGTATTCCTATAAATACTAATTGCTAATTCTTAGCAATTCAATAAGCAACCAAACATAACCAGCGAAAATAAATTCAAACGATTAAACCATCAAACCATCACCAATTAAAAACCAATTTAACAATTCAATTCCATAAAACCAGTAACCTAGCGGTTCTAAACAATCACATAAAGCAAATAAACGAGACTCTAGATTATCTCCTCTTTACAGCCTTGATTCCACGATCACATCTTTTCTTTACCTGCATCACATGGTTAAAAGAGATGTGTGAGTATTATCACAATTATTCAGTGAGACGGTCATCCCATCTACCAAGCGATCAATCAACAACGCATAGTACGAACAAATAACCAGTAATCATTCATTATTCCATTCTAATTCACAATCAAACGCATCATGAATACTCCGATTACCCAGATAAGCCATGTTCACGCACTCACCTTGATTCTGGATCGATTCTAGACAAGGACAGCCAAAAAAGAGACCTCTCTAACACCTACAGCCCCAGCTCTATCTTCCCTTCCTCGCGAACCAACAAAACCTCGATCCCTTCTCCAAAAACCTCCTAAACCGAATTAGGGTTTCAGAAAATAGGAACGATATGCTGACTTCGGAAGCACACTGAGAATGGAGATTAACTTAGAATCAGGATCGGAAACCTGGTCTGGAAACTAGAAAGAGAGAGCTATCCAACGGTATATGGATCGTCCTTTGATTCCTTCTGGTTCGACGGGAATCCTCCTTTGAAGTGGACTGATCGTAGATCTGAAACTGCACAAACCTCTCTTAATAAAACAATTATTACTCCTAGAATACACATCCGATTCACAAACCGTTTTATCATATATCAAGATCAGAAAGCGGAGAACTTAACCTGAAATTTTCGCTCCGATCCTATTTGTTCTTACTAGTCGTTACTCTCCTCTTCTAAAACCAGACAGAACTGCCTCAAAAGCCTCAATCACGCATTTTCTTAACCTTAAGGAACAAGAACACTCAAGAATCTCTTTCTCTTCTCTCTGGAACTCTTAAACTCAGCTTTTCTCTCCCAAAACCGAGACTGAAATACGACCCCCTGACTTATATAAGCGAATCCTAGGGTTCCCTTAAACTAGACCGCAAACCGACGCTCAAAAACTGAACCAATCGGTTCAATTCGCAATCTGTGTCGATCGACTCACACACCATGCGTCGATCGACGCACTGCCCAAAAATCCCAATTTTGGTTTGTGAGCTACAACGAGGGTGGACTTTTTGTTATTCGGTTTTGTTCGGTTTAAATTTTTGGGGGAATTGCAAAAATACCACTTTTGGTGTGTAAATTTACAATAATGCCACTTATGGTGTCCATTTGCAAAAATGCCACTAACTATAGATTTTTAAAGCCTAAATATAAAAATATAAACCCTAAAAAATGTTTTGATCCCTAAAACCCCTTAAACCCTCAAAACTAAACCCTAATACAATATAATTAACCCAAACATAATGATATAATATATTTTTTTTTGAAAAATGGCACTTTTGCAAAGATTTTGAAAATTTGACATTTTTAAAAAAATTCAAAAAAATTTTGGTTTTTAAAATAGTTAGGATCAAATTTTAGTTCGGAATTTTTGGCTTTTAGAATTTTTGGTTTCTAGAAAATATATTGTATTTGGGATAAAATTAAGTTTAACTAATATCATTAATCTTAGTATATTTCAATATATTTAATAAAGTATCTTTTTAAAAATGAATTAGGTTAATTTAGTTCGAGATCCGATAATTTGGTATAAGAATTTCTCTTCTATCTGGATTATTTATAATTTGGATTTGGAAATTTTAATTAGTTTTAGAATTTTTTCCACTTCTAATTAAAAAAAAAAAGGTATAAAGGAAAAATTAAATATAAAATAAATTTATCAAAAAAAAAATCAAATCGACAATCCATATATATATAACAACTAGTGCAGTACCCCACGCCTTGCGCAGGGATAATATATTTTAAAACCTTGATATCATTTTATCTACTTAAATATTCATAAAATTAATTCCTTGAATGAAAAAATGACCAAAAAATGCCGTAAAATGTATTCCGGTGAACAAAGAGCTTTCCTTGAATGGAAAAAACAATTTCATAATGTTCAATCACTTGACTTTATGATTGCTACGTACCAAAACATTTAATGAATCTGAAAATATGATACCATAAACATAAAAAGAAAAGAGTTATATAAAAAAGTATTGATAGATACTTGACTTGGTGACGATCAAAATGTTTGGTTCAACATGGATACAAATTAAAGACACATGAACCAATCTATAAGGGTAATTTGCTATTACATCTAATAGAGTGAAGCGGAGAGGAAATTAACTAAGGGATCCAAAAGTTCATAAGAGTTTTATAAATGAAACGAAACAATTCATGAATGACATATTTTATAATATTCATACGAAAGAGCTTTTGACATGAGAGCATGGTCTATGTTGAGTCAGTCATAGTTTCACTTATGTGGTTTTAATGGAACTCACTTGTTTTGAAATTGAGTTTAATCTCTTCAGCAGAAAAAACAAATATTTGTTGCAAAAATTAATATTTTTCAAAAATATCACAAACAAAAAAAATTAGTTCTAAAGGGTTCATAATTTAAAATTTTGAATTTGAACATTTATATTTTTCAAAAATATCACAAAAAAAAATTAGTTCTAAAGGGTTCATAATTTAAAATTTTGAATTTGGATTAACTAATTTAGGTTTAAGGTTTAGTTTATAAGAAGACTTCACATGAGAATCCCTCTGATTATAAATTTTTTTGTTAATAATCAATGTTCGAAGCATTTGCCTTTGTCATTTTATTGAACATTTGCTCATAACGTTAGCATGCATTCTTCTGAACCATAATAATATTTCAAACTTTAAACCTCTTTTTATCTCTCATATGTTTTGCTTGAGCCAATCTATAGTTGGAATTTGAGACGTTCTCACTCTTTATATGCAATTGCCTGAATACATAGAATTAAAAATATGTATTTATACTCATTTTTCTCATATTCATCCTCTGCCTTTTTCTACTCTTTGTGCCTAAAAAATAAGAACTTTGAAATTAAGAACCAAATTTTTTTCAAAGTAGAAGAACATTAAAGGGTAGAAAAAGCAATAGGAAACAACAAATATTCTTGATAATAATCTTTTAATTCTACTTATCAACGTGATATTGGTTTTCTTAGGGCTTCTCGGCGAGATTAAAACATGAGGGTTTGCTGCCTCAGTGTAAATCATATTATTGTGTTTGCTTGAATGAGACGTCTCACTATTATCAAACCTAAGATATGTGTTTTCCTCGCCTGTTAAACACAAAAATCTATCGGCTTTAGTCAACAAAATCATTAATCTTAACATTTTGTTTTGATCTTAACATTTATGTATCTAAAGATAAAAATAAATTGAGTAAAACATATCTGAAGAAATATTTTACTTATTCAAAAAAGAATTGATAAACATGCATGCAAGAAAATCATAATATCATTAAGTGTGTTTCAATAATTTTAGGTCACAACTTTCAACATAGAAATTCTATTACAAAAATTGAATTCGTAAATAATAGTATAAAATGATACAATTTAAACATGAAAAACCATGGTTCACAAAAACATATTATCGGGCCAAAAATCGAAACAACAAAACGTAAACCCAAAAAATTGTAAATCCAACCATTGAATATCGTTAAAACTCATTAAGTTATACAATGTACTTTCAAGTGTAAACTTTCATATGAGTTATGTGTAGGTAGTTGATGATAAAACGATACGAAATGATTTTTTTCCCTATTATAGTCAATAATCATAATATGCAATCTCATTCTAACATGAATGATAGAATTTCAAATTATATTGTGACATGTAAATATAATTACATCATGTCATGTAGTTCTCTTAACAATCCTTAAAGTTATTGAATTTATTTACCGGTTTTGAAGGTTAATTACATTTCATAAGAAGAGGTTTTAAGAAAGCTATCGCGATAGCTTTAAGCGCATTCGTTCCTTGTGGCCTCCTTAGTCTTGCTTTCTCATGGTTACTCTTAGTTGGTTGTACTCATTACCTTGTTTAACACGACATATTTCGTTGTTTTTTCTTCGATCGCTGAATGAAAACTAATGTATGAGAAAGTATATTTGCTCCTTCTAGTACTATAGTCTCTAAATGAACCGAGAGAAAACCAAGATTTAAGAAAAAAGTAACAAATCACGCATCACATGTAAATCAAAGTACACATTAACAAACAGATGATTATATTTAAAAAAGTAATAACCTAATTTATTTTAAAATAGCCAAAATAATATTTTAGTAGTTTACCAATGAAGTGTTTTTCATAGATTTGATTAGAAGTCATGTGTATGTTTCTCAGAAGAGAACATAACAATCCAAGGAACAAAAAAAAATATTTTTTAAAAGAAAGAAATGATTGATCTCAAAAAGGATATATGATTATTCTTCTTTTTTATTATTTGCTCTTAGCGGCAAATTTTTTCACCATCTTCATTTGTTGTTTAATGCTCAAGTCTTTGAAACTCTTATAGTTAGTCTTCTTGTTATTTGCATCTATTTTTCTCTCTCCATTGTTTAATGCCCGTGAACCAAAATTTGGAATTTTGGGAGGATGCGTTGATCGGCGCAAGGGTGGTGTGTCGATATACGCAAGCTTTAATTGAACCGACGAGTTTGGTTTTTGAACATCGGATTTGCGGTTCAGTTTAAGGGAAAACCTAGGACTTTAGTATATAAGCCAAGAGGTCGTGTTGTGTCGCGATTTCAGAGTTCCAGAGAGTTTCAAGAGAGTTTTCAGAGAGAATTAAGAGAAGATAAGAAGCATTGTTGATTTCTTCGTGTTCTTGATCCTAAAAGCTTGTGATTGTGAGACTCTGGAATTAGGTTTTGATCCGTGTTCTTCGCGAAGTAAGAAGGAAATCCAGATTTGTTGGTTCTGATTTCGTGTGTTCTTCGTCGTTTCTCATCTTTTTCATTTCGAAATCAAGGTGAGTGCGTGACCATGGCTTATCTGGGTAATTTGAATGTCATGATGCATTTGATTGAGGTTTGGATTGATTTGATGAGGATTGATTGTTTGATTTGAGTGATTATCGTGTTATTGGATGTATGTGTTGACGTTTTTGGTGCAGGAGATCGATACGTCGGGTCCTGGAATGAGCCATGAGAGGATAGGCTCGTGTTCCTCGACACTACGATCGATACAAGTGATGTGTGTTGATCGACGCAAGTGATGTGCATTGATCGACACCAGGGTGGTGTGTCGATCGACGCATGGTCTGGAATTCGATTCTTGTGTTGTGCATTGTTGTTTGATTGTTTGGTGCTATTCCTTTATGCATGTGTGTATAGCTGGTAGATGGAATGGCCGTCTCACTGAGTATTTGTGATAATACTCACGCATCTCGTTTTGCCATGTGATGCATGTAAAGAAAATGTGTGATTGTGGAATAATGGCTCAGAATAGGAGATGATCTAGAGTCTCGTTTATTTGCTTTTATGTGATTGTTTAGAATTACTAAGTTGCTGGATTATGGAATTGATTGAATCATTTGAATTTAATGGATAATCGTTTGTTCGAATTAAGTTGATTTCCGCTGGTTATGATTGGTATTTGCTAAGTGTTGACAATTAGTATTTATGGGAATACTAATTTGATTATGTAAACAAAAAAATGGGTCGGGTTGTTTCATACCTTGTAGTTAATTAAGAACCAAAACCGCAATCCGAAACCGTGTTCATGTGCTTATAGTAATGATAAGAAATCATACCTTAACAATCAATTGGTTAATTGATATTCTATTAATGATTCATGAAGCAACCAAGAACCAAAAATAAATTCATTAATCATTTGTTTTAAATTGAGTGTGTATATTCATCATAAAGGTATGTTTGTTGCAAAAGAAATATATAAACACAATCGTTAAATTAGGTCTAAACACCATAACGATTTTTATAAATAAAAATAAATAAGTAGAGCAAACCAACGAAAATAAGTATGCTATTGGAATCACCTTTCTTAAATTGTTGCTTCCTTCTTTTGTTTTTCTAATTCATAGATAAAAACACACAACCACTAAGTTAGATATAAAAACTATAGATATGTTTATAAATTAGAATAAGAATATATCCAATTAAACTAAAATTAGCATGACAAAACAAAGAGATCAAGACTATTCGAACTACCTTTTAAAAGCTTTTGCGTTGATACCTTACCATCCTTTTTTGTAATATTGTTCTATGTAACCTTACAAAATACAAAACCACAAAATTATATATTCAAAATTCCAGCCCACGTTAAAACAACAAATAATTCACAAATATGAAAAGAAACAATTTTTGTAACGACCGCGAACCAAAATTGAAGATTTTGGTGCGTGCATCGATCGACACAAGGAGTCTGTGTCGATTGACGCAAGGTAAAATTGAACCGGTTGGTTCGATTTAAGTCGTCGGGTTGTAGACTGGTTTAGGGGAAACCCTAGGGCTTCCGTATATATATAGGTGGTGGCCGCATTTTTGGTGGTGGAGAGGTTCCAGAAAAGTTCCAGGGAGTTTCCAGAGAGGATTGAGTGTTGTGAAGAATCATTGTTGATTTCTTCGCGTTCTTAATCCTGAAAGTTTGTGAGGGTGATTGTGAGGCTTTGGATTGGTGATTGGATCCATTTCTTCGCGAAGGAAGAAGAGATCTCGGATTTTGGGGAGTCGTTATTCGTGTTCTTCGCTGTTTTCATTCATTTTCCTTCCATAACCAAGGTGAGTGCGTGACCATGGCTTATCTGGGTAAAGGGAGTCTCGTGATGCGTTTGATTGGTGATTATCTGTGTTATTTGGTTGGGTTTCGTGCCTATGTTGATGTTTTCATGCAGGTGTTCGATGAGTAATATTTTGGAATCGATCCATGAGAGGATAAGTTTGATTCTTAAGCACTACAATGTTGCGTCGATCGACACCATTACTTGGTGTCGATCAACACACTAGGCATCGATCAACACAGAGGGGTTGTGTCGATCGACGCGGGTGGTTGACATGAGTGTTGTTATGTCGTTGCTTGTGTGGTGAATTGTTGCTTGATTGCTTGGTATCATGAGTTTTTCTTATGCTTGTGTGTATAGCCAAGTAGATGGGATGACCGTCTCACCAGGTATTTGCGATAATACTCACGCATCTCTTTTAACCATGTGATGCAGGTAGAGACAAAGTGTGATCGTGGAATCATGGTCGGGAAGAGGAGATGATCTAGAGTCTTGGTTGTCTGATGGTTGGATTGTTAGCTATGCTAAGTTGTTGATTATTCTGGATGTTTGCATTAGAATTGATAATTGGTTTAATGGCTATTGGTTTGAGTTGGATTTGGTTAGTGTTTCAATAAAGTATGGGATTTATTGAATGTTGTTGCTTTGTTCAATTGAAAGTGTTGTTTCCGCATATTATGTTTGACCGTTGAGGATTATTATTAAATAAGAATCCGAGTTTAAAATTTTTTAAATTTTTACTAGTCGGGTTGTTTCAGTTTGGTATCAGAGCCCTTATGGTTCTAGGGCGAGTGCACTTGATTGATTGATTATGTGAGTTAGTCGATTGCTTATTGCGTGGGTTTGGAGTCCTAGATCATCTTCTCCGAGCTTTCAATGAGATTCCACGGTAAGTGTTGTTTGACTTTTCTAGTTTTCTAGTATGCTTAGTGTTCTGCTGGGTAGTGCAAAGTGAGATGGCTAAAGGTACTAGAGGTAGTGGTCTGGTGGGCGCAGCCGGGGACTTATGAGTGAGTCTGTTGCCGCGAGTGTGGCCTAGGAGACCACGCAGGAGCAGTTGGCTGATTCGTAAGCGTATCAGGAGGGGTCCGTGGGTATTACCACTGCGAGTGCCAGTGTGAGGACTGGTGGGACTACTGTGGGTCTCAGTGTAGCTGGCGGTGTGGCGGCCTAGGTGGGGGTGCTGCTGTAGATGGAGCCTAGGATCGAGATGATTGTCTGGCGGGTCTGCTACATATGATCTTACAGCGGTTATGAGGTGGGGTGCCGGCTTAGGGTCAAGCTCCGAGTGTTGGCTGGTGTACAGCCGGGTGTGGCTGGTGTGCAGCCGGGTGTGGTTGGTGTGCAGCCGGGTGTGGCTGATGTGCAGCCAGACGTGGCTGCGGTGCAGCCGGGTATGGCGGTTGCGGAGGATCTCCCATCCTATCTTAGGACGATAGTTAGATGCAGAGGATTGGTATGGGATTTTTCTTGGGAGGTGCCAAGCCTAGGGAGGCCGATGAGTGGCGGCTAAAACTTGAGCATAACTTTTGCTTTATCAGGTGTCCTGAGGGATATCAGGTTGATCTGGCGGTGCATTACCTAGAGGGTGATGCGCATCTCAGGTGGAGAGGTGTTGAGGCCAGGAGGGTACAGGCAGAGATGGCCTGGGAGGATTTTTTGGCAGAGTTTAATGCAAAGTATTTTCCGCAGGTGGCGGTGGACCGTCTGGAGTTGAGGTTTTTGGAGTTGACTCAGGATGCCCGTTCAGTGAGCGAGTTTGACGCGGAGTTCAGTCGACTCCTGATTCATGCGGGTAGAGGCATGGCAGGCGAGCAGGCCCAAGCGAAGAGGTTCTTGAGAGGATTTCGACTTGATTTGAGAACTCGCTGTAGAGTGAGTAGGTTCACCACAAGGGCGCAGTTAGTTGATATTGCTGCGGCGATTGAGGAGGATCTGAGGGAGCAGGTGGTGGTGGCTGGTCCACCTATTCAGCAAAGGAGATCGCAGCAGCAGGTGGGTCCGAGCAAGGGCGGCAAGCCTGCGCAAGGACAGAAGAGGAAGTGGGAGAGCACTTCTGGACCGGGTAAGGGTGGTCAGGGTGGTTCGGGATGCTTTGGGTGTGGGAGCATGGATCATCGGGTGGCGAGCTGTCCGAAGAGGAACGAGGATCAGAATGCGCGGGTGTGCTTTCACTGCAGGGAGCCGGGGCATATCAGGCCCAGGGGTCCTAAGCTGCAGCAGATGACGGTGGCGGCAGTACAGTCGGTGGCTCAAATTGTAGCGGCACCGCGGGTGTTCACTTTGGTGGAGGCGGATGGTTCTATCGCCAGAACCATCACAGGTAATTTTAAAACTTGACTTTTTAATTCTAATGTGTTGAATTTAGTCTGTTCTGGAATCTGTGCTAGAATGTAGGGTTCTTAGGCAAATGAGATTTATACAGGGACCTTAGTAGTGGACTGTTTGATTCTGGAGTTACAAATTGCTTCATTACTCCGGAGTGTGCGGAGGGCAGCGAAATCCAGAGCGATTCTAATGAGCAGTCGGAAGTAGTTAAGGTTGATGGTGGTAAGTTTTTAGATACTCTTGGGCGGGCTCGAGGCGTGGATATTCAGGTGGCGGGCGAGTCTATGCCAGCTGATCTGATTATTATTCGGTGGAGCTGTACGATGTCATTCTGGATATGGATTGGCTGGACCGGTACAGAGTCCATCTGGATTATTATCGGGGACGAGTTGTGTTTGATGAGAGGTGGGGAGGTTAGTTTATCAGGGGGTGAGGCCGACTTTTGGGAGTCTCGTGATTTCGGCGATTCAGGCCGAACAGCTGATTGAGAAGGGCTGCGAGGCGTATTTGGTGACGATTGTGATGCCAGAGTCTGTTGGAAAGGTTGTAGCTGGGGATATTCGAGTTGTTCATGATTTCTAAGATGTTTTCCAGTCGTTACAGAGTTGGAGCATGGGATGACTTCGATATCTAAGTCGCCTTACCGTATGGCTCCAGCAGAGATGGCAGAGCTGAAGAAGTAGCTGGATGACCTTTTGGGAAAAGGATTCATCCGGCCTAGTAGTTCACCATGGGGAGCGCCGGTGTTGTTTGTGAAGAAGAAGGATGGAAGTTTCCGGTTATGCATCGATTACCAGGGACTTAACCGAGTTACTGTGAAGAACAAGTATCCTTTATCGCGGATTGATAAGTGGTTGGATCAGTTGCGAGGAGCTACTTAGTTCTCCAAGATTGATTTGGCTTCAGGTTACCATCAGATTCTTATCGACGAGGGAGATGTTATGAAGACTACCTTCAGGACGAGATATGGGCATTATGAGTTTGTGGTGATACCTTTCGGGTTGACGAATGCACCAGTTGCGTTCATGAGGCTAATAAATGGGGTCTTCCAGGAGTACTTGGACGAGTTTGTGATCATCTTCATTGATGATATTTTGGTGTATTCGAGGAGTCCTGAGGAGCACGAAGTTCATTTGAGAGTGGTTCTGGAGAAGTGCAGGTACATAAGCTGTGCGCGAAGTTGAGCAAGTGTAGTTTTTGGCAGTGAGAGATGAGTTTTCTCGGTCATGTGGTTTTTGCACATGGAGTTTCTGTGGATCCAGCGAAAATAGAGGCTATCAGAGGATGGCCTAGACCGAGGAATGCCACTGAAATCAGGAGTTTTCTCGGATTGGTAGGTTACTACAGGAGATTCATCAAGGGTTTTGGGAGTATGGCGCAGTCGATGACGAAACTAACGGGGAAGGATGTCCTTTTTGTGTGATCTTCAGCTTACGAGGAGAGTTTCGGGAAGCTGAAGGAGATGTTGACTAGTACACCAGTGCTAGCGTTGCCAAAGCCAAGCGAGCCATACGTAGTGTATACAGATGCTTCAGGAGTTGGTCTGGGTTGCGTGCTGATGCAGCAGGGGAAGGTAATTGCATATGCTTCGAGGCAGTTGAGGAAGCACGAGTGCAACTACTCTACCCATGATTTGGAGTTGGCTGCAGTGATTTTTGCTTTAAAGATTTGGCGATCTTATCTTTATGGTGGAAAGGTGCAGGTGTTCACAGACCATAAGAGTTTGAAGTAGTTCTTTACTCAGGCAGAGCTTAACCAGAGGCAGAGGCGCTAGATGGAGTTGGTAGTAGATTATGATCTGGAGATTGGGTACCATCCGGGTAAGGCTAATCTGGTTGCAGATGAGTTAAGTCGGAAGAGGGTTGCTTCGGCTCAGGAACGGGATATGGAGGCTTTGGTGAGGGAGATTAACACGTTGAGATTATGTGTTATCTCACAGGAGCCGTTGGGGTTAGAGGCAGCTAACCAGACAGATTTGTTGAGCAGGATTCGGGTGGCTCAAGAGAAGGATCAGGGTTTGATTGATGCTTCTCAGGTGGCAGGTTCAGAGTATTAGGTCTCGACGAATGGGACAATACTTATAAACGGGCGGGTTTATGTACCCAAGGATGAGGATCTGAGGCAAGAGATTCTGAGGGAGGCTCATTCGAGGATTTTGTCTATTCATATGGGGGCGACCAAGATGTACCGGGATTTGAAGCGGTATTATCAGTGGGTCAGGATAAAGAAGGATGTCGCTAACTGGCTTGCAGCGTGCAATGTGTGCCAGTTAGTGAAGGCTGAGCATCAGGTTCCGAGCGGGTTGTTGCAGAGTTTACCCATTCCGGAGTGGAAGTGGGACATGGTTTACATGGAATTTGTGACTGGGTTACCAGTGTCGCGGACTTATGATGCTATTTGGGTGATTGTAGATCGTCTGACTAAGTCGGCATATTTTCTTGCCATTAAGAAGACCGATGGAGCAGCGATGTTGGCTAAGAAGTATGTGCGAGAGATAGTGAGGCTGCACGGGGTGCCAGCGAGTATCGTGTCAGACAAGGATTTGAGGTTTATTTCAGAATTCTGGAGGGCATTCCAGGTTGAGATGGGCACTAAGGTGCATATGAGTACAGCTTATCATCCTTAGACAGATGGGCAGTCTGAAAAGATGATTCAAACACTTGGGGATTTGTTGAGGATATGTGTGCTGGATTACGGTGGTTATTGGGCGGATCACCTGAACCTGGTAGAGCTTGCGTATAACAACAGCTATCAGGCGAGTATTGGGATGGCTCCATATGAGGCTCTGTATGGAAGGCCATGTCGTACACCATTATGCTGGACTCAAGTGGGAGAGAGAAGCATGTTTGGTGCAGATTTCATTTAGGAGACGACGGAGAAGATCCGTGTTTTGAGGCTGAACATAAAGGAGGCTCAGGATCGATAGAAGAGTTATGTCGATAAGAAAAAGAAATACCTAGAGTTTGAGCTGTGAGATCTGGTGTATCTCAAGGCAGCGATGTTGAGGGGTCCTAACAGATCCATTTCAGAGAATAAGCTAAGTTTGAAGTTTATGGGTCCGTTCAAGGTTGTGGAACGGTTTGGACCAGTAGATTATTGGTTGGAGTTACCTCAGAGTATGAAGGTTTTTCATAATGTCTTCCATGTGTCGATGCTACGGAAGTGTCTACATGAGTGTGAGGAGGTGTTAGCTAGGATTTCGGAGGATCTTCAGCCCAACATGACGTTGGAGGTGAGACCTGTGACGATTCTCGAGAGAAGAGTCAAGGTTCTACGCCGGAAGAGGATACCGTTGGTGAGAGTCGTATGGGACTGTGACGGTGTCGAGGAGAAAAATTAGGAACCAGAAGCGAAGATGAAGGCAAAGTTCTCGAAGTGATTCGAGAAGCAAAGGGAGGCTTGAGTTGTCTTTTTCTGGTTTTCAGTTTCTGTAATAGCATGTGACTATGAGTTATTTATGTATTTTTCGTTTGGTGATGTAACGATTTATACATTTTTGTGATTTAATAAGATGGGTTTTCTTATTAAATGTGTTTATAAGATGCGAGTTCTTATAGTATGACTGGTGGGGTCATGTGTTATGTGATGACTAGAAATGGAAGTTCTATGTGATTTAGAGCTTGTCCATTTTCTAGGGGGAGTATCTAGGAATGGAGGTTCTATTGGAGTTAGGACTTGTCTATTCTCTAGATGGCGCTGGGAAATAGAGGTTTTATGTGAGTGAGAACCTGTCTATTTCCTAGGGAGAGTCTAGGAAAGAGGTTTTATTTGAGTTAGAACTGTCTTTTTCTAGGGACTCTGGTAGAAACACCTTAATGGGGGTTGTTTCAGATGACCTAGTGATTGGTCATGGGTGAGATGACATTCTGGGTTAGGGGATGTCATGATGGAGCCAGAGGAGGCGATTTTGGTCGACAGGTGCTTATGATGCACGTCGTAGAGTTATATCTCCAGGGGATAGTGGGTTCCCTGCGTATACTTGAGGGATGGTGGGTCTCTCTAGGGGATAGTGGGTTCTTTGCATATACTCGAGAGATGGTGGTTCTCTCTAGGGGACGGTGGATTCCCTACATATACTTTGAGGGATGGTGGTTCTCTCCAGGGGATAGTGGGTTCCCTGCATACCGATAGCTCAAGGGGTGACGATCCTGAGAGTGGGTATGGTGTATATGTATATGAGTTATGAGTATGAGTTATGAGCAATAGTGTTTGTAATGTGAACGTAAGTATGAGACGAGATGAGCTTCAAGGATCGAGTGTGGATCTCAGGTGGTGCTGTCCAGTGGGGTCAGGAGTGTTGATATCAGGTGGAGCTGGCCAGGTGGGGTCAGAGTGATGACATCAGGCTTGTTGACCATAGTGTGACGGTGTTGTATGATTCGAGGTCGAATCCGTGTTAGTGAGGGAGAGTTGTAACGACCACGAACCAAAATTAAAGATTTTGGTGCGTGCGTCGATCGACACAAGGGGTGTGTGTCGATCGACGCAAGGTTAAATTGAACCAGTTGGTTCAATTTAAGTCATCGGGTTGCGGACTGGTTTAGGGGAAACCCTAGGGCTTCTCTATATATAGGTGGTGGCCGCATTTTTGGTGGTGGAGAGGTTCCAGAAAAGTTTCAGGGAGTTTTCAGAGAGTTTTCAGAGAGGATTGAGTGTTGTGAAGAATCATTGTTGATTTCTTCGTGTTCTTGATCCTGAAAGTTTGTGAGGGTGATTGTGAGGCTCTGGATTGGTGATTGGATCCGTTTCTTCGCGAAGGAAGAAGAGATCTCGGATTTTGGGGAGTCGTTCTTCATGTTCTTCGTTGTTTTCATTCATTTTCCTTCCATAACCAAGGTGAGTGCGTGACCATGACTTATTTGGGTAAAGGGAGTCTCTTGATGCGTTTGATTGGTGATTGTATGTGTTATTTGGTTGGGTTTCGTGCCTATGTTGATGTTTTCATGCAGGTGTTCGATGAGTAATGTTCTGGAATCGATCTATGAGAAGATAGGTTTGATTCTTAAGCACTACAATGTTGCGTCGATCGACACCATTCAACACACTGGGCATCGATCAACACACTGGACATCGATCAACACAGAGGGGTTGTGTCGATCGACGCGGGTGGTTGACACGAGTTTGTTATGTCGTTGCTTGTGTGGTGAATTGTTGCTTGATCGCTTGGTATCATGAGTTTTTCTTATGCATGTGTGTATAGCTAAGTAGATGGGATGACCGTCTCACTAGGTATTTGTGATAATACTCACGCATCTCTTTTAACCATGTGATGCAGGTAGAGACAAAGTTTGATCGTGGAATCATGGCCGGGAAGAGGAGATGATCTAGAGTCTCAGTTGTCTGATGGTTGGGTTGTTAGCTATGCTAAGTTGTTGATTATTGTGGATGTTTGCGTTAGAATTGATAATTGGTTTAATGGCTATTGGTTTGAGTTGGATTTGGTTAATGTTTCAATAAAGTATGGGATTTATTGAATGGTGTTGCTTTGTTCAATTGAAAGTGTTGTTTTCGCATATTGTGTTTGACCGTTGAGGATTATTATTAAATAAGAATCCGAGTTTAAAATTTTTTAAATTTTTACTAGTCGGGTTGTTTCAGTTTGGTATCAGAGCCCTTATGGTTCTAGGGCGAGTGCACTTGATTGATTGATTATGTGAGTTAGTCGATTGCTTATTGCGTGGGTTTGGAGTCCTAGATCATCTTCTCCGAGCTTTCAATGAGATTCCACGGTAAGTGTTGTTTGACTTTTCTAGTTTTCTAGTATGCTTAGTGTTCTGCTGGGTAGTGCAAAGTGAGATGGCTAAAGGTACTAGAGGTAGTGGTCTGGTGGGCGCAGCCGGGGACTTAATCCGAGTTTGAATTTTTTTTAATTTTTACGGATCGGGTCGTTTCAATATTCAGAGACTATAAGAAATCGATAACAAAAAGAGAGCAAAAATATATGGGACATGAGTATGAATGTTAGAAATGATATCGTATAATAAGAAGGTTTGCCGATGAGGTTAAGCCATCGAATATTCTAATAGAGTTAGCCGAACTTGAAAGATAAACATCTAAAATCTTGGAATATATTCATATAAGCAATCGAAAATTTAAAAGAAAGATATACAACGATTATATATATCTATATAAAGAAGCAAAATTTGTATATGCATTATATATGCATCGCCCTGCTTAAAGTGACAACCTGAATTTGTATTTCATAGCCCTACAAATTTGTATTTGTATATGCAATATGGACGAAATACATTATTCATTAAATCAATCTCAAAATCCACATCGATTTAGTAAAAGATATTCACTAAATCAATATCAAAACTACATAAATCAATCTTAAATGATCCAAATTAAAGATTAAAAACGTTTTTTACTTCTTTGAGAAAGATAATGTGAGATTCAGGAACTTTTTATGTCTGATTAGTTCAATGGCTTGATTAGCAGAGTGATCTTTAAAAACACGCAACAATCATGAAGATTTGAATTAAAAGAAACAATATCCACACAAAAAAAAATTAAAAAAGAGAGAGTATTCAACGTGAATTGAGTAGTACGTGTGGTTAAGACGACATAGTCTAGAAGCAGAACATGGCGTTCATTGCTGTAGTGAGGAAGTAAGAGAAAGATATCTTTGAGCAAACCTATTTTCCTTTGTCATCATAAAAGTAGATGAGAATCTTCACAATTTCAATTCTTTTACAGCAAGCGGTAATGAGATGTCCATGCTTACACGATTAAGAAAACATATAAAATAGAAAAAAATTAGGCAAGATAAATTAATCGCAAACATGTAATATATGCTTCCAAAAATAAGAGGAAAAATCAAAGATATAAAGTCTAACCTTGTTGAAAACCTGAATTTGTAAGCATAATACAAACAAAAAAAATCTGAAAACACCTACAAAAACAAAACAAAGAAAAACAAAATAATCGATCGACATGAAATATTTTGACAATATAAATAAATCAGCAATAATATACCTTGACCATACACCTTTTCATGGACGGAAGAACATCATTAAGTAGAATCATGGCAGTAGATTTATTTCTTAAGAAAGACATGTTGCTTCAAGGTAGTTTGAGATGATAGGTTTTGTGAACTTTAGAATAGAAGTATATAAAGAAACGTTAAACCCTAGAATACCAATATCGTTTATTTTTTAAATATATATATAAATAAATAAGTAACAATAAGTTAAATAGAATGTATACATATCATATACGTATATAAATGAGGAATATATACGAAAAGTTGGATAATTCCGTTTCATATATATCTATCCACATTAAAATATGTAAAATTAACTAATTCACTTTCAACATCTTTGATTATTCGTTTTAGAACAACATGTTTTTTTTTTCCTTCCTCCGAAAATCACTCCCAAGTCGACACATAAGCAAAGTGACTTCTGTTTTGTAGATATAGATTAACAATCCAGAAACTAACAATCCAGAAATATATATAACAATTATATAAAAAAATCGAACCAAGTTTTTTTTCCTTTTTAAAATGACTGCATATCGTTTTTACCAAACCGAAAAAGCAAAAAAAGCATAAATCGAGCATTGCCCACCCACCCAGCCAGGTAGCCAATATAAGTGGATCGATCCCATAGTAGCTGAAATTCGTAGATTGTACGAGATAAGAGGCAATCTACGAAATCAAACACAGTTGGAAGGCCAAAATTCGATCAACGTGGACAAATCCGGCGAAAAAGCAAACTACGCTTTAGAGCATCTCCAACTCAACCACAAATCCTCAAATTTTGAGGTTTCTGTCATTTCAACCCAACCTCAAATGCTCAAAACTATCTTTTATTTTTCTTTTGGTCCTTATAATTATTTCTTTTCAAAAATACATATACTAAACTTAATTTAGAATAATTTAACTACACCAAAATAAAATAAAATAGGATAAATATTACATAGCATTAAAATAAAGTTCACACAATAGAAAAATACATTAAATAAAGCTCACACAAAGAATTTTTACAGTTAGTTTATAAAGAATTTTTACAGTTTATAAGGATTTTTTACAGTTAGTTTATAAAGAATTTTTACAGTTTATAAGAATTTTTTACTGTTTATAAAGATTTTTTATAGTTAGTTATGCAACAAATGAATGTGGACAAAGCCCCTAGCCCTGATGGAATGAATGTCGGATTCTACAAGCATAATTGGATGGCAATCAAACAAGGTGTGATAAATTTTGTTCGGCATTTCTTTACTTATGGCATTGTTAATCCGGAAATGAATCACACACATATTTGCCTTATTCCTAAGATAGAAGCTCCATTGCAGGTCAAGGATTTTAGGCCTATTAGTTTGTGTAATGTAGCATATAAGATTAATTCTAAGGTGTTAGCAGAAAGATTAAAGCCATGGCTAGGGATAATTATATCTGAAAATCAGTCGGCTTTTATACCAGAGAGATTAATTACTGATAATATCCTCATAGCTCATGAACTTCTGCACTCTTTGCAAACTAAAAAGCTAAAAACGCCCTATATGGCATTAAAGTTGGACATAGCTAAAGCTTTTGACAAAGTATAATGGCATTATATTGAAGCTGTAATGAGGAAGTTGGGTTTTGCAGAGCAATGGTGTAGATGGATTATGGCTTGTATCACTTCGGTGAGCTACTCAGTTCTTGTTAATGGATCGCCAGTTGGGAAAATTATACCAACAAGAGGGATACGCCAAGGTGATCCCATCTCTCCATATTTATATATTTTATGCACTGAAGGGCTTAGTGCTAATCTTTATCAATGTGCACAAGAAAGGAAAATAAGTGGGTTTAAGGCTAGTCGGGGTGGACCTTTAATTACGCATATGTTTTTTGCTGATGACTCACTTGTTTTCTGTAAAGCATCAGAGACAGATTGCAGAAACCTGCTAGCAGTCCTTGAGTGTTATGCAAGAGCATTAGGACAAGTGGTCAATTTCCAGAAATCGGCCATGGTCTTTGGGAAAGGGGTCAGGGCAGAAGTCAAAGGTATTGTCTCTCAACTGATGCGAATCAATAAAACAGGAGGTTTTGGCCGATACCTTGGACTACCTGATTGATAGGAAGGAGTAAAAATGATACATTCTCATTCATTAAACAAAGAGTTATGCATAAGGTTGATAGTTGGTACTCAAAGCTGCTGTCCCCTGCGGGTAAGGAGGTTTTAATAAAAGCGGTTGCGACTGCTTTGCCTAAATAATGCATGTCCTACTTCCTCCTACCTGCAGGTCTTGTTAACCAAATCACAACAGCAATCTGAAGGTTTTGGTGGTCAACAAGCAAGGAAAAGCACAAGATCCCTTGGATAGCTTGGAAGAAGATTACAAAGTCTAAAGCTGTTGGTGGACTTGGTTTTAGGGATTTAACTTGGCTTTGATTGCAAAACAGTCTTGGAGAATTTTAAAGCATCCGGAAACCCTTCTTGCTAGAGTTTACAAGGCGAAATACTTTGGTATGACAAGTATTTTAGAAGCGGTAAGGGGAAGTAGATCAAGTTATGCTTGGAAAGGCATATACCAGGCTACTCAACTTCTATCTAAAGAAGTTAGATGGATTGTGGGGAATGGCAGGCAAATTAAAGCATGGAGGGACAACTGGTTATTGGGTGATCAGAAACCACAACCTGCAAGGTGTAAGCTAGACAATGTTTTTCATGATTTAACAGTGTCTGAATTGATGTCTCCGGCTGTTGCAGATTGGGATAGGACTAAGTTAAGCCAACTGGTGGCAGATGTGGATATTCCTAAAATCCAGCTCATAAGACCAAGCATTTGTGGAAGGGAGGATTATGTTATATGGCATTATTCTAAGGATAGAGAATATAGTGTGAAGTCATGATATCATCTAATGAATACATTGAATCATATTCCAGTTTCACACGAGGAGCAAAAAACTTTTAAGGCTATATGGGCTCTTCCAATACCGCCTAAGATCAAATACTTTTGGTGGAGAGCTCTACATAATGCGCTCCCGGTTGCTGAGAATTTGAAGAGGAGAGGGTTAAGGATTGACAATATATGCCAAGTATGTGGAGAGAATGATGAAACTGTGAACCATATGCTATTTCAATGCAGAGTAACCTATGAAATTTGGGAGCATTCACCACTGAGACATTCACCACAGAGTTACACTCAAGGTAATCAACCTTCTGATCAACTCTCTACTAATATAAATCGTTTGTTGAAGCTTAATATAAGTAGGGGGAATGGGGCAAATGAAAATGTTCCTCTCTTTCCATTTATTGGATGGCGAATATGGAAATGAGGAATAGCCTTGTATTCAATGGAAAGAGAGAAATGATTCCAAATATTGTTGCAAAGGCAGTAGTTGATGTTCAGGAATGGATAGGATTAAAAATGAAGGAAAATGATCGGCAGGAGTTAGTCAACTCTCCAGCAAGACAACATTCCAAACCGCAATATGTAGGAGATTTATTACAATTACCTTACTCCTTCTTTTGTCTTGTAGATAGCTCTTGGTCATCGGACAAGGAAAGGGCAGGGCTAGGCTGGAAACTTGTAGATGCTATAGGTTTGGGAATTATGATTGGTTCTACATCCTTTGATCCAATAGTCACCTCATTGGAGGCGGAAGCTTTCGCTCTAAGGGAAGCAATACACCAAGTCAAGAGGCATGGCTATAATAATGTAGCGTTTGTTGGTGATTCGGAAATTGTTCATACCACGTTGGCCAAGTGTTTAAGAAGAGAAATTGCAGGTAGAAATCAACAAATTCTTGGTTATGTTGAGGATATTAAAAGATTGATTGTGGATTCGGATTTCAAGTTTTATGTTGTCCCTCATCGAATTACTACTGTGGTTGATAGTTTAGCTAAATGTGTGCGGCGAACACAAGCCAGTTATGTAATCAAGTGGGGTTTAACATATATTTTAGTAATGATAATATTAGTCGACAAAAAAAAAATTCTTATCATATGTTTTCAAACTCCAATTACCAAACCAAGAAGCAATGAGCGCATCTGATTCAAGTTATATCCGGTTCTTCTTAACATTTTTTGTGTGAAACTTGATTTTAATATTCTTCTGTAAAAAACGTTCTTTACTCATCTGAAGACTTAGAAACATACAATTATCTAAAAAAACAATCAAATCGACAATCCAAAAATATATAACAATTAACGATGCAGAAATATATATAACAAATTAACAATTAAACAAAAATGGAACCAATTTTTTTTTGTTTTTAAAATGATTGCATATCGTTTTTACCAAACCGAAAAAGCAAAAATAAAATATAAACCGGGCATTGCCCACCCACCCACCCAGGTAGCCAGTATAAGTGGATCGATCCCATAGAAGCCTTGCCCTTCCGATCTGCTAGTGCCGGAATGGGGAAATGGGTGGTGATCGCGGTTACAGTGGCGATAGTGGCAGTTGTTGTGAGGCAAGGGAGGACGTGGGACAAGGAGGCGGCGTTAGAGGCGTTGAAGGAGTGGTCGAATCGGCTTGGGATTTGGGCGATCCCGACGTATGTAGCGGTCCATACCGTAACTCTAGCTCTATGCCTTCCTTACGCCGTCTTCTTCGAGGCTGGTGCTCCTATTCTCTTTGGCTTCCTCCCCGCCCTTCTCTCTGTTTTCTCCGCTAAGGTTCTCGCCGCTTCCTTCTCCTTCTGGATCGGCAGGTCAATTTCCTCGAATTCATACTGTTTGGTCGAATTTGTCTTCTTGTTGTGTTAAGCATCTAAATCATTTGGATTCAGACCTAGTCATATAACATTTGAGCCTACATCACAACAAGATTTCTCCTTTCCGTCGATTTCTCCATTTTTAATCAACCAATCTCAAATGGTTGCTGCTTTCTTGATATGAACATTAGACTGCCTTTTTACTCATATCCATCCATAAACTCAAAAACAGCTTGTGCTTATCATTACTAACATACACTCTGCGTTACTATATGCCTCTCTGCGTTTAGTATAAGCTTTTACTTGGAGATATAGAATAACCTCTTGTGTTAGTTTAGATTTTCCTTCAATGCATCTTTGCTGCGACTTTATACACAACTTTCCTAGAAAGTTTCTGTACACATCCATTCAACTATAAGCATGATAGGAAGGGAACATCTGTTGGTTATCAGAGGAAAAATAACCAACAATGACTGTGAACAATATTCTTCTTGTAATATGGATGTGATGGAGAGTTATGAACAACATGCCGTGATTCTATTTGCCAATGTTTATCACTTGGGAGCAATAGCCTTTTCTCTCATGCATTTTATGTTTTCAGGTTTGTTTTTAAGAGTTCCACCACAGCAACAGCGTGGGCACAGAGAAACAAATACTTCCATATTCTCTCAAGAGGAGTCGAGCGCGACGGTTGGAAGTTTGTTCTTCTTGCAAGGTTCTCGCCCATCCCTTCATATGTCATAAACTACGCCTTGGCAGCCACACAAGTCAGGTTTGTAGTTGATTTTCTGTTCCCTACAGTTATTGGCTGCCTCCCGATGATCTTGCAAAATGCATCAGTCGGCAGCCTTGCTGGTATGGCTGTAGCTTCGGTAGCTGGAAAACAAAAAACTCAGGTCTGGGGGTATGTCTTCCCAGTACTTGGAGTTATGTCAAGTGTTCTAATTTCAGTGAGGATCAAAAAGTACTCTGCTGGAATTACGCAGGAATCATCAGATACACCGACTGCTAACAGCATTAGTTTAGCTTCATCTGAAACCGCAAATACCACTTCTGGAGCCGATGGATCCAAGAAAAGTGAGTGATGCTGCAAAATAATACACTTGTTTGGTTTGCGGCGATCAGATTCTGAACATGATGGCCTATTTTCTGCAACTAGGCAGTGTCTTAAAAGGAACAGGGTGTTAGTTTTTGTACTTCCTATATAAAAGATTCCAACAAAACAATACACTTTCTTGAGTTGAAGTGTAAAGTTGGTTCGGCTGAAATAAAAACGGGAAACAAAGTTGCTTCAAAACCCTTGAACTTTCGTTAGCTTGCCCAAATAAAAACGTGATCTCCAAAACATGCGTATAAAAACGTAGCAAATAAAACGGAGAGGTTTTTTTCCAAAAACACCGTTTCACAATCCGGACACCAACTAATTCGAGAACAGTGAGCATTGTGTTTCTGTGTTCTTATTCGAATGAGATCAATGTGTAATGGACATAACTTGTTCATTCATACGTGAGAATTGTAGAGAAGTGGCAATGCTTGGCAATGATTTCATACACAACAAAAATATATTCTGGTTTCATAATTCTGATCTACAACGAACAATCAAAATTACTACAAATCTCTAAGTACAAGCATAAAAAAAATCACCAATACAGCATCTAATTAGGGGTAAACGAGATAATGGATTGTCCATGAGATTTTCCATTTTTTTAGTCTATGATATTGTTAAACGACGTTGTCTTCCAACGAACTAAAACGAAGTTGTTTTCACTCGTCTGTCTAAATGTTCGTCGTTTTTGTGCAAGTATCTCAAAATCAAATTTTGTAAATGACGAGTCTTTAGACAAAATCGAAGAATTCTAAATTATGTCTAAAACTTGATTCTCGTTTTTTCAATCAAGATTCACATGTAAAGAAGATTCAGTCGGCCATATGTACTTCTACGTTCTAGTTTCGTTTCTATAGTTTTTGTTTTCTTAGAATAAAACATTTATAACTGTAGAGAGAAAAGACACAAAAGTTAAGTATGGATTCTTCTTCATCGGAAGGATCTTTGTTTATCGCTACCTTTTGTTGATTAGTATAGATTGTAGATATGATATTGGCCATTAGTGTGATGATGAGTTTGTCACTATGATGGTGATAGATGCGAGTGCAACCGGTTTTTAATTGTGTCGGTTTGGTTTTTGGTTCATACTTTCGTGATGATGTTATGAGGCGATGGTCCATGTTCGTTTTGTTCAAGCGTGGTCGATTCCAATAGTTAATATGGGTGTTGGTTCTAATGGGTAACCGTTTTATCTCTCAATGGTATATATCCTTTTCGGCAACGTCGCTACAGACAACACATCTATTGGTTCTCCAAAACAATTGTATATGATTGAAGAATGAGCATAGCAATGGATAATTTAGTATTTGATGTATATCATTGTATCAAGTTATTAGGTGACTCGCCTTCTTTGTCACCAATCCCTAATCTAATATCTTGATGTTGTCTTGATAGGAACATGATGTGTTTTTCTTTAAAACCCCAAAAAAGTGAGGAAAATAAGAGAGAAACCTATAGACAAGTAATTAGAAGGTCACATGAGAATCAATCATCATTTTAACGTTGTCGAAAATTCATAACTCATTGTCGAAAAATCGCAAATTCTACGACTGAGAAGTTTAAAAAAAAAAATTCTCATATTTTATTTTTATTTTATTTTACATAATTAGTTAATATGGTATAAAATTATGATTATTAAGTTCAAAATTGGATTATAAGTTTTTAAAACATTAAAAAAATTAGGTAGGTCTTGTTTATCAAAATTATTATAGTAATAATTCAATTTTTCAAAGTAGTTTCTCTTAAAACAATGATAATTTTGGGTTGACAAAAAAGATTAGAAAAAAAAAACAAAAAAAACTGAGCCAAGTCTGATGATCGGATCGGTGTTGTAACCACGCAAGGTCTCCTCCTTAGCATTTACCTTTCTCGTCCTTTCACTCACTCTCTCCTCTTTCTCGATCTCGACGCGAAAGCTTTCCTCTCTTCTCAAAGGCAAATCCAAAAACCAATCAGCGAAATCTCTCCTCCGCCAAATCTCTTTAAAACCCTCTCTCCTCCACTTTTCTTTCTCTGCTCGCTCCTTCCTTAACCTATTCTCGAAGTCGGTTCTTTTAATCCTGCCATGGCCGAAGCGAAGTTCGATCTGCCTGACGATCTCATCCTTTCCAAATCTTCTGATCAGTCGAGAGGTACTTTTCCAAGTCTTCTAGTTGTCTTTCTCTTGTTTGAATTTCTTTCGATTTCAATTTCCAGAAACTTATGTAATCGGTTGGTTTCCGGATCTGAATTCCATAGGATGCGGCAGGCGTGTTTAGCTTTGAATTTTGACCTAATATGTACCGATTAGGGTTCTATCTATCTATCTATCTTTGTCAACCTATCTGGTTATGTCCGTCCAGATGCGTTATCAACTTCATGTTTGGGATTTTCCTTTGTCGCCGATTCCATACTTTGGATCTGGAAAGGAGAAGTGCCTTTAATTCGGCCACTAGTGGTTTTCTGACTTTGTCTCCGTTTGGATTCTCTGATTTCCTCCACCTATTGATTACCTTATTTTTGAATTTGTCTTTAGAATTGGCGTCAGATAACAGCATTCCGTTGTCTCCTCAGTGGCTTTACACGAAATCAAGCGAGAGCAGGATGGTAATACCTTATCAATGGCTAAACACTTTTCTTTGTCTTATATTTTTTGATGAGTTTTTACTCTTTGTTCTCATTGTCCATTCTTCTGATGCTCTTGCTATGTGGTAGGATGTTCGATCTCCTACTCCACTGCCCATGGGAAATCCAAGTGACCCAAATCTGAAGGATGCATGGCGCTTGGATGCACCGGAAGACAAGAAGGACTGGAGGAAAATTGTGCCTGAGAATGAAACAAGTCGCAGATGGCGTGAAGAGGAAAGAGAAACTGGTTTACTCGGTGCTAAGAAAGGGGATCGAAGAAAAGCAGAGCGTCGCGTTGACAATGTCTCAAGCAGAGAAATCGGCGACAGCAAAAATATTGCTTCTTCGGATAGGTGGCATGATGCTAATACTCGCGCTGCTGTACATGAATCTCGTCGCGACAGCAAATGGTCATCTCGTTGGGGTCCTGATGACAAAGAGAAAGAAACCCGTTGTGAGAAGGTAGATAATAACAAGGACAAGGAAGAGCCTCAAACTGAAAGTCAAGCTGTGGTTAGCAGCGTCCGTGCAACTTCTGAACGGGACTCTGACCCTCGTGACAAATGGAGGCCACGTCATAGGATGGAATCCCAGGCTGGTGGGCCGACTTCTTTTCGCGCTGCGCCTGGGTTTGGACTGGATAGAGGACGAACTGAGGGCCCAAATTTAGGGTTCACCGTAGGCCGAGGAAGGGCTTCTGCGATTGGGAGGGGTTCTTCAACTACCTTAAATGGTGCTGCTGCATATGAGTTGTTAACAAATGAAAGTATCCCTGGTAAACAAAGCCCTTCAGTCTCTATGTTTCGGTATCCAAGGGGTAAGTTGCTTGACATGTATAGAAAACAGAAGCTGCATTCTTCCCTCGGTAGGATACCGACTGAGATGGAGGAAGTTGCCTCCATAACTCAAGTGGCTTTGATCGAACCTCTTGCTTTTATCATACCAGATGCCGAAGAAGAGGTATGGTCTCCACTGAGAACCTGCTTCCATTGCTCTTTTTCATAAATGTGTCACTAATGTTTCTATATCTTATCTAACTGACTTTTCCTGACTTTGTTGACGTGTATCTTATCTAATAGGCAAGCCGTAATGGCATATGGAAGGGAAGTATCACTAGTAGCGAAGTTCACACTTCCCCTGGGGAAGAATCCTTAGGTGAAAACAGTCTGGGTATGCTATCTTGTGTTTAGTTGCTTGGCCTCTATCTTTCCACCAAGCAAAATATAATGAATGCTTCTCTGATTTTGGTATTTTTTATGTTACTGCATTGAAATACCACATACCTGACTCAGGTGAGACGAAAGTGGATAGTGCTTTGCTAGGGGTTTTGAGTGGTGACAATGTTTCTGTTTCATCCATAATAGTAATTCCGATAGGTGCATGATAGGAGTCAACTGAGTTTTTTCAATATCATGTACTGTTTAGATAAGGTCCAGTCTATTCTTATGAGTTTGCTAGCATTTTTATATTCTGAACCAAAGTTGAACAACTATTGTTGTAGGATTACTTGGTACTCACAAAGGAGGTCTGGAGGGTGCTTCAAGTGTCTCAAGATTGAATTCAATGGCTTCTGAAAGTTATGGATCTGTTGGAGCTGCTAATCAAGTTTCTCATGGAAGTCCTGAAGCTGTTAGATCTGCTTTTACTAAATCCTCTGTGTTGGATGGGAGCGAACCCTTTGCTTCTTCTTTTGAGGAAGATTATATGGGGAAGCTGCAGCAACCAGATATTGAAGTGAATCACTCAGGAAGGGATATGCCACCTGAAGAGTTTACGTTCTTGTATATTGATCCTCAAGGAGTAATTCAGGGACCATTCATTGGGTCTGACATTATTTCATGGTTCGAACAAGGGTTTTTTGGGACAGACCTACAGGTTCGTTTGGCAAATGCTCCAGAAGGAACTCCTTTTCAAGATCTAGGCGGGGTCATGCAATATTTGAAGATAGAAGGTGCTCATGATCGAAAGAATGAGCTAGAAGAGGCTAGTTTAGAAGCAAATTCGGAGACTGGTTTAACAATTGCACCTGCAGCAGAATCTAATTATTCATCCTCTATAGCTCAGAATAATTTTCAGAGAAAGTCTGAGTCAGAAGTTTATGTGAAACCACCACATGCTGAGGACCGAAGTTTTTTGGACTTCTCCGGTCAGGATGAAGGTTAGTTGGACCTCTCTAACCTTTTCTCATTTGTGTGCATTGTGGGTGAACACATCTCTTTCTTCGGGTCTCATTTGCTTGTGTAGAAGCATTCATAACCATATTAATTTCTTTTGTGTTCATTATAACTAAATAATGCTTTTTTTTTTGTTTTCTTTTTTCAGAAATAGTATTCCCAGGAAAAGATGGAGTTTCTGGTTATGCGTCAGTAAAATCGTCTACAAGTATGCATGATGCTGCAATGGAATTTTCTGGCCGCTCAGCTATTCCTGTTGAATCAACTGAGGCTGCTACTAGGAATCAGAATGAGAACAAGCTGCACCCGTTTGGTGTGTTGTGGTCTGAGTTAGAGAGCAGTACCACACCAGTTACCCTGTTACCAAACACGTCTTATAGTGCAATTAGGGAGCCTACTGGTTCAATAGACACTTGGCCCATTGATTCCCTAAGAAATACACAAATTGACCCCAACATGTCCCTCGATGCTCTGGCTGCTAACCGGATGTCGCAGTTTGAACATGTTTCCAACCGCTTTAACCTTGGGGATCAACTTCCATTTGATCAACATCCCCAGCAGCAATTCCAGAATCGAGATATGCTGTCGCATTCACATATAGGTGAGCCAATATTACATCTTCGTGGCCAGGATTCAGTACATGGCCAGAAGTATCATGATCAAGCTCAGGATTTGGAGCATTTAATAACTCTCCAGTTGCAGCAGCAACAGAGGATTCAGTTGCAAAAGCAGCAGAAGATTCAGTTGCAACAGCAGCAGCTTCAACAAGAGCATCAATTACATCAGAAGCTCTTACAGGAGCAACAACAGTCCCATGCTCGACAATTTCATTTTCAACAGATACTACAAGGACAGACTCCTGATTCAAGGTTCGGGCAGTCGCATGACTTCCCTCGATCAAACAATGTGGATCAGATTTTGTTTGAACATCAGCTAATGAATGAATTGCAGAAAAGTTCTGGCCATCCTCCACAAGGTTTCGCATCATACATTGAGCAACTTGCCGCAGGAAATTTTGGCCAGTTGCCACATGAAGGCCATCCAAGGGAGCTACTTGAACAGCTACTTTCAACACAAATGCAATCTCAACATGGACAAATGCAATCTCAATATGGACAAATGCAATCTCAACATGGACAACTGCAAGCTGAATCAATCCGGTCTTTGGAGTATCAGCTGCAACAGCAAGAGCAGCGGATGCAATTGGCAAATGGAATGAGGCACAATACACTATTGGAGGAACAGAGACATATTGACCCTCTGTGGCCTTCTGACCATAATGGTCAGCTTCTAAGAACTCATCTTGGGATCCACCGTTCGCGCTCTTCTGCGGGATTTAGACCACAGCAGAGGCCATCCTTCGATGATCAGTTGGGTCAACTTGAGCTGAACCGTTCATATCAGCAAGAACTTCGGCAAGAATTATTCGAGCGATCAGCATCCTTACCTGTAAGTGCATTGGGGCTGAATCTGGATGCTTTAAATGGTCCTGGACTCTCTCAGGGTCTGGAGTTGCGGGATGCTACTGCCCACATGCAATCTTCTGGCAGATTGGGAAATTCTACTCCGGGTTTCAATCATCAGACTCCCCGTATGCCGTTTAGTGAACCACATTTTTCACAATTAGAACCAACGGAAGGACGCTGGTCCGGAGCTGATGCACAGCTAGCTGGTGACTGGATCGAATCTCAATTTCATAGATCAAATATGGATGCTGAGCATCATAAAATGAGGCCAGGAATTATGAGACTGAGTGAAGACTCTGGCTCATGGATGGTAGATGGATCTACAGAAGACAAGTCAAAACAGCTTTTTATGGAGTTGCTCCACCAGAGACCCGACCACCAATCTGCTGAGGCACCAAGCATGAAACGTGGGGAATCTTATGACAGGATAGCTCCTTCAGGCCTTATCTCAGGGTCAAGCTTTAGCCGCCCTTCAGACCGTGGTGGTCTGCTAAATGCTTCATCTGCCTTTGGAGCTCAAGCATTCTCTGATGAACAGGTCAACATATTACCGGGAGATGGGAACTATATGAGATCATTGAACCGTAGTAGTTCCTTGCATTCTGGAAATATTGATGGTGGGCAGTCAATTCAGAATGAAACTCAGGCCTTAAGTAAGATGTTTTCTATCAACAAAGACGCAAATGACATAAAAACTTGGAACACTGTGCCACCTAAAAATGAAGGAATGGGAAGGATGTCATCTGAAGCCCAAGACAGAATGGGCAAGCAAGCAGTATTGGAATCCTTGGTTCAAGGGGAGCTTCCTGTTATTACGCTTGGCCAACAGCATTCTTTCAATATCTCTGGTATGTATCTTTCAAGATTTTGCTTACCCTGAATTAACCATGGTTTGGAAACTTGATTTTGCTTTGTTCTTATGAAGGTTTATCCCGAAATCCTAGTGCTGCAGACCCATACTTGGTTGGCGAAGATAGAAGGAAGGATAGGTAAGTTTGTATTATGATGTTTATCACCAGTAGTTTAGATAACTAAAGCACCCTGAGCTGGTGTACCTCTAGATTCCTGCTGATTAATTTGGATGTGAGTGTTTGTAGGCTGGTAGTTCCATCACATGGGCAAGATTCAGTGTTGTTAAGAAGGCCCCCCTCATCCCATTCGTCATCATCACATGAAGGATTGCTCGAGCATATGTCAGACACAGCAAATAGGACAGCAACTTCTTATAGTGGAATTGAAGGTATCTATCTCAAGGATCCTTTGAGTCTTTTTCTTAATGCCATTATACATGGAAAAGAGAGACAGTCTGAATACAATATTATCAGGAGGTGGAAGGCGGGAATCAGGAGAAGCGGGAAACAAAGGGTCAGGGTCAGAAGCATCGTTCAGTGAGATGTTGAAGAAGAGTAGTAGCATGAAGAAGGTGGCAGAGTCATCTGATCCAACCGAAGCAAGCAAAGGTGGTGGGAAGAAGAAAGGGAAGAAAGGGAGGCAGATTGATCCGGCCCTTCTCGGTTTCAAAGTCACAAGCAATCGAATGCTTATGGGCGAGATTCAGAGGGCTGATGATTTTTAACTTGTTTTCTTTTTGTACAAAATCTTTACATGTAAAGAAAAACTTGTCAAGCATAGGCGCGTATAGGTTATATTTTTAGAGTCTTATTTCTTCCATTACATTAGAACGCAGGTAATAATAAAAGGATTCGTAAACCTCACATTGAAGAGATTAGGAATAATGTGTCTTGATTTGTAAATAAACTTGGAGAATTGTTTGGCCGATGGCTTCACTCTTGACCGGTTTAAGATAGAAATGATTATTAATTAATTTACTAACAAAGTTCAAACTCATTTGGTTCGGAGTTTGTTAGTCACATGGAGGAGCTGGTGAGCATGGGTTTCCCGTCCGACTTAGCCGCCCAAGCTTTGACGGCCACCGGCGGAGATTCGATCCAGAAAGCCACTGATTGGATTCTCTCCCACCAAACCATAACCTCCGCTACGTCGCAGCCCAAACTCGACCGCTTCCTCCGCCCCAATTCCGAAACCCTAAACCCCAAGCGCCCAAAGCTCTCCTCCTCCGCATCATCCAGCCACCGGCCGTTGTCGGAGCGTATGCGTCCTCTCACTCTCGACGACGTTGTAGGTCAAGACCATCTCCTCTCCCCCACTTCTCTCCTCCGCTCAGCCGCCGAATCCAATCGCATCCCTTCCGTTATCTTCTGGGGACCACCTGGGACCGGCAAGACCTCAATCGCCAAGTCTCTCATCAATTCCTGTAAGGACCCGTCTCTGTATCGCTTCCTCTCCTTGTCTGCTGTTAGTAGCGGTGTTAAGGATGTTAGAGATGCCGTTGAGAATGCCAAAAGGCTTAATCTTGATGGTCGAAAGAGGACTGTGCTTTTCATGGATGAGGTTCATCGTTTTAACAAGTCACAGCAAGACTCCTTCTTGCCCCTCATTGAAGATGGTACTATCCTCTTCATCGGAGCCACCACTGAGAACCCTTCTTTCCATCTCATCACTCCTTTGCTCTCACGCTGTACACTTCTTACTCTCAATCCCTTGAAACCCAATCATGTTCACACTCTTCTCAAACGAGCTCTCCATAGGGGTTTCTCTAATAGCCTGGAGGTTGGTGATTCTGTCCTTGAGTTCTTAGCTCACAACTGCGATGGTGATGCACGCGTCGCCTTGAATGCCCTAGAAATCTCAGCTACCATGGCTGCTGCTCGACCCGGATCTGGGGTTGTTGTGTCCCTTGACGATGCAAAAGAGGCTCTCCAGTGCAAACATTTGGCCTACGACAAGGCAGGCGAACAACATTACAACCTCATAAGCGCACTTCACAAGTCTATGCGCGGAGGAGATGCTAATGCTGCAATCTACTGGCTGGCTAGAATGCTCGAGGGTGGGGAAGAGCCGCTTTACATTGCGAGGAGGCTTATAAGGTTTGCAAGCGAGGACATTGGGCTTGCCGACCCTTCAGCTCTTAACCAAGCAGTTGCGTGCTATCAAGCTTCACATTTCTTGGGTATGCCTGAATGCAATGTAGCTCTTGCCCAGTGCACCGCTTACTTGGCACTGGCTCCTAAATCCGTTGCTGTTTACCGTGCATTAGAAGCTGCACGGAAGGTCGTTAAGGAGTCGGTTGGACAGAATGAAGGAGTGCCTCTACACCTGAGGAACGCGCCAACCAAGTTAATGAAGCAACTTGAGTATGGAAAAGAGTATATATATCCTCCCAATGACCCTTCCTCTGCTGCAGCTCAGACATATCTACCTTCGTCGCTTCTGCATTATAAGTTCCTCGAATGGCCGGAAGGTGATATCCAACAACAACACAACATCAAGTGATCTCCAAGATCAACAACAACACAGGCTCTAACTGCTAGACTTTAGTATGTGATGTGGAGAATTATTTTGTAGAGGCTACGACTTTATTTTGTACTAGTGTTGTGGAGCTCGGGATAATATCACCGCCATACCAAGTGTAGCGTATGATGCGGCTACTCAAGCGTTGGGTTTTTATAATTTGAACTTTCTAAATCGTTTTTTGCTTAAATCGGTTTGGTTCTGTAAATTAAACTCCCCTTTATTTTGTGTGATTTTCTAGGTGTGAAAGTTTTTGCGTATGTAACACATAAAAGAAGTTTAAATTAGGGTTGATTACACTAGGAGATATTTTACTTTATTTCAAGTTACACTTTTTTTTCTAAAGACACTTTATGCTATTATTATAAAAAAAATATGACGAAAATACCCTTATTTCAATTTTTAAAACGTTCGTGGACAAGTCATAAATAATAATGTGAATGGATGTATATTGATGGATGAAAAAACCGTTGACATATAAAAAGAAAGTAAGCGTGGATATGCTATTGTGTACATAATAATAACTTTTAGATGGTTATAAATGAACATATGATTATTATTCATTTTAACTACATAATCATCTATTATTACATGTCCACAAAAACCTATACACAGATCAATAATCACGATTAGATATTTTTTGGGATTAATTTATAGTATAACTAAAATAAATTATCCACCTTAACCTATAACTTTTTAGGATAATTATCCACAATAACCTATTCAAGTATTTGAGATATGCGTTACAATTGACTGAAAATCATCACATGTTTGATTACAAAATACAATATCAAAATTTTCAAAATACACCATTATAAGAAAGAAAGATAATTTTATAGAGTCAAAAGCACAAAATCTCAAACCAATTCTTATTTGGATTTTCATCATCTTGACACTTTATCTATCTTTAATCAAAACACGACCGGTACGTGTGACCGATACTGGGCACTCGTGTCACGGGGTGATCGGGGCGAGATACCGGTCGAGGACGTCGGTCGATATCTGGTCCGGTATTGCCTCGTGTCGCGGTAAGTGTTGGATCGGTCGTGGTCCACACAATTTTTCGTCGAGCTTTTTCTTCGTCTATACACATCGGATTTGAGATCCGAAAGATGATGCTACGGACTCTTGAGAACGAGATCTTTCCAATGGTATGGATATTGTAGCCTGGTTTGTGGTGGCTTGAACTGTGAAAAAGCTTGAAGAAGATGCGGCTTCGTAACCTTCCTAGACGGTCTTGTTCAATCGGTCATAACTTTCATACCGTAATACCAAATTACGTTCTGCTTTTTTCTGTAGCTTTGTATGACTGTCTACTATAGTTTCACCAAATTTCAGATTTTTCTGGGTTGATTTGGTAATTAATTTGTGCTTTGAACCAGAACGGGTCTTGTTAATCTCCTTCTCTTCTTCCTTCTCCAAAACAAACATTTTTTTATATATATTGTGACTTTTTGCAAACACCTGAAAAATTCCTAGTTAGAAAAACCAATGAGTAATAAAGAATTAAAATTAATACCATAATTAAAATTTTAAATTAATGATTCGAAGAAAATTAAAACCAAATAAGGGTTGCCTCCCATAAAACGCTTGTTTTAAGTCTTTTAGCTCGAGTCCTTTCTCTTTTAAGCATAGGATGACTCCACTAAAGGAATTGGGACTCCTTTAGCTTCTCGGCACTCTAGACTTGATGGTTTGAGCTTCCATCTATTAGCATCTTGATGGCCTTCATGAAGAACCATTGCTTCGGGAAAAGTTTTATCGTATTGTTGACTTTTTCTTGGATGAATTCTTCACCTTTCTCCTTCAAATCGGTGGGGATAATTATTCTAAACATTGAGAAAAGTTTTGATGACATTTTAAGCTTCTGTTGTTCATGAACGAGTTCGTCTTTTAGTTCCTTAGGTGAAAAAATTGATTTTGCAACACTTGGGGTCTTTCGCCTTTTGGTATTGTCGGTTTGACAACATCCTTATGTATGGTCGGAGGGGCTAGATTTTTCACGTCTTCGAACTCCTTTATGGCATCACTTTTTAAAGCCGGATAGAACACTCCTTTGTTAAGGTTAGAGAAAGAGATTTGGTGATTTGTAGAATCCACAAGTGCTCCAACGAGTTCTAGGAATGGTGAACCAAGAATCAAAGGCTTGTGAGGATCATCTTTCATCTCCAAAACGTGGAAGCTTGTTCTAATATCATAATCTCCAAGTTGCACGACTAGATTTGAGACGAAACCATGTGAGATTGTAGAAGAAGCATCTCTAAACGACATTGGACATTTGCAAGGCTTTAACTCATTAATCCCCAATTTACTTGCTATTCTTTTAGATATGATGTTAACATCAGCTCCTCCATCACACAAAGAATCCTTGAACTTAATTCCATTGACGAAACAAGGAACAAGAAACTTTCCAATTTTGTCGATTTTCTCGAGTGGCTTTGTCTTAAGCTCTTCTTTGTCGGTTCTCTTTGATTCTCATGGGTAAAGTTCTTGTCCTGGAGCTATACTAAAATTGACAGCCTCTTGGAGTGGCTTAGGGTTAGGCACGACCTTGCTTTCATCAGCAGAGAAAACGTTGCGAAACGTTTTTACTTGAGCTTCGGCTTGTTTCTTCAAGGGTTCACTTGGTCGAGCAACTTTAACATGCAACTTGTTCACGTGGCCAGCTGGAAACTCATACTTATTACTAAAATCATTGGGGATTGTAGCTAACTTGTAATCGAACTCTTTATTGATTTTCCTTTGGCTTTCTAGAAATTGTTGATGTCGAGCTTGAACCATACTTTCTTGTTGATCCCTTGATGTCATAACTTGAGACTCTTGTGGAAGCATGAACCGTTGTTGTTGATGGATTTGCGGTTCTTCATAGTAACCTTGAGACACATCTTCTTGAGGATAGAACTGGTTTTGAAAGTTCCCAAAATCTTGATTAAAGTTTTCATAACCGTAGTTCTGCTTTTGTTCACCAAAGTTGTTCATCTTCTTTTGTCTCTTGGATGAAAAATTTTCTACAAAATCTTGACTCGAGTAAGCTCTATTGCTAGGGACGTCCTCACAAAGGTGCATACTCCTCTTTTTTCTCTCAAGAATCTCATGATGAAACTCCTGAACAAGCATCTTCAACTCTAAAATTTCATTACTCCAACTTGTGTTGATTGCTTGGGATGTCTCTTCATAGTTTGAGTGATAATTTCTATCACTAAAAGCCAAGTTCTCTATCAACGTCCTTGCTTGAGCTAATGATGTTGTCAAGAAGTTCTCATTGCTTGCAACATCTAGATAACGCTTGCACTCACGCGTAAGGCCTTCGTAGAATGCTCCATAATCTAGTTTCTTTGAAACCATGTTGTGGACAGTCTCTAATATATTCCTTGAAATGGTCTAGGGATGCAAAGAATGGTTCATTCACACCTTGTTGAAAAGTTAGAGATCTTGTCTCTAAGTTGCTTCGCTCTTTGCCTAGTGAAAAACCTCTCAAGAAAAGCTTCCTTGAATTTCATCCAAGAGGTGATAGAATGAGAAGGAAGTGACTTCTTCCATCTAAGTGCTTTGTCCGCCAATGACTGAGTGAATAGCTTGCATCTTATGTAGTCCTCATCAACTCCACTAATGAGGCTGATTAGTTCTTCAAATGCATCTAGATGATCCAAAGGATTCTCATGAGCAAGACCGCAAAACAGATTCTCTTTTACTAATGCAATAAATTGAGGTTTTATTGCATAGTTTAGCTTTTGTGGTGGTTGAGGACATATTAGATTTCGGTTCATGAAGAGGATTGGTGACGTGTCGAAGTCTCCGATAGTCTCATAAGCCATCCTTGACATAGCTTTATCCTTTCTCAAGTATCAACCTGAAACACACAAAGATAAAACCAACGAAAAACAAAATTAAATAAAAAGAAAGAAAAAAATTTCTTAGACTAGATTTAAATCAAAAACTCGTAGATAAACGATATTGGTCCCCGGCAACGGCGCCAAAATTTGATATGCTAAAATTTACCCTGAGCTACTCTCTCAAATTAAGAGATCGCAGTAGTACTTAGGAATCGATCCACAGAGACCAGATAGTTATGCTACGAATTTATAAGATTGAAATCAAGCTAAGAAGAAAATATATTTTAGGGTTTTTGTGGTTTTATGAATAACGATTGTAAAGCAAAGAAAGTAAAAGCAAGGATAAATCAATAAGAGAAAAGCGTTAGGACTTAGGTATTTCGCTGAGAATCATGCAACAATAAAGATTGATTGATTTTAGAGACTTAGGAATTATGAACAGTCTAGAACACAAAGCACTGATATAAGGTCATCCCACTGTCGTGACGTAACTAACCATCTACGTTTTAGCACCCTAATAGACTCAACTATCGCAGGTTATTACAAGGTGAAAACATGCATTAAAGTTCAAGTTTGATAAAGTTCACCGCACTCCATAACTAACCTTTCGAATTGTTAAGGCGTTTGGCTCATCAAATACTAGTTCATACAATATAACAAGCTTTTGGAGAGTATATAAACCTAAGATCAGATCACTAGATGATCGGTAAAGCAATCATGAATTAAGTACAAGTAAAGATGAAGACTCTAATGTATTCCCTAAACAATCATCAATCAATTATCGAATTATGAAACTCATCGAAAACCTAAAACCTAACAAGTGAATTACTCGGACATGATTGAAGTAACAACGAAGCAACAAGGATAGACACGAATCATCATAGATAAATTGAATTTAAAGAGTAAGAGATAAGAAATCTTCTCTATATCGAAGTACAAAGTGAGATCTCCTCCTATAATCTAAATCCAATGAAGAACAAAGATGAAAACGTGTTTAGTGTTTAGAGAAGAGATAGGCGGCTGTCTAGGGCTCCCTAGTCGTGCCCTCTTGACTGCTTATTGATATTTTGCCTCCTAAAGAAGCTAAAAACAAGTATATATAGGCTTATGGTCTTCCTAGGGTTTAGTTTATGACAAAACGGTCTTTTACGTCAAAACTGCTCCAATATTGGTCATGGGTATCGGCCCAAATTCGTGACCGGCACTGGGAGTTAAATGACCTCTCTCGTGTGCTGAAAATTGGCTAGAATATTGGTCCACGGTGCAGGCCGTTATTTGGTCCGAAATTGGACTTGCTTCAGCTTCGAGGCAGTTCGACATGTGCTTTGTAATTCGGGTGTATCTTCCTGTTCACAGATCCAAATGATATGATTCAAACTTCATTGTACAGATAACTCAAATATCTATCTCCACACCAAGTTTCATCCAATTACAAATTGATTTTCTCCTCCGTTCACTGCTGAACTTCTGGCATATATGTTCTGTCCAATTTGGTAGAATGTTGTTTCTTGTGAATTCTTGGTTCTTGATGGTGTCTCTGGCTTATGAAAGTTGTTGTAGCTTGGTATACACCTCTTTTGGCCCTTTTAGCTCTGTTTTGCTTGATTTTCCTATTAAGACTCTAAAACTACAAATACGAGGAAAACTACCTCTTTTGGCTGAAAAGCTTATTAAAGTGCATAGAAAATATAGTAAAATAGATAGTAAAATAGGTAAAATATGGAACATATCAAGGAGTCACAGTGGTGAAGAATGAAAAGGAACGAGCTGATTCCTACAAGGACAGTGACTGGGCACAGGATGTGTATTGACTACCGGAAGCTAAACCGCGTCCCCATCAACCACCACACCACTGGAGTCACGAGCCATGGACCACCGAACCACCGCTTAGAACCACCGAGCCGACCACCTAACCGTTTGGTCAAAAGAGGTTAATCTTTCCTTTTTCACTCTTTTAATTATTTTAAACCATTTTTCACACATAATTTTCCAAGATTCAATTTATTTTTGCATATTTCATGATTATTTAACTAACAATTATTTAATTCATGAATTTTGGCATTAGAAAAATAAATATTGGTTAGATTTAAATGGTTTTAAATATAATTTTCACATCTTGATATATTCATTCATTGATTTCACCTAGATTAATAGTTTTTAACAATTTGGATTCATTATTTTGATTTCTTTTTGTTTAATATCTATTTTTCCTTCCATTGGACTTGGAATTCAATACAATTGTATTGAAGACTAAGATCCGGGATGAATTTAACAAGTGATTTCAAGTGTTTTTGCAAGGATATGTTGCTCTTAAACAGGATTTTCAAGTGATTCCATTGTGGACGCACAATTCAATCGTCTTACGCATTATCCACCATTCAAACGAGATGTGATCGAACGAGAGGACATTGGAAATACTATGCATGGTTTCGATTCATACAGGATATCTGATGCTCAAAAACAACAAAGATCTAAGATTGATCGCGACAACCTAAGATTTTTGCTGGACATATCTAATTTCACCGGTACTATCATTCTATTCTCTATCTTTTTAATTCTTCTTTTCAAATAAATTTTCATCATTACTCCCTTAATTTGATTTAATTTTACACCGGGGACGGTGTAAGTTAAGTTTGGGGGGATTGTTGTTACTAACACGTTTGTTAGTGTTTGGTTTTTACGTTTTCAAAAGGATTTTTCAAAAAATTATTTTCAAATAAAAAAAAATCGTTTTTATTAAAAATAATAAGATAGGAATTATGACACTTTTTTAGGATTGACATTTTGAGTTCAAAGACTATGTAACCATTGTTGCAGGGTTTGATCATGACAATCGATTCAAAAACTTCATGATGGAGCTTCCGTCCAGAAAATTTCTACTTGCAACTGTTTTGATGGATATGATTTTGACTCTCTATTTGGACTACTAATATGGTTTTTGATTATTTCTTATTAAGGATGTTAGATCAAGGAAACGAATCACACATTCATGACATCTTATCCTCTTTTATCACTCTTTAATGTCATGAATGGCCAGCTCATCTTTAGTTGGTACCCTACCTAAAAACCCTTTACCTTCTTTCAGACCTCATGCATTCTCTTTTAGTTTCATACTTGCAGATATGTGCAAAAACGTCGGAGAGAAAAGGATCGACGTAATTTTCCAATCACTAGAGATGCGACGATTTGGTAAAGAATGGTGGAGTACAAATATCGATTTTCAAAGAGCTTGGCCGTTCCTTAGATGCGTAAAACATAGTAACAATTCGTGTCTATACTTGACTTATATGAAAGAGATACCGTTTTCCCCTTTTCAAAAGAAAAAAAATAAAAAAAAATAAAAAAAAAAGAAAAAAAATAATAATAAAATAAAAATAAAAAGAAACAAAATTTAAAGGAAAGGAAAACGGTAATTCTCAGAGTCTTATGGCAAAAGAATACCCAAGGAATGTCATGATACAAAAGAAGAGACGAGTATAAGAGATTTCAAGTGATTCCCGGAGAAAAATCTAAGTCTGGGGGAGAAAGACGTGTAGAAGTGGTTGGGAAATTGTGGACATCAACAGGTCCATTCTCTCTTGCGATTTTGCATAATATCTCGCACCCGGAGTCTATGGTAACGCTAAAAACTTTTAACCTCACCACTAAAATCAGCCTTTTCCAATACCTAGCCCGTCTTCCTTGAATGATATTCTTGATGGGAAGTTTTCACTAAATCTAATCGAGTCGAAAGAGTCAATTGATTTGAAGTTGAGATTTTTGCAGGGACAGAGATTTAGAGTATGGCTATGTTGCGAATTCGTGATGGAAGAAGATGACAACGTCAATGAGCTAATCTTGTTTCATGTGGATTACAGGTTTAGAATTTGATGCAACGATCCAAAGGATATGTGAGTTCCTCCGAATTTCAAACCTCTTCTCAATTCTTGACTATTGTTTGCTTGAGGACAAGCAAAAGACAAGTCTAGGGGAGTTGATATACCCTATATTTTACCACTTTTTCTATCTATTTTAATATGGTTTTTATATATATTAATAAAGCTTTTGGACCAAAAGAGATAGTTTTCTCGTATATGTAGATTTTAAGGTCTTAACAGGTTTTATCATCAAAAGGATGTAAAAAGGATAAAAAATAGTGTCATCTATGACACAGCTACTTATCCAAGTCAAAGGAACCAAGCCAAGTCTCTTTATCTTGAAGATAATGCACATTCTCCTACTGGACAGAACGTATACGCCAGAAATTCGCTGAAGAACGGAGGATCAAATCAGTGGGGAATTCAATGAAACTTAGTATGGAGATATCCCTTTGAGTTAGCTTTCCAATGGAGTTGGAATTTAATCAATTGGAGCTGTACTTTAGAAGATACATCCGAAACACTGAGGACATGTCAAACTGCCTTCGAAGTGAAGTTAGTGCAAAATGGAGCCAAGCACCGGACCAGCCCATGGGCCGATATCCAGACCTTTTTCCGACCTTCTAGAAGAGTCATGGAAGCTTCCAATACCGGTCACGCAACCCAACCGTTATCGTGTCCGAAATTGCCTCAGTTTTGACCAAAAAGACGTATTTGCCCGAAGAAACCCTAGCTGATTTAAGCCTCCTTGAACCCCTATATATACCTGTTTTTAGACTCTCTAGGAACTCAAGCAGCCTACCTTAATAGCCTAAATCAATACCTAAACAATGTATTTCATTTTTCTCTTGTTCTTCATGTTTATTTGATTCTAGAAGCCTTTAAGGATAGATTGATCTTTGCCCTATTGCAAAGAGATGAGATCTAACTCCTTACGCTTAGATAGATCAATGAATTATACTGTCTATGTGCTTTACTCTTGCTGCTACGTTTTGCAAAACATGTTAGAGTATTAGCTTTGATTTGATTGGCACTTTATTCTAGAATTGATTCTTCATCTTTATTTATACTCAAAGCATGAACTGGCCTAGCTATCCAGGGAGTGATATTAGGTTGATATACTCTCCTAAAGCTTATTATATCTCCGGACCTAGTATTCGATGAGCTAGAAACCTTAACAATTCGATAAGTTAGTTAAGGAGTTTAGTGAACAATCAATCTTGAGCATAAAACATGTTTTCACCTTGTAATAACCTGCGATAGTTGAGTCTATTAGGGTGCAAAACGTAGATGATTAGTTACATCACGATAGTGAGATGACCTTACCTTAGTGATATGAGTTCTAGAACAACTAGTATTAAAATCCTAAATCGATTGCTTGTGTTTTGCATATGTTTTGTAAATTGCTTAATTTATAATCTTAACTGATATCTATCCCTTTACTTTATTGCTTTGTTATTTGCTTCCATAAAACCCCAAAAACCAAATAATATTTTCCCTTAGCTTAATCCGAATCATATAGGTTTGTAGTGCATTCATCACTTAGTCCTCAGCGGAACGATCCCTAAGTACTACAATTGTCTTAACTGTGCACTTGCAGTTCCCTAGGGTTATAAATTTAAAGACCTAATTTCATAAACCCTACATAGTGTAACAGAAGAAGAAGAAGAACCAACGAGATTACTGATAGACTTCTCGTGAAGATCTATGCCCAAAGAATGCCCTTCGTATGGTTGTAACTCGAACAGAAGTAGATCGGCTCGATTGATGCGGAAATGATAAGAAGATGAACAATTTGATGAGGGATGAATGCGTGAATGATGGATCAATTTTTACTTCTAAGAGAGATGTAAATCTCTTATACTACGAGGCTTGATCCTAACTAGAATTTACGCACTAAGAAAAGAACAATTTAAGAAGATATTACACACTTCTCGGATCAAACAAGTTTTGAGAGGTTTTTGATAAAAAGTTTGATGAATATTATTGATGAGAAGTGCGAGTTTATATAGGGGAGGAGGAAGCGAGAAATAACCTTCAACCTTCCTCATTTATTACACGGGAAATAACAAAAACAATAAATGATTTGACTAAGAAGTTTGTAAAACAAAAACAAGATAAAGATAGATGTTTTACTCGTTGCGATACGGCGGAAAATGAGCCAACAGTAGCAATGCCGATGATGGATGAAACAACCCGACCTTTTTTTTTTAAATCGGATTATTGTTCTCATAAATAATAATCTTCAAATCAATTTAACACATCAAGCAAACAAGCAAAATCATCAATTAACCAGCGGAAGTCATAACCAACTAAACCAAATAAATGATCCAGTAAATCATATAACTCATTGAACCAACAAAACCAATTCGATAAATTCCATAAACCAACAACTTAGCAATTCTAAACAATATCAAATCACAACTCAACAAGATTTACATCATCCTCCTCTTCATTGCCATGATTCCACGATCACACTTTTTTTTACCTGCATCACATAGCAAAACGAGATGCGTGAGTATTATTATACATACTCAGTGAGACAGTCATCCCATCTACCGACTATACACACAGGCACGATGAATTATCAAGACACACAATAAATCAACTCATCAAACAAACACATAAACACAACATGTATACACGAGGGAAAAATCTCCAAACCAATCATTCATCCAATTCCACACAAACAACGACATATCTTAACAATTCATCTACCCAGATAAGTCATGCTCACGTAATTACCTTAGCGATCACGTCCAAAAACTGAGTTTGGAAGGAAAAGTGGTTGAAACTAGCGTCTCAAATCTGGATTCATGAAATAAAGTTTAATATTCCATTATCAAACTTTCTACAATGCTTAACCGGTTTGGCCGGTTTAAACGAGTCAGACAAAAACATAGATAACTTATTACGTAACCTCAGATTAAACCGAACTCAGTGTCTCTGGAAAGCCAAGACTCGGGGCTTTCCAATGATATCTTGATCGTCTCCTGGGTCCTTACAAATCGACAGAAAATAAGTCCGCAAGTTTGCTGATCGGATCAGAAAACAGAAATTCCAGTTCAGAAACAGTTATTTTCTTAATATTGAAACACCATTTGCGAGCAGACGATATCTCGTAATTCAAATATGAAAGAAACTACAAAAACTAGAATTTGTGATCTTTCCAGAGACACAAAGATCTAGACCTAAGTCCTTCTGAACCGTCGGGAATCTGCCTGCAAAATAGCAACTCGAAACTAAAATTTCATAAGGAAACGACGGCTAGAGCAAAAACGGTAGGACTTCACTATCACAATTCTCTTCCTCTTACCTCTAGCCACGAGCACCACTTATATAGGTGAGTAAGGAGCTAGGTTTAGGGTTTACACCCATCAGAAAAAGACCGAAATACCCTTTCTTTAAGTTTTGGGCTTTTGCATCAATTCCCAAAGATATGGGCTCTAGGGTTGTGGGTTTATTGAGATTGGGACAAAACCCAAACCGCAAACCCAGCAATTTAACAAAAAATAAACCATTCGGTTCAATTCGATTCTCATCTTAAAATTTTGGTTCATGAGCATTACAATGGAGCTTATGAATGAGTGTGCGAGCTAGCCTCGTTAAAAACCTCACTTGGAAAATCCATTGGGACAAAATCAAGTGGAGGAAAAAAAAGCACAAGTCGCACACCTCCCATCACCGACCCTTAAGCCACTTGGATCGCAACCAATGTAGTTGGACAAGTGCTTGGCTCAAGGTTTCTTTCAATGCAGGAAAGAAGTGAAGTGACAGATTGGTTAAGTAGATTGGTCCTTGACCGCGTCATAGGTCCAACCGGTACATGCAAAGACTTGGAGTCTGAAAGATATTCCTCGGCTACGAGCTACTCCTCAGCTACTAGCGGTTCTTTAATTCCTTGTCACGAACCTCTATGTCCCGAGCTAGCCATGATCTCATCATCCTCTCCCACTTGAAAAGGATTTGTCCTCAAATCCAATTTATTTGCATTGAAAGAGACCAAGTGAGAAATGTATTCATGAAGAATTAGGGGCATACCTCCAAATCTGTTTTGGCTCGACTTTGGTTTATTTGTTGCATCTGGAGGTGCTTCTTTGATCAGCATGAAGATATTGACGTCTTGGTGTTTATCCCGGTTCAAATCAGGTGGCTTAAATCGTTTGTCTTCCTCTCTCTTTTCGGTTTTGCTTGGGCGCTTCAAGGCGACTCTAAAACCTGTATTTTGCTATTTTGACAAAGACAAGTGAATCATATCTGCATGATCAGGGATGAAAGGATTCTTGAGAACAAAGATACTTACCTTAGCGAGTTCAAGTTCTTTTTCTCTGGCTCGTATTATGATTGATGGTGTCCATCCATGGCGTAAAGCTTGTTCAAGGTTAATGGGAACTTTTTTGGATCGATGAATCTCTTGCTGGTGATTGTAGTTTGATCTGAGCATAAGTAATGCGTCTGGTGGTTCATCTTTGAACATTGAAGAAGCTTTGACTACTTTCGCATGCTCCTGGGTAGTTAATTTAAGTTGAAAGAACGCAAAGTAGTGCTTTCTTGGGTAGTCATAAGGAAATGGCATAAGAGTTTGTTCCGACTCATAGCTAGTTGATTGCTCCATGTCTATAATCGATGGGAAACACTTTTGTGCAACTGCTGGTGATTTTTCTTCAAGAACCTATGAAAATGAATCAATACTACTCGGTTGTACCGGTTTGGAAAGGATTAGTTTTTCACAAGCTTGATTACTTTCAAGCACAAAATCATGTTTTTCAGAAGAGAAATCACACTTATCTTTCACAGATTTAAAAGGAAGAGCACACTTAGCTTTCATGGATTTTCTGTAAGAATTAAAAAGCTCCAATAGTTCGTTCTCAAGTTGCTATTTTGTTGTGGTGCTGCTTTTAACGTTTTATCAGAGATCGATTAACAAAGACGAAGCTAAATCAATTGGTTCTTAACAGGAAGTGTAATGCATGTTTTCTTCAAAAGCATATCTCATATTTGTAATTGATGAGATCCTCCTAAGATCAGCACTCTTAAGTTGAGAAAAAGGATAGGCCTTGCTGCTATGAAACCGTGAAACTTGCAAAGACAAGGGATGTGGATCGAATGGTCACACAAGAGATGCAGAAAGACTCTTGATTTACCAACTAATTCGCTTTCGATATGACCCACCAAAGGGATAGGCACTTTTAAGTTGAGAAAAAGGATAAGCCTTGCTGCTATGAAACCATGAAGCTTCAAAGACAAGGGATGTGGATCGAATGGTCACACAAGAGATGCGGAAAGACTCTTGATTTACCAACTAATTCGCTTTGGATATGACCCACCAAAGAGGATCATGTTTCTTGTTGGATATTACACACCAGCAAGATGATCTAACTTAAAAGAGTTTTTGATAAAAAGATAGATGGTTTTTCTCATCAGAGATTACATAACTTATAAAGAGGAGAACAAGCCTTGGAACACACTCACAAAACTGTCTCGAAACTTAACAAAATATTAAAGACATAATTTAAAAAAATAAAAACCGTTCACTTCTTTTGACCTCCAAAATAACCCTTGAACTACTGTTTTCGTCACTCCTCTTGACCAACAAATTAACCACTTCGTTTGGGCTCTTCTTGGACTTGTAATGGGCATAAAATGGACTGAGCTTGATAGCTATTCTCTTGGATTGATTTTTGAATGTTATGTCATGGTCTTTATCAACAAATGAGCGATTTGTAAGTGAAACATTTGCTTCATTAAAAACCTTGTTAAGAAAACTCATTGGGACAAAATTTGACAAGGGAAAAAGAGTACAAATGAGACACATGCTCATTTGATGATCATGTATCAAAACCAATGAGGTTAAGATAACATATTTTCCATACACTTTCTCTGCTACAACTTCATCATTAGCCTCATGAACACTGCTGGTGCATTAGTCAAACCAAATGGCATCACCACAAACTCGTAATGCCCATACCTCGTCGTGAAAGCAGTTTTCCTAACATCTTCCTCGTCGATAAGAATCTGATGGTAACCTGAAGCCAAATCGATCTTGGAGAACCAAGTAGCCCCTCAAAACTAATCCAACAACTCATCAATCCGTGATAAAGGATACTTGTTCTTCACAGTGACTCGGTTAAGTCCCCGGTAATCGATGCATAACCAGAAACTCCCATCCTTCTTCTTCACAAACAACACCAGCGCTTCCCACGGTGAGCTACTAGGCCGGATAAATCCTTTCCCCAAAAGATCATCCAGCTGCTTCTTCAGCTCTGCCATCTCTGCTAGAGCCATTCGGTAAAGCGCCTTAGATATCGGAGTCGTCTCAGGCTCCAACTCAATTGTAAAAGGATCAGACCGAGACGGTGGTAATCCCTGCAATGACTGGAAAACATCCTGGAAGTCCTGAACAACTCGAATATCCCCAACTGCAACCTCTCCAACAGATTCTGGCATCACAAACATCAACAGACTCGCAGCCTTTCTCAACCAGCTGCTCGGCCTGAATTGCCAAAACCACGAGGCTCCCAGAAGTCGGCCTCACTCCTTGATAAACCAACCTCCCCGCCTTTTGCTCAAACACAACTCGTCCCCGATGACAATCCATGTAAGCTCTGTACCGGTCCAGCCAATCCATATCCAGAATGACATAGTACAGCTCCACCGGACTAATAATCAGATCAGCTGGCATAGACTCGCCCGCCACCTGAATATCCACACCTCGAGCCCACCCAAGAGTAGCTAAAGACTTGCCACCAACAACCTTAACTACTCCCGGCTGCTCACTAGAATCACTCCGGATACCGCTGCCGTCCGCACACTCTGGAGTAATAAAGCAATTCGTAGCTCCAGAATCAAACAGTACATGGGACTAATAACCGTCCACTACTAAGGTCCCTTCACAAATCTCATGTGCTTAAGAACCCTAACATTCTAGCACAGACTCACAAATTCCAAAACAGACTAAATTCAACACATTAGAATTTAACAAGTCAAGTTCCGAAATTACCTGTGATCATTCTGGCGCTAGAACCCCCCGCCTCCACCGAAGTGAACACCCGCGGTGCCACGGCAGTCTAACCACCAGCTGCACCGCCGCCACCGCCATCTGCTGCAGCCTAGGACACTTGGGCTTGATATGCCCTGGCTCTCTGCAGTGAAAGCACACCCACGCATCCCGAGCCTCGTTCCTCTTCAGACAGCTCACCACCCGGTGATCCATGCTCCCACACCCGAAGCATCCCGAACCACCCTGACTACCCTGACTTGACCCTAAAGTGCTCTCCCACTTCCTCTTATGTCCTTGCGCAGGCTTGCCGCCCTTGCTTAGACCCACCTGCTGCTGCGACCTTCTTTGCTAAACAGATGGACTAACCACCACCACCTGCTCCCTAAGGTCATCCTCAATCGTCGCAGCAATCTCAACCAACTCCGCCCTCGTGGCGAACCTACTCACTGTAGAGCAAGTCCTCAAATCCTCTACCCACATGAACCAGAAGTCGACTGAACTCCGCGTCAAACTCACTCACTGACCAATCACCTTGAGTCAACTTCAAAAACCTCAACTTCAACCGATCCACCCCCTCTTGTGGGAAATAATTGGAATTAAACTCTGCTAAACAGTCCTCCCAGGCCATCTCTGCATGCTCCCTCCTGGCTACGACACCTCTCCACCAGAGATGCGCATCCCCCTCTAGGTAATGAACTGCCAGATCATTCCGGTATCCCTCTGCACACCTGAAAGAGCAAAAGTTACGCTCCAGTCTCAGCCGCCACCCATCAGCCTCCTCAGGCTTGGCACCTCCCGAGAAAAATCTCGTGCTAATCCTCTGCATGTCCTCCATCATCCTAAGATAGGATGGGAGCTCCTCTGCAACCGCCACACCCGGCTACACCCCAGCCCTACCCGGCTGCACGCCAGCCCTACCCGGCTGCACACCAGCCATACTCGGCTGCACACGAGGCATACCCGGCTGTACTCCCGGAGCCTGACCCTGAGCAAGCACCCCACCCGGTAACCGCTCCAAGATCAACTGTAGCAGACCCGCTAGACGGTCATTTTGGTCCTGGACTATACTTGCGGCAGCACCCCCATCCGGGCCCACCGCACCACCAGCTACACTGGGACCCACACCAGTCCCACTAGTCCTCACACTGGCACTCGCAGTGGCCACACCCACAGACCCCCTATTGATACGCCTGCGAATCAGCCAACTGCTCTTACGTGGTCTCCTGGGCCACACTCGCGATAACAGACTCACTCTCATGTCCCCACCCGCGCCCACGCCCACCACGACCACCTCGGCCTCCACGGCCCCCACGACCTCTACCTTTAGTACCTCTAGCCATCTCACTCTGTACTACCCAGCAGAACACTAAGCATACTAGAAACCATAAATATAAAACAACACATACCGTGGAATCTCATTGAAGGCTCGGAGAAGATGATATAGGACTCCAAACCCACAGAATAATCATTCGACTAACTCACATAATCAATCAATCAAGTGCACTCACCCTAGAACCTTAAGGGCTCTAATACCAAACTGAAACAACCTAACCCATTTTTTTATACATTGGACTCGAATTAATGTTCCCATAAACATTAACCCTCAATATCCAATCAAACCAAACACATCATCAAACCAGCAGAAAATCACATAATCAATTAGCCAACCCAATTCAATAGCGAATTAACTCAACAAAACAAATCCAATAAAACAATTCAACAACAATTCCAGAATTTACTAAACCCTAGCAATTCTAACAATCTAATACTCAAGCAACCGAGACACTAGATCATCTCCTCTTCTCGGCCATGATTCCACTATCACACTTTGTCTATCTGCATCACATGGTTAAAAAAATGTGTGAGTATTATCACAAATACTCAGTGAGATGGTCATCCCATCTACTTGGCTATACACACAGGCATAAGCAAAAGATACAATACCAGGATGAGCATACAACAATGCACAACATGAACGATCAACGAGAATCAGTACAAACAGATTGTGCGTCGATCGACACACAACCCCGATGTCGATCGATGCATTGCTCGTGTGTCGATCGACGCACAGCTCGTGTGTCGATCGATGCACCGCCGCAGTGTCCAGGAATCGAACCTATCCTCTCATGGATCGATTCCAGAATGCGACATATAGATTTCCTGCACAAAGATCACCAACACAAGCACGAAACCATACAAAGAACATAATCAATTGTATTCTATCAATTTTTTTACCTAGATAAGCCATGGTCACACACTCACATTGGTTCTGGAAAGGGAAAAGGATGAGAAAACACGAAGAACACGAATGATTAGATCCTGAATTCAAAAATCCTCTTCTTCCTTCGCGAAGAACATATCGAATACTAGTTCCAAAGCCACTCAACACAACCACGAGCTTTTAGGATCAAAAACCTGAAGAAATCAACAATGATTCTTCTTTTCTCTCAAATCCTATCTCAAAAACTCACTGAAAAACTCTCTGGAACTTTCTGGAAACTGAAAATCTCCACCAAAATACGGCCACAACCTTTTTATAGGCAACCCTAGGGTTTTCCCCTAAACCAGTCCGCAAACCGAGCAGACTTAAATCGAACCAACCGATTCAATTTAACCTTGCGTTGATCGACACACACCCCTTGTGTCGATCGACGCACGCACCAAAATCTTTAATTTTGGTTCGCGGTCGTTACAGAATCTGGAGATGATGATATGATCCTGGATAGCATTAACGACTTAGAACATGGCGAAGAGCTTGAACCAGTAAAGCATCATGAACCAGAGGAGCAGCTTGTAGCCGAAGATGAGTTTGTAGCAGAGAAAGAGTATGGAAAAGATGTTATCTTAACCTCATTGGTTTTGATACATGATCATCAAATGAGCATGTGTCTCATTTGTACTCTTTTCCCTTGTCAAGTTTTGTCCCAATGGGTTTTCTTGACAAGGTTTTTAGTGAGGCAAATGTTTCACTTACAAATTGCTTATCAAGACTATGGCATAACATTCAAAACTCGATTCAAGGGAATAGTTATCAAGCCTAATCCATTTTATGCCCATTATAAGTCCAAGAAGAGCCCAAACCAAACGGTTAATTTGCTGGTCAGAAGGAGACAAAAATAGTAGTTCAAGGGTGTTTTTGTTAAGGAGGAAGTGAAGGGTTTTTATTTTTTTAAAATATGTCTTTAATATTTTGTTAAGTTTCGAGACAGCTTTGTGAGTGTGTTCAAAGGCTTGTTCTCCTCTTTATAAGTTATGTAATCTCTGATGAGAAAAACCATCTATCTTTTTATCAAAAACTCTTTTAAGTTAGATCATCTTGCTGGTGTGTAATATCCAACAAGAAACATGATCCTCTTTGGTGGGTCATATCCAAAGCGAATTAGTTGGTAAATCAAGAGTCTTTCCGCATCTCTTGTGTGACCATTCGATCCACATCCTTTGTTTGAAGCTTCACGGTTTTATAGCAGCAAGGTATATCCTTTTTCTCAACTTAAGAGTGCTGATCTTAGGAGGATCTCATCAATTACAAATATGAGATCTGCTTTTGAAGAAAACATGCATTACACTTCCTGTTAAGAACCAATTGATTTAGCTTCGTCTTTGTTAATCGAACTTTGATAAAAAATTCCTCGAGATCTCGGTAAGCGTCGCCGCTGGTTGGTTTGAGAGATTGAGTGGAAGAGAAGAGGGACGACGGTGGATGAGTCCAGGCTCATCGTCGGTGATGGAGGAACTGGCAGAGGAAGAGGAATTAGGGAGTTGAATAAGGGGAGAGAAGCTGGTTTATGGATCTGGAGAGTTTCCATCATCGAGTTCATTACTTTTTTTCGTGTATAGAGAGATTTAGTTTTGAGAAATTGAAAATGATTATTGAGAGTTTTAGTTAAAAATAGATGAAGAAGAAGAAGAGAGAAAAAAAATTAATAACAATGAAAAATAAAACGAATAATGAGTTGAGGGTACGAAGGTAATTATGAGTGGAAGAATTGTGTCTGTAGCTAGAAGTGTCTAAGACGGTAAAACTTTATCAAATAAGTGTCTTACAGTGTAATTGTTCTTTTAAATTTTGTGGGGGATAGGATATGATAGTCCTGGGCGTTTGGGTACCCGTTCGGGTTCGGATTTTTATTTTTCCGGGTACCCGTTTTTAGTAATCTAAAGCCTATTCGGGTTTTTGGCGTTTCGGATTCGGGTTCGGATTCAAGCCAGATTTTGGCGTTTCAGGTTCGGGTTCGGGTTTTAGAAATAAAACCAACAAAATGAGTAAAAGACGAGTTGTTGTTCCAGACAAAAAAAATGAAGAGACTGAACCCAAGAATAAATTTAAAAGATGAAAACCCGAACCGAAGAATAAATTTAAAAAATGAAGAGACTGCACCCAAGAATAAATTTAAAAAAATGAAGAGACTGCACCCAAGAATCTATATATACACCCCAAATCGTTTGGTCCGAAAGGATTTTACACTTGGCCAAGGTGGCCAGACTCACATCCATAGAAATAGTGCACACAAGGTACTATTATTGCTTGAAAAGAAAAATGTGAGGCTTCGAGGTGATTCCAACTACAATGGAAACAAATGATCTAAACCACATAATTCGTTCTGAAAACTGATGCTTTTCCTCTATGACCCTAAAACCCAAAATCATTTTCCTCTATGACCTTATCAATAAGAAGCTTGATATTGACCAGTTCAAGACTATACATTCATGTGACGAGCATACAACAAACGATTAACCCACACTACCACACATAAAACCACACATGAAATTGATTCAATTTCTTAGACAGAGCCGATGGAGAGAAAGAGAGACAGAGCCACGGGAACGAGAGAGAGAGAGAGACACGAGAACGAGAGAGAGAGAGCCACATACAAGAGAGAGAGCCATTATCTGAGAATGATTTCTCGAAACCTCAGAGGAAGGAGATCCAGGTTGTTGTTGGAAGCGAATTGCATTGGTGGACGATGGCGGTGGAGAAACCGATGAAGTTCTGGAAGCGAATTGGTGGACGGCGGCGGCGATGAAGAAGATCGGTTTTCGGGTTTCTGGAAGAGGGAATGAAGAAGATCGGGTTTTTGGAAGAGGGAAGAGGGAAGAAGAAGATCGGGTTTGCAATGGGTTTTCGGGTCAATATATCTTCGATCGGGTTGCCGGGCCAATATATCTTCAATTAGGTTTTCATTTTGGGTTTCGGGTTTTCGGGTATTACCCGAATCCGAACCCGAACCTGAAATTTCAGAATTTAAAACCCAATCGGGTATTTTTCATAATCAAATCAGGTTTTGGGTCGGGTTTTCGGGCCGGATTTCGGATAGAGGGTTCTGTGCCCAGGACTAGGATATGAATTGAAAAAAAAAAACGTGTTGATCGATCACATATTATTAAAATTAAATAAATGAAGCCTGATGGGCATCTTCTTATAGCATATTCCAAGGCCTTTCCATCGGCCGTTTTCATTTTCTCGGCCCACAAAAGAAAAAAGAGAAAAACAATTTGTTACTCAGAAGTCACTTGAAGAACGGAACACTGTCGCGTCGAATTTTAGTCGCTTCTCTCTCTACCTCTCTTTCTCTCTGACTCTCTCCGTCGTCGCAAGAGCGAATCAATCCTCGCCTGTACATTCTCGCTGCTTATCTTCTCCATCTTCTCATGCGGTTTCCTCTGCCATCTTAGTCCTTCTCCGTAAAAGCTCGCAGGGTAGAGTTTCGTCTCTAGGCATGGCTCTTCCGTTCGGAAAGCTTACCATCCTCATCGGTGCAGGTCCGTTCATTTATAGGGGGATTCTCTTATATTACTTAATAATTGGTCGTTGCTCAAATTCTTTGTGGGTTTTGATTGGGTTCTCGTCGATGGGACATCGCAGCAAGATGATGAGAAATTAGGGCTTTTGATAAACCCTTAATTCCTGTAGAATGACCAGTGTGCTTGTCTAGATCTCAATCATCGACCACGAATTTTAAGGCTTTTGATCTTTTAGTATGCTCACTGTGTTGATTTTCATTTCTGGTGTATTTTCTTCGTGCATATCGCAATTTTGAACACGCAATATTCTCTCGGAGGGGAAGTTTATGTTCATCTACAATGATAAATTGCTATTTTACGTGATGTTTATCTAACGTATTATAACTTTAGGTCTTGTTGGGTCCGTGCTTGCTAAAGAAAGTGGCTTTTCAGATGTATCGAACATGGTCACAGGTGCTTTGAAGGTATTAATATCTATGTTTCACTGCTTGCTATTCTCTTGTATACCAAAACGTAGGTTGCGGAGTTTGGTGACTCCCTGTGTCTATGATGCTGTTTGGAAAAATGGGGTAATGGTTATTTCTCTTGACAGATTGTATTTAGGCAACTGAAACAAGAAGAACCTGCTAAATCAGTGAGCAAGCCCCGCAATGATACACTTATGGCCCAGGTTAGTTTCGGATTAATCTACTTACTGGTGAGGATAAGTTATTAAATAGAGGTGGATAAGCTAAGACTTGTGGGTGACTTAGAATTACTTTTCTGGACTTATGTTCTTGTAGGTTAACAGTCTTAGGAATGAATTGCAGTTGCTGTCTTCAAACAGACCGATCACCATTGTTACGACAGCAGGATCAGGTGCTATAGAGTTTTAATGTGAAATTTTCTATTCCTTTCTGCTCTAATTATAAATCTGGGACTAATGACCAAAATCTGGAACCTACCTTTCTCAATCTCTAATATTTGCTTTTATTTTTCTAGCCATGGTTTTTGTTGTGGTTCTCTTTTCAGGTTTTTCCATTTTTTTTTTTGCTACTTTTTCGCTTCAATTAAGGCAAACTTATGTCATGAGCGCTGGCTTTATCTTCTTAACATTAGCAAGTCATTTCATTACTGTGACATCGTTCTTTGTCACTATTAGTCATTGCTCAAAAGCAAATATAATAATTTCCTTTAATAAACAGGTGGGAGAAAGTATGGTTTAATCGTTATAATTGGGGTGATAGGCTATGGATATGTATGGTGGAAGGTAATAATACTTTACCATGCCTGAGCTACTTAAAAATAATTACTTGCTCGCTTGAAGTGCTGTTGATAGTTAAGATTTTTTATCTTGGAAAGCCATTCATTTGGTTTTCGTTTGTGAAAACTGGCACTGATTTATTCTGCAACATTTTCAGGGCTGGAAACTTCCAGATTTTATGTTTGCGACAAGGCGCAGTTTATCAGATGCATGTAATAATGTTGGCAACCAGATCGATGGTTTCTACTCATCACTCTCGGCAAGTTGTTACCACTGAACTCTATTCTTATCGGTTATAATGGTTCCTTTTATGAGCTCATCCATCCGAATGATTTCAGTTGCAGAACATCAATATTTGTCTCATTTTGTTTCTGTTAACATTTCATGACAGGGTACAAAACGGGAGTTAAGTTCAAAAATTGACAGGATGGGTCGTACTTTGGATGCAAATACAGAAATTATTCAAGAAACAGGACGAGAGGTATGTTAGATTGAATGTACACACAAATATTTCTGTTTCACTATGTTGTCATGGCTTTCTGATGATTCTACCTGCTTTCTTGATAATTGATAAAAATGTTAAGGTGGATGAACTACGGGATGGTACAGCAAACATGAAGGTTGATGTTAGGTCTGTTTTCGATGCTGTTGAAACTCTGGTGAGAAAATTTAGTAATTGCATAAATGTTCACCAATTTGTTCTCCTTTAATTTAAAAAGTGGTGATATTGTGATCTTTGTGATTGTCAGGCAAGCAAAGTCTACCGCATTGAGGGAAATCAGGTAAGATTTGACGCAGTTGTTGATTTATATGCTCATCAGGCAATGTACTGATCAAATTTGAATCTCTTTGCTATTCATAAAGGATATCACGCTTAAAGGAGTTGTGGCTCTGAATGCTCAGTGTCAGGAGAACAGAAGAATTCAAGAGTTAAATCAGGCATGATGAGCCTTCTTTGTTGTGCAGTTCTTTTTAGGGAAATGGCTACATAATCTACACTTTTATCTTATTTTTCCCAAACTTCTTTTATGTGTAGGCTTTGCCATCAACTTCATCAGTGCCAGCCATTGAGCAAGCTCCTATGACACCATCGTCAAGGGTAAATGACTTGGAACCTTTTATCTGGTCTCACAATAAATATCATCTCATTAGTAGGATTGTCACCGATCTTGTTTCTCTCTGGTGTTTTGACATTAGCAGACTCTGTCTTTGCCTCCTGTTTCTCCCCGTGAATCCCTGATGCCGTCAACCCCTAGTGGAGCTCAACAGGTTTGTCTCTTCTAATCTCAGACAAGAAATTTGAAACGAAAATTCTTTGTGCTGAGCACTGATTTTTCATTTGGACAGACACATGGTGCACTTCAGCAGACTCAATCCATGTCTGGTTTGAAGGACATAACTGAAAGCTCTAGCAGCCGCGAGACTATATTAAATGGAGCACATTCTGGAGAAACCATGGGAAACACGAGTTCAGGCCTGTTTAGTAGGTTCTCAATACCAAGAATAGGGAGGACTCGTAGTGCGGTCAACGCAGTGCCTGCAAAATCGACTGGACCCCAATAGTGGCTTGTCAGTACTGAAGAGAGGGAGTTTGATCATTCAAATATTAATGATCAATAGACCCAGAAATGGGCAAATGTCGATTTTGATGTATCTATACTCGGTCCCTTGCTTGCTTGGTGGAGTAAATGTCGCAAGTGGTGCGGCATATTTTTGTAGGGATGCAGCTTATATATTAAATTGGGTTATATATATGTTACAATTGCTATGCCCTTTCATAAATCAGTTTATTTATATAACTGGTGGCGACGATGGTTTTGTCTGGCCATCTCTTCTTTGCCTTTCTGTATTTGAAAACAAAAGGTTGGTCCATTTGTCAATTACATTGTTTCAACATAAAGGCCTATTTTGCATTTTCTGATACGTACGTGGAATTTAGTGAAATCGTAAATGATACGAGATTGTAGCTTCATGCTATCTTTGTTCAAGTTAATAATGTGTGCTCTTAAGCGATTATGCTTGTGTAAGCAAGCAAAGTAACCAAAATCATGAGCAACTATCTCCTTATCCTCTGCTTCTTTGTATAACTCTCTGTAACTTGTGATTATTTATCTTTCGATAGAACATTCCTGATCATCAATGCGGATAACTGTGACATATATAACCAAATTAAATATAAGCCGCATCCCTACAAAAACTATGCACCATTTATGACATTGTCTCGATGCACATGCAAACTGTGAAATCTATTTAAATCCTCTACTAGTATACACATGGCAACTTCTAGTTTGTTAATCCTAAAATTTGAATGAACAATCTCTCTTCAGTTAGTAGGCACTGTGTTGACCGCACTAAGAGTCCTCACTATTCTTGGCATTGAGAACCTACCAAGCACGCCCGACCTTGAGCCTGATGCACCGTTTCCCAGGGCTTCCCCAGTATATTTTCCATTTGGAGAAGTCTCGCCCTTGCTAAAGCTTTCACTTATGTCCTAATACCCGAATTTATAGAAGATTGTTTAGCTTAGGTTTGACGCATATTCATGAAAGAATTTGAGAGAGAGAAAGAATCTTTACCTTCAAACCAGACAGAGATTGAGTATGCTGAAGTGCACCATGCGACTGTCCAAATGAAATGTCAATACTCAGTACAGCGAAATTTAGTTTCTAATCGACAACACTGATTAGAGATAGAACAAACAAACCTGTTGAGCACCATTAGGGGTTGATGGCGACTGAGATTCACAAGGAGGTACAGGAGGCAAAGACAGAGTCTGCCAACATCAAAACACCAGAGAAACATAAGCAACAGAACAGAACAAGATCAGCAACAATCCCAGTAACATGATAAACAATTGTGACACCAGACAAAAAGGTCTAGTCATTTACCCTTGACGATGGAGTCATAGGAGCTTGCTCAAGGGCTAGCACTGATGAAGTTGATGGCAAGGCCTAAACAGAAACCAAGTCTGGGTAAATAAGATGAAAATGTAGATTACGTAGCCATTTCCCTAAAAAGAACTGCACAATGAAGAATGTTTTATCATACCTGATTGGACTCTTGAATTCTTCGGTTCTCTTGACACTGAGCATTCAGAGCCCCAAGTCCTTTAAGCGTGATATCCTTTATTAATGGCAAAAAGATTCAAATTTGATCAGTACAGTGCCTAATGAGCATCAAAACCACCAACTACAACTGTGACAATTGTTACCTGATTCGCCTCAATGCGACAGACTTTGCTTGCCTGACAATTATGAAGATCACAAGATCAACTATTTTTATGCTTTTAGGGAGGACAAACTGGTGAACATGTATGCAATTACAAAATTTTCTCACCAGAGTTTCAACAGCATCGAAAACAGACCTAACGTCAACCTTCATATTTGATGTACAATCCTGTAGTTCAGCCACCTAAACATGTTGATAAATCAACAAGAAACAGGTAGAATCATCAAAAATCCCTGACAACGCTGAGAAAACGGAAGTATTTGTGTACATTCAATCAAACATACTTCTCTTCCTGTTTGTTGAATTATTTCTGTATTTGCATCCAAAGTATGACCCATGCTGTCAATTTTTGAACTTATCTCCCGTTTTGTACCCTGTGGTGAAATGTTATCAGAAACAAAATGAGATAAAATATTGATGTCTGCAACTGCAATCATTTGGATTGATTAGCTCACAAAAGGAACCATCATAACCCTGATAAGAACAGAGTTCAGCAGTGAAATCCTAACAAAATCAGTACAAGAGCGCTAGAGAAAATATGGGAAGTAAGAACTTGCCGAGAGCGACGAGTAAAAACCGTCGATCTGGTTGCCAACATTATTACATGCATCTGATAAACTGCGCCTTGTCGCAAACATAAAATCTGGAAGTTTCCAGCCCTGAAAATGTTGCAGAATAAATCAGTGCCCAGTAAGTTGCCAATTACAAAAAAGAAACTACAAACATATAAACCAGATCAAATTAATTGGCACAAAGAACCAAATAAATGTTTTTCCAAGAAACAAAATCTTGACTAGACAGATACACTTCAAACGAGTAAGTAACTATATTTCTAAGGAGCTCAGATAATTTACCTTCCACCATACATATCCGTAGCCCAACACTCCAACTATAATGATAAGACCATACTTTCTACCACCTGGAAATTGAAGGAAATTGTTAATTATTTGCTTTCGAGCATAGATTAGTAGTGAAGAAAGAACGATGTCTTATTAATGAAACAACTTGGTAGTGTTAAGAAGAAAATGCCATCGATCAGAACATAAATCTACCTTATTTGATGTGGCAAAAAGGCAAAGAAGGAAAAAAAAGCTCAAGGAGGATCTCAAAAACCATGGTTAGAAAAATAAAAGCAAAACTTCAAGATAAAAACACTAGGGGACCTGATTCTGATGGCGTAACAATAGTAATAGGTCTGTTTGATCCCAGCAACTGCAATTCATGCCTAAGACTGTTAACCTACAAAACAAAATTAGAGACCAAACAAGTAAATCTAATTCAGCCATACGTCTATCTTATACAGCTCTATTTAATAACTTATCCTCGCCAATACATCGATAAATCTCAAACTAACCTGGGCCTGAAGTGCATCGTTGTGGGGTTTACTCGCTGATTTGGCAGGTTCGTCTTGTTTGAGTTGCCTAAGTACAATCTGTCAAAAGGAATAAACCAAACCATTGCCCCCATTTTTGAAAGACCAAGCTTTTTGCAAAAGATATAAATTTGAATACCTTAAAAGCACCCGAGACCAAATTCGTGACATCTGGTAAGCCCCCTTCTTTAGCAAGCAGAATTCCTAAAGTAACATTTGGAAAAACACAATTCGGTAAATTAATTTGGACGAACATTAAGCTTGAACACTTGAACAATCGTTGTATGTGCATTCACAGAGAAACTAAACATAAAGAAAACAGTTTAGAGGCGAAGCTACAATCAGAATCCAAATCGCCACAGATGACAAAAGAAGAAAGAGTCTTATAACAAGAGAACCGATGATTGAGAAGGACATTGAAGTTTTCTACAGGAATCAAAAACCCTAATAAAAGCAGAACTCGAGCACGGACCTGCACCGACGACGATACTCAGCTTCCCGAGCGCAAGAGCCATGCCTTAGAGAAGAACCAAGAGAGCTGCCGGCGACGCTAAAACCCAACCCAACTTTCCGGTCTAACTTGATCAGAATTCAGAACAAATATGTTTGGCTAGGTTTTTCAGATTATATTTTTTTTAGTTTTTTTTCTTTTCTGTCGGCTGTTTTTTTAGTTTATACCAAGAAATTATATATATGATGAGAAATATAAATTAGTACATGTGAATAATATATGAATCATTAATAACATACAAGTTTAGACGATTTTCGTTTTTTAAAATTAAATTAGTTTTTTAAATAATTTACACATCTTGATAATTATTGTTTAATTGAGTTCACTTAGATTAGCAACTTTATACTCTTTGGATTCATTATTGAATTTACTTTGTTTTTTATAGTCTGTTTTACTAACCATTATACTTAAAACTCAATACACATGGATTAAAGTTGATGAATGTGATAGATTTAAGTATTTGTTCCTTGCATTTAGTGGTAGTATTGTTAGAGCAGCTCCATTAGAGCAACTATTAATGGATTCTTAACTATTATTTAAATATAAAATTTTCACCATCTCTACTTAACAACCCCATTAAAAAATTATAATTTTCATCTCTTCCATTGGTATATCCCACTAAAGGTTTTTAAAAACAAATTATATTTTTTAAATTATTTTATTTTGTTTAAAGTTATAAATATACTACTTATATTATATGACATTGTAAACATACATGACATAAAAAAATTTAAAAGATATTCTCGTAAAATCATCGAACACATTCTCGAATGCTTCATCCTTTGGGTCGACATGATTACGAGAAGAAGATGTCATTTGTTTTGTGAAATTTTGTGTTTAAAGAGAATTGTTTGACGAAAGAGAGAGAGATGAGCAAATTGTTGGAGAAAAGAAAGAGAGAGATGATGAGCCTAATTTTGTGTTGAGGAATGAAATGTTGTATATATTGTGCAAATATGATGAAAGTACCGGTACAAAATACAAACAAAACAAAACAAAAATTCAATTGCCCTACTTCTGTTGAAGTTTATTGTCTTTTAGTCTTGTGTCTTCTTCTTCTTGAAGTCACATGCCATCATATGACTGTTAAATACAGAAAAACAGAGGAAGATGCAGGATTAGCTTTGGCCTTGATAAGCATAACACCAAGAAGAAGAAGGAAGACAAAACAAGAACCAAAACTGACGAGAAAACTGGACTCAAATGGTTAAAGAAGCTGAGCACCAAGAACCTGTTCACAAAGTGCAGCCTTAACCCATCAGCTGCTGCTGCTCCATCATGCTTGTCTTAATGCTTTTCAGTGCATCGCCTCGATGCACGGTTTGTTTCTGCCTGAAAACAATTCGTGACTTATAGATCCACATATGTATGGTTTTCATGACTCACTTATCTGGTAAACACATCAATGTCATGACCTTCCTACTCACAAATGCTTACTGCTTCTATAAACCTAGACTGCTCAAGTAGACTAAATTTCCAAAAAAGTAGAGAAAACAAAGGCAAAGAGGTAGCAATGCTTGATCAGAGGAGGCGATTCTCCAGCTTGATTAGACTCTATGCTATTTTCTCTTTATCTTCTCTCATGCTAATATCTGAAGGAATAGAGCATATAGTTGGTGATAGCAATGGATGGGAACTCTTTACAAACTATACCAACTGGACACAGGGAAGAGAATTTCATGTCGGTGATGTCTTAGGTAATTTTTCTAATTCCAACACAAGGATTCCCAAATACAGCACAATCAAAGTTGTAATTCCGTCTCCTATATACCTTTTCACCAATTGCTAAAGATGAATCATGTTCATTCTAGTCAGTAAGAATCATAATGTACACACACAACAAGACATGAATCTCAAACACTCTACGCAACCATAAGCATAGACAAGAAAAATCACGAAAGACAAAATTCTCAATGAGATTGGATCAAAACGATTCTAAATCCATACAACCGCAAATCCCAAAACAATCGACAATTTTTGTTGTTAAGCATCAGAGAGATATATCTTTCGAGAAGTCAAGGATCAAAGACAAATTTCACAACGAAAACTGTCGATTGTAACTCAGGATCAAAAAATTTCACAACCCACAATCGAAAAATAACTCAGAACAACAAATTCGAATCACAATAGAAATCAAGTTCGCCACAAAGTTCGATCAGAATTACATAGATCATTCCACGAATCATGCATCTACGAATCACCTATCATCAAAACCCACTACACGAAAACTGTAATTTAGCGTCAGAATTGGTTCGACGCTAATATAGCGTCGAAATTGCGTCGAAGTTGTGTCGTTCTAAATATTCGACGCTAATTCGACGCTAAGTAGGGTCGAATCAATTCGACGCTAAGTAGGGTCGAATCAATTCGACGCTAAATCGACGCAAATTAGCATCGAATTAGCGTCGAAATTCCAGTTAAAGACTGAATTCGACGCTAAATCGATGCAACATTAGCATCGATTTAGCGTCGATCACGTAGCGTCGAATATAACGTCGAATTAGCCTCAAATTGGTAGGTAGGAGACACATTAAACACGGGTTTACCTACCTTGGTGCAAACTCGACGCTAATTCGATGCTAAATCGACCCTAAGATATTCGATGCTAATTCGATGCTAAATATTCGATGCAAAATCGATGCTAAATCGCTGCTAAATTCTCCTATATATACCCACCCACAGGCATTGCAAGAATCATTCAGCTTTTATTAAAAAAAAAATTTTGGGAAAAAAAAAAATTTACTAAATTTAGAAAAAAAATGGGCGATATATACGAACTCAGACGCTGGATGTATCAACGTAAAGATGCAAATGGAGGGCTTTCAGAAGAGTTCCTCAACGGCCTTGAAATTGTCATGGCTCAAACGAGTAGTGTGCCTACAATTCAACGAACCGGAGTGATGGTGTGCCCCTGTCGGAAGTGCAAAAATTCGAGGCCGCAGACAATTGATACAGTTGATACGCATTTATTTCATAGAGGGTTTACACCTGAATATTATGTTTGGTTTTATCATGGAGAGGGATATGAAGATGAAACTTCGGGTAGTACTAGTTACCAACCTATGGATCAGGGTTATTCGAATGTGCAATATGATCAGCATCAATTTGTTATAGAAAATGATCATGATGTCGGGTTAGAACATAATAGGTTCGAAGAAATGGTAACCGATGCATTTCCTAGAGTTATGTCTACTCCTGATGTTGCTGAGGAACCCAATGCAGATGCTAAAATTTTTTATGATATGCTTGATTCTGCAAACCAACCAATCTATGAAGGTTGTAGGGAAGGTCTGTCTAAATTATCATTGGCATCTAAGATGATGACAATAAAGTCTGATCATAATCAATTTGAGAGTTGCATGGATGATTGGGCAGCTCTTCTAAAAGAATATTTGCCAGAGGGTAATCAAGCTGCTGAGTCATACTACGACATACAAAAACTAGTCTCTAGTTTAGGATTGCCCTCGCAGATGATAGATGTTTGCATTGACAATTGCATGATATTTTGGAAAGATGATGAAGATCTGCAGGAATGTCGATTTTGCCACAAACCAAGATTTAAGCCCCAAGGAGCTGGTAGAAGTAAAGTGCCGTGGCAGAGAATGTGGTACCTGCCCATAACAGATAGGCTACAAAGGCTATACCATTCGGAACGAACAGCTTCATCAATGAGGTGGCATGCGGAACATTCAACTATTGAAGGAGAAGTTCATCATCCTTCTGATGCAAAAGCTTGGAAACACTTCAAATCGGTACACTCTAATTTTGCTAAAGAGAAGCGCAATGTTTATCTTGGCCTATGTACAGATGGTTTTAGTCCGTTCGGTATGTCTTGCAGGCAATATTCTTTGTGGTCGGTTATATTGACACCTTATAACCTTCCGCCTGATATGTGCATACAGAGGGAATTTCTGTTTTTGAGTATTTTAGTCCCTGGTCCGAAGCATCCAAGAAGATCTATTGATGTGTTTTTACAGTCGCTGATTGACGAGTTAAACTTGTTGTGGTCTCATGGGGTTCGTACTTTTAAATACTCCAGGAAAAAGAATTTTACCATGCGAGCTGTGCTTATGTGGACGATAAGCGATTTTCCAGCGTACGGAATGTTATCTGGTTGGACAACACATGGTAGGTTATCATGTCCGTATTGCCAAAATGAAACAGATGCATTCCAACTTAAAAATGGTAGAAAATCTTGTTGGTTTGATTTTCACCGGAGGTTTCTCCCTATGAACCATCCGTACCGGGGGAACAGAAGACTATTCACAAAGGACAAACGTGTACGTATCCCCCCACCTCCATATCTTTTAGGAGAGCAAATTGAAGGTCAACTTGATTATTGGGGAGCTCAGGACACAGCAAAACGTGGTGGTAACTGGCTTAACATCCCGACCAATCTCCCAGATGGATACCTTGTCGAACATAATTGGCATAAGAAGAGCATTTTCTGGGATCTACTGTACTGGAAGGATCATCTATTGCGCCACAATCTTGATGTCATGCACATTGAGAAAAACTTTTTCGATAACATCATGCACACCATCTTAAACGTTTCAGGCAAGTCTAAAGACAACTTGACGTCTAGATTGGATTTGCCTCTTATATGTTCTAGAGTTGAGTTACATCTCACGGGAGATGGGAGAGCTCCAGTGCCTATCTTTAGATTGTCAAGCGAAGGCAAATCAACATTCTTCAACTGGGTTTCCACCTAAGTTAAGTTCCCAGATGGATACGTGTCAAAACTCTCTAAGTCTATGGAGCAAGGGAAAAAATTTTCTGGTATGAAGAGTCATGATTGTCATGTGTTTATGGAGAGATTATTGCCTTTCGCATTTGCAGAGCTTTTGCCAACGAACGTGCATGAATCACTTGCAGGTATATTTTCTATGACGATATATAAATATCTAAACAAATGATGCGTGAAAAATTACATTTCTGTTTTTGTTGATATTGGACTATGGTTTTAGGTGTTGGCGCATTTTTTCGAGATCTGTGTGTGCGAACTCTGACTGAGGATGGAATTCAACAACTAAACAATAACATCGCTATATTGTTGTGCAACTTAGAGAAGATATTCCCTCCATCATTCTTTGATGTTATGGAGCATCTTCCTGTCCATCTTCCTCACGAAGCCGATTTAGGAGGGCCCGTTCAGTTTCGTTGGATGTATCCTTTCGAGAGATTCATGAAACACTTAAAAGGAAAGGCAAAAAACCTGGCTAGGGTTGAGGGATCAATTGTTGCGGGAAGTATAACCGAAGAAACCTCTCATTTCAGCTCATATTACTTCTCTCCAACTGTCCGGACACGAAAAAGAGCTCCATGTAGGTACGACGATGGTGGCATCGCGCAAACGTATCCAGTTTCTGATGTCCCAAATATATTCTGTGCAGTTGGTAGGCATGCCGGAATCACAAGAGAGGAAGACTGGTTCTCATACGAAGACTACAATTGCGCACACACATATATTCTCTTACAATGCGACGAAGTCAGCCCATTTTTTAGGTACATATTATAGTTACCAACTATGGATTGAGGTAAGGGTTATTTTTGTACTTATATATGCTTTGAAAACATTTGTTATAACTATATTTTGTATTAGTGAATTCATTCGCCAAGTTAACGAGGCTTTCCCAAATGCTTCCGCCGGTGAGATTGAAAAACGTAAAGATCTACACTTTGCTAAATGGTTGAGAACTCAGGTACGTTCAAAACAAATTATATATATTCAGCTCATCTGTAAAAACATATATATAAATGTGTATACTATATTTACAATGTGTATACTGTATTTGCTAGGTTGCTTATGGAGACACATCATACCCTGTATGGTTTAGAGAGTTGATCCAAGGTCCGTTGGGGAAAATTACGTCATCTCCAATGTATTTTACACGAGGTTATGTGTTTCATACGTTTGAACGTGGAAAAAATAGAGCAACTGCAAACTATGCTGTGGTAGTTCGAGCCGGGGACACAGATTTTTATGGCATTAAACAAGACATTGTTCAAGTGCAATTCCCTGGTTTGGTTAACTTAAAGTGCACCCTTTTCAAATGCGAGTGGTTTGATCCAGTTGTCGGGCGAGGGATTCGAGTAGGAAAGTTTGGTGTCATCGATGTTAACGGATCGCGTTCTTATGCAAAGTACGATCCATTTGTCCTTGCATCACAAGCGGATCAAGTTTGTTTCATTCCATATCCACGTGTCAGAAAAACAGGGATCTCATGGTTATCTGTGCTTAAAATAGCTCCCAGATGAATGATAGTTGAATCTGACGACGCTCCTATGCAATATGAAAATGCCGTGGATCTAACAACTCCAGAACAAGATATAGACAACATCATTCTTATAGATCCGCAAAATCGAGAAGCTGAAATACTTCCGGATGCTACCGATGCAGAAAACCCCGAAGACGATTTCGCAAACGAGAATGGAGAAAATACCGATGAGGATGACAAGAACTCAAATGACGATTCAGAGTGAATCATATATTACTTTGTCTTTTTATTTCATTTGTATAACAACATTTTTATTTGTATGCTGGATAATTTAAATTTGCAAATTTTTCTAATTTTTAGAATATTTTAATGATATAAAAATTTTAATTTTTAAAAAATCATATCAGCATTTTTATTTGTATGCCGGATAATTTAAATTTGCAAACCTATACATTTTCGAATTTTTCTAATACGTAGAATATTTTTAATTTATAAAAAATTTAATATAAAAAAATATTTAAGGGGTTTGGTTCTGAGATTAGCGTCGAAGTAGCGTCGAATCCATCATTCTGGGCTAGTTGGACGCTAATTCGACGCTAAATTAGCGTCGAATTAGCGTCGTAATGACACCATATGTAGCAATCGACGCTAATTCGACGCTATTCCTGAACCAAAACCCCTAAATTAGGGTATCTGGTAAAAATTTTAGCATCAGAGTGAAGCATATGTAGTTACGATTGAATCTTAGTAGCGAATACATAAGAATTTATTCATAATTAAATTAATTACATGTAATATATCAAGATTTCAAATAACTATATAGTTTTACATATAAGTTCATACCTTATATGAACTCATATAAGTAAGTACGAAAAATTTCAAAATTTCAAAATATTCGGAAACAACAAAGAATGAAATGGCTAAGATTGTGTTCGTATCAGTGACGGTTTCGTTACCTTATATCAAAAACAAAGGGCTTACATTTAGCGTCGATCTAGAGTCGAATTAGCATCGGAAAGGCAAATTTCGACACTAATTCGACGCTAATAGCGTCTAATTAGCGTCGACAACCAGATTTTCCGATGCTAATTCGACGCTAAATCAAACAAATTTGGCACTTAGGGTTTAGGGTTTAGAACGTAAACCGCATCGAATTTTTGGTTTTGACGCAAAATCGACGCTATATTAAATTAATTTGATTAAACCAATGGTGATAAACCAAAAAATTTCAAACATATTTGGTCAAACTGATGGAAATTTTTTAAACCATTCGACGCTAATTCGACGCTAATTAGCGTCGAATTAGCGTCGGATCACGGTTTTATTTTAATCAAACAAACCCTTCTTCTTCTTCTTCCTCAGTTCCGCATTTCATTCTTCTCCTTCCTCACTTCCTCAACACTACCGTCTCTTCTTCTTCCTCACTTCCGCCGGAACAGCTCTCTCTCTCCCTCCCACCACCGCGCATCTCTCTTTCTCTCTCTCCCCTCTCTCCACCGCCGGCTAGATCTCTCTCTCCCTCCCACCACCGCGGCTGCCTCTCTCTCTCTCCCTCCCACCACCGCGATTCTCTCTCTCTCTCCCTCCCACCACCGTCGACTGCCTCTCTCTCTCTCGGCCTCCCACCACCACCGCAACTCCTATGGTAAATTTTTTTTTTTTGTAATTTTTATATATATTAGTAATTTTTTATATATAATTGGTAATTAAATTTGATGGTAATTTGATATAAAATAGATTTAGGAAATATATAGGAATTAAATTTTAGGATGTTTGATATGAAATATATTTTAAAAAATATATAGGAAATATATTTTAGAAAATTTGATATTAAATAGATTTTAGGAAATATTTTTTAGGAAATTTGATATTAAATAGATTTTAGAAAATATATAGGAATTAAATTTTAGGATGTTTGATATGAAATAGATTTTAAAAAATATATGTGAAATATATTTTAGGAAATTTGATATTAAATAGATTTTAGGAAATATATAGGAAATATTTTTTAGGAAATTTGATATTAAATAGATTTTAGGAAATATATAGGAATTAAATTTTAGGATGTTTGATATGAAATAGATTTTAAAAAATATATAGGAAATATATTTTAGGAAATTTGATATTAAATAGATTTTAGGAAATATATAGGAAATATTTTTTATGAAATTTGATATTAAATAGATTTTAGGAAATATATAGGAAATAAATTTTAGGCAATTTTATATGAAATAGATTTTAAGAAATATATACGAAAAATATTTTAGGAAATTTGATATGAAATATATCTTTTAGGAAATTTTGATATGAACAAAGTTGATTTTAAATAGATTTTAGGAAATATGTAGAAAATAAATTTAGATTTGATAAGTTAATAATTTATAAATTTGGCAAAAATAAAATCGAATTTATGAATTTATATTTTATGAAATTTATTTATGTAAAGTAAAATAAAAGAATTTATCAATTTTTTGAAAAATATGGATTTATGGATTTATGTGTTTGTATTTATAAAATTTAAGAATTTATGAATTGTTCTTCAAAATTTCTATAACAATTGTTTTAATTTATTTATGAATTTATATTTTACATGTTTTAATTTAATAATTTTGTTTTATTTTATAGGCGGATCGAGCACCTCTTTCATATGGCCAGTTATTTGGCGACGATGTTATGGTTCCCGGATCCGATGCTCGACGCGGATCCAGATCAGCGTCGGGGTCCGGGGTCCGGTTCGCAGCTGCGAACTATCGTCCTCGGGCTCCGCCACGGGCAATTGCACGAGCTCCGCCACAGGCTTCGCCACTGCCACCGCCACCGCCACCGCCTCAGCCAGAGCCAGAGACACAGCCAGAAGAAGACGAAGCACACCCTTCCGATGAGCACTCTGAGCCGCCACCGACAAACGCGCCTCTCATTTGCGGATTACTGAGCTTCTCCGCCAACCTGGACTAGAGACACGGGTCCAGAGTCTCCATCCGATGAGGCCTCCTCGTACATTATGGTATGATTACATCTTTTACAATATTACTAATTAAAAAACGCTAATTTTGGTTATTTAATTTTTAATTACAAATTATAATTAAATCATTGTAAATTTTTTTTTAACAGGTTTAGCGATAACAAGGTATCGCGTTCGGTCACCAAGGCCATCGCAGCCTATTTCACGATGCCCCATGCTAATTGGAGCCAGACCCCGCAGCATGTTTGGGATATTTGGTTCGAGTCATGGGCGGTAAGTCATTTTATATTATTTACTTTTATTAATTGAAGTATTTAATTTTAAATATATTCATAACATTATTCGTATCTTTGTAGCAAGGGTGGCACTGGGAGGAATTCTGTACTTTCGAAGTGCGAGCGGAGTTCGAGCGTAAGGCGCTAAAGCGTCTAAACGGCTACGTCGGGAACTTGAAGAAAGCGTGGCGCGTGAAAGACGATGCGGGGAGGCCGTTAGGGATGGATCCCGATGTTTGGTCGGGACTAGTGCGGTTTTGGGAGGACCCCCATTCAGTGGTTAGATCGGGGAAGTGTTCTGCAGCCCGTCTTACGCCGGTGGCCGAAGGAGATGGACCTTCAAAGCATTGTGCGGGTCAATCATCATACGCCACAGTACGCATCAACATGGTAATATTTTAATTAACTTAATTTATTTGATTTATTTTAAATATTTATTTATTATATATTTTATTTTTATCTATGTTTATTTTTGTTTAACAGGCTGCCGGCGGTGATCTTCCTCTGATGCACAAAGTGATGGAGAAAACTCATCGGAGGAAGGATGGGACGTTTGTTACCGCTCAAGCGGAACAAACGTTCAACGAGTACAACGCACAACTGGCAGAGCTAGACGAATCTGTCCAGTTTATGATAGGTGTCCAAGATTTGGATAGACTATACGAGGAGGTAATTTTTTAGATTCTTATAATATATTTAAAATTATTTTTTATTACAATTTTTTGTATAACATTTTTATTTTATAGGTTGCACCGAAGAAGAAAGGACGAACGATGGGTGTTGGATCCATCAGGGATGTCCCAGCAGCTTCTACGTCTGCTCGATTTTCCTACACGTCGGGTCCGTCTCAGCCGGAATTGACGAGACAGTTGGATGCTGCTAACAGTAGGATTTCGCAGCTAGAGACGCACATAAAGACTAGACTCGAAGCATTGACCAGTCTTTTCAACATCATCGCAGAGGATCATCCGTCATTAGCAACTGCCATGCAAGGGTTGCAGTTTCCTCCACCGCCTCCTCCATCTGACGACGGTCCATCGCAGTTCGAGCAGGAATCCGAACAGATGATCCGAGACGACGTCATCAACCTTAGGACCCAACAACCGCCTCCTCATTAGCGTTTTAATTTTTTTTGTATCGGATAATTTAATTTTTGTAATATTATTAATTTTTAATATATTTTATAATTTTAAAAAAAAATTTAATATATTTTATAATTTAATTTTTAATATATTTTATAATTTATAATTTATATTTAAAAAAAATGTTAATAACGACGCTAATTCGACGCTAATTAGCGTCGAATTAGCGGCGTCTACACGAAAGGGTTCGACGCTAATTCGACGCTAATTAGCATCGAATTAGCGTCGTACGCTTTGCATCGACGTTGATCGACGCTAATTAGTGTCGATTTAGCGTCGAACAGTAGCGTCGTTTTAGCGTCGAATTTTTGTCCGCCGCTAATATAGCGTCGAATTCGCGTCGAAAATGATTTAGCGTCGACGGTTTAGCGTCGAAACGTAGTTCGACGCTAAAACGACGCTAAGACGTTTTAGCGTCGTTTTAGCGTCGAATATTGCCGACGCTAAAGCGCTGTTTTCTTGTAGTGACCCCTTTTGGCAAGAGAAATCAAACTGCGAAACTTAACAATCTTTTGCCAACGTACCTTCTGATCGAGAGAATCAGTGAGAAGGAGAATGAGGAAGAGTCTCGTAGCCGAAGAGAGATTGCTCTCTTTCTCATCGGCGAAATCGCCGTCTCTATCAGAGAGAGTGTTGAGCGAGGAGAGAAAAACGATTTGGGAAAAAGTTTTTTTTTTTTCTCCTCAACCAATGACAGATCGACACACTAGGGTGTCTTAAAAATTCTTAAAGGCCTGTATTAAGAATCGGTTGTAAAACTATTAACACAAATTCTGTTTTTTTAATTTTTTTTAATCATATGAACCCCTTTACTTTTTGTTAAATATGTCCGATGGAGCTGTTCTTAGATTTCCCTTCTTGAAAAAGTAATTATTGTGGATGGTATATTTCTTATCAAGAGAAATATAAAGGACACTATTACTCGCAACAGCCCATGATGACAATTTTCAAATATTTCCAGTTGCTTTTGTAGTCGTCGATATCGAAAAATGATGAATCTTAGAAATGGTTATTTCGACAGCTTAGTATTGTGAGTCCTGATGATGAAGAGCTTGCAATTATTTTTGATAGGCATAAAATTATGGGAAATGTTATCGAGAAAGTTTATCCTAAGTCTAATAGCAGAGTTTGCACATACCATCTATACAAAAATATATTGATAGGTTTCAAAAGCAAAGATGTGTTTCGTTTCGTTAAACTCTTTATAGCATATACACCAGTCTCTGGGGTTCTCATTATGGGGGACGTTTTTAAGTCTTCGTACGACAAACTATTTATCACTCCTCTTCCAAACACAAGTAGGCACTATTGCATTCAATATCGCAGGAACCATCCTCAGGAATGGCCGACATTCGATTCAATTTTATTATTCTCGACCAATATCAAAATGTTGTCATAAACGTGAATGGTCTCCTTCCCAATGTCAATGTCCAAACCAACCCAATGATTACCATTTATAAAATGGCATGTATACAGATGATCAACATCATGAAGCTACTTCATGTTTATCATCGAGTTCGCATGATATGTACTGTTGAAGGCACCCTTATAGTTATCTCTCGCAGTCCACGTTTTAGCGTTGAATTCTTTGTAATCACGTACCAGCTTGTTAACAAACCACTGGTCCAAAAACACAATATGTTGAGAATGGTACGGAGATGGATCACGTATAAATCATTGATGAAAAATATGCATTGCACACTATATATGCTACAACAACCAAACAATTAAAAAAATAGCTAATAGTACATTCTATAAAGCTATATGTACCATTGTACAATCTGTGTGTAAAGAAATGGTACTAACCGAACTAGTCAACTACCCATACGTATCAGTAGGCCATGCATCTCTCGGAGTTGTAATAATATTGTAGAATTCAACACTAGAGTCATTGGTTCCATCATGATCCTCTCTACTAAATTGTTAAATAAATGGTTACATATTACCGGTAATATACAGCTGATAACGACATAAGTAAAGAAGGATGACATACCCAGTTAGAAATGAAGTATACTCTGAATTTTATTGTTATACATCACCAAACGAGTCATATGCGGAGACAGATGGAGTTACACTTGTGATGATGCGCTTCACTTAGAATTTCCAACAAACAGAAATAGCTGACTTGATGCTAACTTTGTTTGTCGCTTAGGTTGAGGTGTGGGAGGTTTTTGTAGATTAATCTATTTGTTAACTTTTACTACGATTGCATCTAAATTTGCAGTAACTCCTTTGAATATTTCACACTGTATTAATATGTCTATGTGTCCCCAGAAGATGTGGCACTTGTATTTCAGCCTTGACAACCTTTTTCTTACACGCTTTCTTTTTGCTTGCCTTCTTCAGAGTTTTGACAACACAAATTGATAAATCGTCTTGGGATGTGGTTTTCATCTGAACCATCCAAGACTACAAAACAAACAGTTTTGATACGCATAAAAAATAATTTTAAACACCAAACAAAACCATAGAAAAGAATCGTTTTATACAACAAAAATGTCATTAAAAAAATAGCTTCTCCGAAATTATAAGTTACCAAACAAATTCATAAAACTACGGACATCATATTCATACACATACAAGACTAGGATGGTAAAGCTAATGTACCATAACTTTACTAGTGACTTCTTCATTAGTATTAACATTGGAATTGACAGCTTTTTTTTGGATATGCGGGTACATTTTTTTATCGCAGCTTTTCCATCTCTTTTTATAATGTAGCGAGTTTCTCAGTGAAAGGAATAAGTAGAGTTTTAACCTTTGTATCAATTGCTGCATCCATTCCCGATAACAACGTGGTACTAAGGTGGGTCTCCATGTTGTCCACTTTTTCTGTTAGCGTATTCAACATGACCAAAACTGTATTGTTTGCCATTTCATTATCATGGCCCTACAGTAAATCAAAGGTAACCAAATAAGAAAATTATAACATATTCTATTATATTAAAAATGGAAACGTAATAGTTGTACTTACACTAGAATATTCTCAATGTAGACTATCTACAATAAGTTGTTTATCCTTTTTTCATTGTATAATTCTCGGAATCACTCAAGGGAGTCGCTTCTTTACGCTTTCTCCTCTTTCTAACTGGATCTGCGATTATATCCCAAGCTTCTTGATTCACATAATCATGAAGTATATTATGAACCAAGTTGTCCAGCTTTTTATCTTCAACCTCATTATCCCACTTATAACAATTTTACCGTCCTTATGAGAAAGAAAATGACTCACACGAACCTGAAACAAATAATTACGAAAAACCATAAAAACCAGTTAATCATTGAACAAATTGACTAAAATATTAATCACCAAACAAGTTGACTAAACTACATAACTAAACTAAACAAAATAGATTATCACTCATGTTAATATAAGTTATAAGGCTAACAAACATACAAATTTACTAATCTACATAACACAGATTTTTTTGCACTGATCAATTTCACAAAAGCAAAAATAGTAAACATTTTTTTGTTTAAATCATTGAACTACTTGCACACACACGTCGGCAGTATCACTAACAATAACTTAAAAGGCTTGAGTTTTCTTAAAACAATGATCATAGAATTTGCATATATACCATCAATGTTAATACTCATCATAGAAAATACCTTATCTTCATGCGCTTTCTTCTCTGGTCTTTTGGAGGTATCAAAATGAAATCTATTACGGGATTCACCCCATGAAAGAAGAGGAACTTCTTCACCGGCAATTTTGTTCCCATATTTCTCTCCTAAACCGATAATTGACTCATATGCCCATATGAGTAACACGTGAACAAATCCTTCCATCGTATATGAGTTTTTTGCATCGTAACTAGCATTCTTAATGGACTGTATCAAACTCTTACACGCAACACGATCCGATGGATATCTCTCAAAAGCTTCAAGATCAAGTACTCGCTTTGCAACCTCCAAAGGGATTCGACTTGTTGGAGCTATTCCATAGATTCCGATATGCAAAATACACAACCATCCAACCATTCTCCTCTTCTCAAAAATCCAGGTCTTGCATCTTCCTAATACCAACTGCAACTCGTTCAAGTTATGACCAACAAATGGACAACACATTCAATTCCCTCCGAAACTATGTGTGATCAACATTACAAATGTTCCCATCTTGGAAAGGTTCACAATTCAAGCCAGTAAAGAAGCCAAATTCTATAAAAAAAAAAGGCGAATTAGATGCCAATCAATCAACGGCCAAATCTTATTTTTTTTCCAAGCACCAACCGATGTGTTAAAATGTAATGGATAGTCATCACACTCCATGTGAAATCCAACTCATAAAACCTTGGTATAACTTTAACATAAGACTTCTTCAACGCATCCGAGGCATCAACACCAACTCCTCTTTTAACCATTTGGAAATTTGACAAGTAAGAGTAATAACTCATACTTTTCTTCTGACTTGGTGCTTTCCCCTTTTCGTAGAGTAGTTTTGGGTACTTACGCTTAGTATTTGAAGAAGCCATCTACGAAGAGAAAACATTGAAAATATGAGAATCAAATAGCTACAAACAATAAGTAGCGACTGATCTTTAAAACTTATCGTCCACGACACAATATGGGCTCAATGTTTTGTCTTATTACAAATTTATATAGATTAGTTTTGTAATCTATACTATATAAAAGTTGAAGCTATAAGCTTTTGAGGCCATCCACCTAGGATTTAATTCAACCTATAGTAGCATGCCATTTTATTAATTAGTATTTATAAATTTTAATAATTCGATAAAAACAATATATGAAAGCAAAATAATTGGATTTTTTTGTTATTGGAAAATATTAACTAATCAATCATTATAATTTGTTAATATTCCATTTTTTAGGTTTGCTAATATGGAATTTTTATGGTGTATGACGAAAAAATGTTGATCATTATTAATTGGTAATAGTTTCACTAAGTTGTTAATATTCCATTTCATAAAATTTTCTTATATACTTTTTACAGTAGGGTAAAAAATGTCAACTCAAGCGGTATATATATGTGTAACATATGTATATAGGTAAGTCTATTTGATTCCTTTGTCCGTTCGAAGATTATGAGAACCATTCAATTAAGGTAAAATCTTTAAGTTATTTTTTAAAATTATATCATGCAGTATTTGTGTTTGCAATTTTTTCAAACACTAGAATAAAAAATTATTACCTTTGAAATAAGGTTCAAACGATGAAAAAGGAGAAGCTAGAGGAAAAAGAGAAAGGACATTATCACTAATTTAAGATAAAAAAAAAGTATTGGAATTAGTATAATGTTAGAAAGCAATAACGACATCTTTGTAACTTTAAATTAAAAAAAGTTAGAATATTTGTTTTTTGAAGTTTGTCATCGAGAAGTTTGCTACCAACCTTATCTATACAGTTTATGCATTTAGTATATCTATTTCCAAGACAATTACTATTTTCTTACTCAATTTATAAGCATTGAACTCTTAATTTAATTATGCAATTAACTTCTTTATGGTTTTATTTAAGCGTAATTCTTTATTTTTCCTTTTTCAAGCGTAATTTTATCACACCAGAATAAGAATATGTGATGTCTTTGTTATTCCATAGTATATATTTTCATATAATTTAGTTGTTTCAAGAATTTTAGGTTAGGCTTTGATGCAGTATGGTGTAATTGGATTATGAAGTGTATTACTTCGGTTACTTATTCGGTTTTAATTAATGGTTCTCCTACTCAGACAATAATACCTACTAGGGGGATAAGGCAAGGTGATCCTTTATCGCCTTATCTTTATATATTGTGTACAGAAGCTTTATCTTTTCTATTGGATCAAGCTCGGGACAAAGGACAAACCTGTTATTACACATTTGTTGTTTGCTGATGACTCTTTATTATTTTGTAAGGCAACAAATGAGGAATGCTCCAATTTGTTGGATATACTTAAGGTGTATAAGGAAGTATCGGGTCAGGAGGTGAATTTTGCAAAATCAGCCATCACTTTTTCAAAAGGTACCAATTCCAATAATAAACAGGCTATACTACAATCCACTCGTATTGAAAAAGTTGGTGGTTTTGGTAAATATTTAGGGCTTCCAGAGTTTATTGGTAAGGATAGAGTGGACACATTTTCTTATTTTGTTCAGAGAATGATAAAAAAGGTGGATAACTGGTATACAAGGCTATTATCACCTGCGGGTAAAGAAGTACTTATTCAATCTGTTTTGACATTTTTACCAACCTATTGTATGTCATGTTTTATGTTGCCTAAGCGGTTGATTGAGCGGTTAACGGCTGTAATCCGAAAGTTTCTTTGGTCCTCACATCTAGACAAAAATGCTGCTTGCTGGATATCTTGGAATAAGATCACAAATTCAAAACGGTTAGGAGGTTTGGGAATACGTGATCTTAGAGAATTCAATATCGCGTTGTTAGCAAAGCAGAGTTGGAGGTTAATGAAGGCGCCATCATCGTTATTAGCCAAAGTGTATAAGGTTAAGTATTATCCGAAAACAACATTGCTAGAGGCCAAACAGAAGTGGTCCTCAAGTTATGCTTGGCGAACCATACTTCAAGGCAATAAGTTGTTAAGGCAAGGACTCAAATGGAACATTGGCGACGGCAAAACTGTTAGGGTCTGGAAAGATTCATGGCTACCTATAAATCCATCAGGAGCTCCTAAATCCTTACATGCTCGAATCCATCCAGATCTTAAGGTAAAGGACCTGTTCGTTAATGGCTCAACTGCATGGGATATATATAAGTTGCATGCTTTAATACAACCAGATGATATTCCTTTAATTTTGCAATTAAGACCAACTGTAACAGGGGCTAAAGATGCAGTCTCATGGCTTCACACATCTAATGGAGATTATACAGTAAAATCAGGATATAATCTACTTAAAAGCAAGCAAGGTCAGTCATCTAATACTCCTGTGTCATTGTTCAAGTCATTGTGGAAACACCATTTACCACCTAAAATTTTACATTTTTGGCGGCGGGCTTTACATAATGGCTTGCCAGTAGCTGCAAACCTTCAAAGAAGACGGATTCTTGTTGATCCTACCTGTGCAATATGTGGGGAAGCAGAAGAAACTGTCAACCATATGTTGTTTCAGTGTAGAGTAAGTAGAGAAATTTGGGAGCTAGCCCCTGTTATATGTCCAAATCCCTCATTGTTGCTTTCCAATACGTTGACTGAAAATTATTCAAGTTTTTTGTCAGTAAATGCGAGCCATTCAGAACAAGTATTACTTTTCTATGTTATGGGATGGCGAATTTGGAAACAACAAAATGAGGTAATATTCAATGCAAAGAGGTGGCCTATTCCTATCACAGTCCATAAAGCGGTTCAAGATTACAATATTTGGTTAGAAGCATCGGGTACACAGCAAGATAAGGAGAATCAGAATGGTAGGTTGTTAATAATAGACAGGGAGTTGAATCATATCCCTACTACTTTCTCTTAGATCTTTGATCATACCAATAAACCTATATGCTTAGTAGATGCTTCATGGACTTCATCAAGAGATAATATAGGAATTGGTTGGAGATTGTTTGGTTGTAATTGCAGGGAGATGTTACATGGATCAGGTTCTTTACTACCTACGGAGTCATCGGAATTGGCAGAAGTTGAAGCTTTGCGAATGGCGGTTTTGGAGATACATCGGTTAGGATATAAGGATGTTGCATTTTATGGTGATCTTCAAAAGCTTTATGGTCAGTTGCAATCAAAGGAGAGAATATTGCCCCATTTGCCTTATGCAGTTCAGCTTCAAGATATTGTTAATATTGCTAATCGATGTAATTTCACATTTATATACATATCCCGTCAGGCTAATGCCTCTGCAGACATTCTTGCAAAGCAGGCGAGAATTTATTCTCAAATGTACTCTGTAAAATGGCCAATGTACTCTGTTTGATATTCAATGAAAGTTTTAGTCGGAAAAAAAAAAACTATTTACATGTTAAATGGTAAATCACAATGTTACAAAATTATGGTTATGTTACAAGCTCAGCCACACGAGAAATCATATTCAAGCTTATATAAAAATTGAAACTATAAAATTTTTAGAGTGTCCACATAAGATTTTAATCAACCAATAGTGTTATATCATATAAGCATTTACAATTATGTTAATTCTATTTTGGAAATTAACCTTATATCATAAACTCACAACACTATTATGTGGATTTTTTAAGTTTTAATTTTCCTATTTTAAAATGTATTTACTATAGAGAAAATTGTTGTAAACAAAAATTAAGAAAAGTATCTTAATTTATATGATTTTAATCAACCAATTAATACCAAATCGGCATTTAAATTAAAAAAACCACAATTTATTCTCTTTAATTATCTTGTGTTAGCCCAATTTTTTTTTCTTAAGCTTCGATGGGCCAACGACTAAACAATGAGCCCAATATATTTTTGAAAACATTACAAGTGAACTGGTTCTATGTTTCCACGAAATCCCTATTGCAAGTGCACAAAGTCATGGCGGCGAAGGCGAATCCATGTCAACAAAGGACTTAGACCACGAAATCATAATCATGGTGGCGAACTTCCATCTGAAATCGTCCATTTTCCAATCAACGGTAAACAAGCAATTTTCTAACTAACAATTTTAAAATGTATTAAATATAGAGGAAATTATTGTAAAACAAATTAAGAATATGTGATTTTAATCAACTAATTAAAAGTAAACAAAAAAAAATCAACCAATTAGGTTGATTATAAACAAGCAATTTCCAATTAACAAAAAAAAATCTAATCATCCACAAAAACAAAATGTAGAGAAGGATTTTTTTTTTATCATTCTGATGTAGTGAACTACTCTATAAATAAGAGACAAACTTTCTCTTCATCGAAAGAAACATAGATTTTAATGAAACAAATCAAACTTTTCTTCTTTTAGAAAGATAGCTTACTGAATTAACCTATTGATAATTTCTAATAATTTAGTAATTTATTTTATCACTTTATGCCAACCTAAAGTTTTTTTAGGTAGACAGATTGTAAACTTTTACTTTGCACAATAGTTTGAGATAATATATTCAAAAGAAACATGGATGCACTAAAAGAAGAAACTAGGTTTTGGTGCCACAATAACATGAAGTCTTTATGTATTATTTTGATAAAAACAATTATGCTATCATAATATTTACATTTAATTACGATTTTCACTTCTATTGATTTTTATATATTTTTTAATTAAACTAATATCTCTATAAAAATTTAATAAACCATTATTGAGTGAAATTTGTCAATATTTGTTTTACCGTCACCAATTTTCTTGTGATTATAATTTTTCATTCGTTTATGTCAACGTTACCTAAAAAAATTACTAAATTCAAAAATATATTAAATCAACTGATAGAACATATCATCCGATGCAGCATTTAAAGTTGGAAAAGACATTTTGGTGTTTTAATTTTGTTTCGTATACTTTTTCGAGTGAATAGTTGAATTGGTATGAAAAAAAATGTTAGTCCTTAGTTGTATGATATGAAGATATAAATCATACAATAATAGACCAAAAAAGAGCTAACAAAAATAAATAAATTTTTTTAAATTTTAAAGGTTTTGTGTTTAAACTAAAGAAATTAACATTTTGGTATTATCAAATTTCAAATAATCGATAAATCCAAGAGTTTTTAGAAAATAAGAAATATGCATAAACATAGGCAACAAAATATATTAAATTAATATTAAATTTATTGATAAGGAATGAGTTAAAGAATAACCAAAAATATATTTTGCCAACAACTAAATTGTGTACTTATTTTGTATATATATTTCACATGAATAAATTCTAAATTTTAAACAACACACTCAACGTGAAAGAGATCAATTTGTCATTTTATCTATTTTATATTTGATAAACATATAAATTTTTGTTGGATTCCAAAATCAAAAACTTTCATCGTACCATTTTATTTATAATAAAATAGCAAACAAATCTATAAAACATACCATTTTCTAGTTGTATCAATTACATAATTAAAGGTCATAACATTTTCTGACAATGTTAAAAGACAACCACTACATTACACAATGATCTCAATCTTCTCTTTTAAAATTATCAGTTTCAAATATACCCACCCTATCAAGTTCTAGTTTAAGTTTATTCTTCTAATGAAACTGAAATAAAGTCAATGCAACAACTCTAAACAAATTGGTATTTTGGAGAAGAATAAATATTTCATTCTCGTCTCAATTACACTTCATTCTCGTCTCGGGATTTAACTAACCTGTATCTGTTTTTGATTTGGGAATTCAGTCGAATAGTTGGTGGGCAAAAATACGGGGTTGACAAGAAACCCAAAAAGACAAAGGAAGAAACTTGTTCTCAATCGAACGACAAATCCAAATTCATCTCTAAAAACATTAGATGCAAAGATCATCCTCACTAGTTCACAGAAGAGAATTAAAGTCAAACTGACGATTTGAAACAAAAGTAAGCTCATAGTTTTATCTTCACTAGCTTTGAAAATCAAATCAAATGAATGGAGAAATAGGGATGACGGCAGAGGCAAGGGTCACCAGAATTGACAAGGACGACGGAGGCTTCGAGAAGACAAGAAGCGGTCACCAGAGAAGACAAAGAACCGGTCACCGGAGAAAGCAAGAACCCTAGACGTTTAAACTTGGTGAGAAGGTGGAGTTACGAGTAAAACAAAGCTTTTATGTTTTTTTGTCGAATAGAAAAAGTTATGTTTAAAGTGATATTGATAATTATTAATTCTAATTTTTTTTTTTTTACTAAAGTAATAGAATGACATTATTGTAATTAATCGAAGGTTTGATGGGTTAATTGATTTTTTACATGTTTTTGAATAGGTGTTTGTCTAGTAATATATCAAAAAATTAGTGTTAATCGGAATTAGTTATATCCCATTAAATGCTACTAGTGGTAGGGGGCTATAAAAAGTCCGGGTTAGTCGAACCGAACCGAACCGAAATTGGCTGATTCTGTTTGTAGTGTGGCAAAATGAAAGATTAATGAACCGGTTCGGTTCGGATCTTTCAAACCGATCGATTTCAATTACGAAAAAACCTAATATCTTTCTAATGTTTTTCTTCCTTCTTTGGTGAAAAGAAGATAAAAAGACCACACAGAGACCCGACGATTCTGGATCTCCGCCGGCGTTGGCCATCTTCTCTCCGTCGTCGTGACCTCGCCTTAGAGGTACGTCTCTGCTCTGTCACAGAGTTTTGTTTACTTGTGAACTCGTGTCTGATTTGGTTCGATAGTTCAGTCGAGTCTTATGTAGTTGGAGTCTACGTTGTGTGTTGGGGATGTCTGTGTCTGTGTCTGTTTCGTTGTGGACTTCGATTTTGAATAATTTTAGTGTAATTTACAAAACTTAGAATCAAAAAATATAATTCAGAAAAAAGAAAAAAAAAATCGGTGAAGATTTGGGGATGCCATCAATGGCGCAAGGAGGAGTTAAGAGCTCTGTACAAAACGGGAAACCGAACCCTAAGCCTCCAACTGTTTCTCTCTTCAGGTTAGTCTCTACTTTCTAGGGTTCACAATATTTTCTGATATGATTCCTAGAACAAAAAGAAAGATAACATTTTGCATAATGCTTCATTGCTTTGTGAATTTGACTTATCACATCACAGCATGAGGCAAAAGATAACAGAGCATAGAAAGTCTCTTCCTATTGCTTCAGGTTCGAGTTATTTCACTACCACACTCATACTTGGCTGATTTTTGTCTGTTGTTGGAGACTAACTCTGTTGGTGGTTGTCTTAATCCAGTGGAGAAACGTCTGATTGAGGAGGTTCAAAAGAATGATATTTTGATTATCGTTGGTGAAACCGGCAGTGGGAAAACTACTCGTACGTTGTTGAAAAAATTGTTGTAGCTCGGAAAATAAAGTGATCACGTTATTAGAAGTTTATCATATGTTTTTCTTTTTTTTGGTCCCATGAAGAATTGCCTCAGTTTCTATACAATGCTGGATTCTGTCGGGAGGGAAAGATGGTAGGGATAACACAGCCGAGGCGTATTGCTGCTGTTACTGTTGCTAAAAGAGTAGCTGAGGAATGTGATGTTGAGCTGGGCCAAAGGGTTGGCTATTCCATTAGGTTTGATGATACAACTTCTAGTTTGACGAGGTTAAAATACATGACAGATGGATTATTGTTAAGGTAAACAAATCACAAGTTGAATTTTTATGCTCTCTTAAACTGTGATTGGTTTTCTCTTCACTTTTCTCTCATCTGGAATACTGATAGACTAGCATAGGTTTATGAGATGCGAAAATCTATGGCTGATCTCTGCTTAACATACGTAAAACATGTTGTAACAAATCTGCAGAGAAGTGCTGTTGGATCCATATCTTTCTCGGTATTCAGTCATTATTGTTGATGAAGCTCATGAGAGGACTGTTCATACCGATGTTCTGCTGGCCATGCTGAAAAAAGTGCAGCGGGCTCGGTCAAAGCCTGTTAGTGAGAAAACTGAGTTTGGCAATATAGCATCAGAAGTACAAACAAAAACAAGGGATGAGGATGGTGCTCAGCGGAATGGTGTGTTAAGAGGGTGTCAAGGCAGAAAAGTTTCTCCATTGAAGCTGGTCATTATGTCTGCCAGTTTGGATGCACGTGTTTTCTCTGAGTATTTCGGTGGTGCCAAAGCTGTTCATGTGGAAGGGCGACAGTTTCCTGTTGACATTCTTTACACTGTTCATCCTGAATCAGATTATATAGATGCAGCCTTAGTCACCATATTTCAGGTTATTAATTTGGTGACCCATAGATACTCCCCTAACTCAGTCAGCTTTTGGGGAAGGGAAGTTTGAATTCTCTAGTAAACTAATTATGTGTCTGTTCTACTTTAGATTCATTTGGAGGAGAAGCCAGGTGACATACTTGTTTTCCTCACTGGGCAAGATGAAATAGAATCTGTTGAGAGACTTGTTCAAGAAAGACTTCAACATTTACCTGAAGATAATCGGAAGCTACTGCCACTCACTATCTTTTCTGCTCTTCCATCGGAGCAGCAAATGCGAGCTTTTGCTCCCGCACCGGCTGGTTTTCGTAAGGTTAGAGGAGCTCAGCTATCATTGTTTTTGTTTGGAGATTTGGTTGTCAATTGTTTTAAATGCTTGAGATGCTAATACTTCAGTTTGAATGTTTGCAAAATTTAGGTGATTTTGGCCACAAATATAGCAGAGACATCGATTACAATTCCTGGAATAAGATATGTGATAGACCCTGGGTTTGTTAAGGCACGAAACTATGATCCAAGCAAAGGAATGGAGTCGCTTGCTGTTGTTCCAGCATCAAAAGCGCAGACACTTCAAAGAAGGTACCATGTTCGATATATCTTTTTCCATTCAAGGTGGTTTGATGGTTAGCAAGAGTTGTGAATTTTACCTGCAGTTTTATATGCTTTTTCTTTTGGATTGTACTTTAGTGGACGTGCAGGACGTGAGGGTCCTGGGAAGTGTTTTCGTCTTTATCCTGAGAGGGAATTTGAGAAACTGGAGGATTCAACCAAACCAGAGATCAAGAGATGCAATCTCTCAAATGTCATTTTGCAGCTGAAGGCTCTAGGAATTGATGATATAGTTGGATTTGATTTTATAGATAAACCTTCAAGGTACTTCCTTTTCTTGTGGATATCTATGTCACTTTCTGACACTGAGAATACTAATGATATTGGTTTGTTGGAAGCCACTACTAAAATCTTTCAAGAAAGTTTAACACTAACTGAAGCATGTATTCTCTTATTGGTTTGTTTTAAACACTTTGTTGATGTTAAACAGGGGCACCATTGTAAAAGCATTGGCGGAGTTGCGCTTGCTTGGTGCCTTGACGGATGATTGTAAACTAGAGAATCCCGCTGGCTACCAAATGTCACGGCTCCCACTGGATCCTGTTTACTCCAGAGCTTTAATATTGGCCAATCAATTCAAATGTCTTGAGGAAATGCTGATCACTGTTGCAATGCTCTCTGTGGAATCCATATTTTATGATCCACGGGAGAAGAGGGAAGAGGTGAGTATACCAAAGGACTGGGAGAAATTTTCATTCTCCTTTATATTAACAGCTGATAAAAGCCAGCCGTTTTTATTATTTGTTTCACCAGGCAAGAACTGCAAGAAACCACTTTGCTAGCGTTGAAGGGGATCACCTAACTTATCTTAGTGTTTTTCGAGAGTCAAATGAGTTCTTGGAGAAGAGAAAGCTAGAAAGCAGTGAAACAAAAGTTGATAAAATTATGAAAAAATGGTGCAAGGACAACTTCGTGAATAGTCGTTCCTTGAAACATGCTCGTGACACATATAGGTTTGTCATGTCTACTTTTGAGATTCTCACACATGATTGTTATGCCTTGTGATGAATTTTGAAAACTATACACATGCTTGCTGCAGACAAATTCGTGGACATGTTGAGCAGATGGGTTTTAATGTGTCTTCTTCATGCGGAAATGAGATGCTTGAGTTTCGTAGATGTCTTGCTGCATCGTTTTTCCTTAAAGCAGCACAGAGACAATTGGACGGTACATACAGGTACGGTACCTTTTGTCGGTTTAACATGAAAATACGCTTATCATGCTCTACTCTTTTGCTGACAACCAAACTTCCAATGACCTGACAGGGCTTTGGAAAGTGGTGAGGTTGTCCAAATCCACCCAACTTCTGTTTTATTCCGAGCGAAACCTGAGTGTGTTATCTTCAACGAGCTCATGCAAACCAGCAAGAAGTACATCAAGAACCTCACAAGAATTGATCCCTTATGGTTGACTGAGTTGGCTCCTCATCATTACAAAACGGAAGAGTGAATTAACTCGTCCCTTTTTGCTTATAACAAGGTAAAACACAACCGATATCTCTCATGAGCAATTGAACTTGGCATAGACAGAAGAAATGCATCTTTTTCTCCGTTCCTAGACATGAAATATTGCAGACTAAAAGCTTGTATTCTGTTTTATTGTTACCCTCTCTAATGCAGATATAACTGTTTGTATTCTGTTGGAGATGAAATACTGAGACTACCGGAGACCGATGCTAACATTAAGGAACCTTGTTCGATTAAAAAAAAAGATGGCATTGATTGTGGCTGAGCTTGTCATTAATTTACAGGATCCAAGACGACCAAACATAATATATGCTCTTTTATGGAGCTGGAGACACCAAACAATTCGAAGAAGAACGTGTTTATTATTCTCCTTTTTTGGCTTTGGCCTGCACTTGAAAGTCAAAAAGAGACGGCAATTCCCTCAGCGTTTCTAAAATGCGAAAAGAATGTGCCCTCCATGTTTCTCCCTTATGTATCTGTCTCTCCATCTAGGCGACCAATTTTGTTTACATTTTAAATAAATTATTCTCTTATTAGACAAGTATTCTAACTTTGAGCACAGCTATTCTCAGATATGTTCCTCAATACTAGGCAGATTTAGTCTAACGCAGAGACCTTTTTCACGACGTGAAGGTCTCAACTGTTTCATTTCTACAACAGAGGCAAGCACGAACATCAGAACATGTAGTACCCCATTTATAAAACATTCTCTTCTTCTTCTGTGGAGAAGCTAAGCAGAGAGCAAGACTAAACCAAAATGGGGAACTCGTTCACATGCATCTCTCACGAGGAGGAACAACGTCCCAAGAAATCCTCGCCCGGCCGCATCAAAGGAGGAAGTAACTCGGGGAAATACATACGTCGCCTATCGCTGATCCCTTCATTTAGAAGGCGTACGCTACTTCCTTCGCTCTCCTGCTCTGGCTCATCCTCCACTTCGTCTTCCAAGAAAGGCGGAATCAAAGCCAAGAAGAAGATAAGAGAGAGAACACATCAAGACCACCATGGACACGACAAGGACTCTCATATTATCCAAGAGCAAACCTTAGCAGCCACTAATCTCCTCTTCAACCAAACCCCTCGTAACAGCAACTCTGTTGTTCCTCCTAACTTCAGACGTTCCACCTCCGTTGTCTATCCATCGGCTCAGCCCGCAAGCTCGGGAACTGGCTCGGTACCGGTTTCAGCCGTCCAGACTCCAAAGAAGTCGACCGGTGGATTCGTAAGAAGCTCTAGCTCTAGGCAAAGGTCAAGTACCGATCCAATGATCAAGCCTAACCAGCTCGTGGACAAGGCAAGCAATTTGCTTAAAAGAAAACTTATTATGAGATACATTTGGATTGTTTGTTGTGAGAAACATGTGTGTATTGTGTAACAGGAGCTGAATAAAGTAGAAGGTGCAGAAACGAAGCGGTTCGTGCTGGTTCATGGTGGAGGATTCGGGGCTTGGTGTTGGTACAAAACCATAACTCTCTTAGAGAAACATGGTTTCCAAGTCGATGCCGTTGACTTGACCGGTTCAGGTGTAAGCTCTATTGACACTAACAACATCACAAGCCTCGCTCACTACTCCAAGCCACTCCTCCACTTCTTTGAATCCCTCAAACCCACCGAGAAGGTTCCAACTTTATCCAATAGAAACAGTCGTTTTTGAGTGTTGACAACAAACAATTAGATCATGTTTAACAAATTAATTTACATATAAATACAAAACAGGTGATTTTGGTTGGGCATGATTTTGGAGGGGCTTGTATGTCTTATGCAATGGAGATGTTTCCTACTAAAATCTCCAAAGCTGTCTTTATATCTGCTGCTATGTTGGCCAATGGTCAAAGCACTCTTGATCTCTTCAATCAACAGGTGCATTTTTCATTTTATTTTATTTTCTTCTCTTGTGCTCTATTATAATGATAATCACTCTATTTAATTGCATTCATTTGGTTTAATAATTTTTTTTTTTCAGTTGGGGTCAAATGATCTGATGCAACAAGCTCAGATCTTTCTGTACGCCAACGGCAAAAAGAATCCTCCAACAGCCGTTGATTTCGACAGATCTTTGCTCAGAGATTTTATCTTTAATCGGAGCCCTCCAAAGGTAAAATCTAAACCGAAGCTAACCAAACCTAAACCGGTACAATACGGTTTAATTAATCTAATTCGACGGTTTTTGGTATAGGATCTCGCATTGGCTTCGGTATCCATGAGACCAATCCCGTTTGCACCGGTCGGTGAAAAGCTTCACGTGTCGGAGAAAAACTATGGCTCTATCCGACGGTTCTACATCAAAACCATGGATGATTACGCTGTACCGGTTCTTCTTCAAGAGGCGATGATCAAATCGAATCCGCCGGAACAAGTTTTTCAGCTCAAAGGCTCCGATCACGTACCCTTCTTCTCTCGGCCACAGTCATTAAACCGAATTCTAGTCGAGATTTCTCAAATGCCGGCCAAAAAATCATCGTGATATCGATTTAAAATGTAATCGATTCTTTTAAACCAAAATACAAGTAAACCAAACCGGTTATAGAGATTCCGTAACCCCAATTTGCCCCCATTATAGAGATTGTTTTCGAGATTTGAGCTAACCAGTGAGCAGAACGTAACCCCAATTCGTCCCCCCCGCCCCCCACCCCCCACCCTTCCCTCCCCAACTTTTTCTTTAATGTTTTAATATTTTTGCCATTTATTCCAATTTAATTTTCAAATATTTTTTTTTCTAATTTTAATGACATATAGTATCCAAATAAACATAAACACAATTTTTTATAAAGTAGTTGACACCGCTAAATAATTCATGCTAACGTTTAAAATATCAAAATATTTTATTTTAGTTGGATTTAAATTAGTAATATGTGTATTTGTGAATTCATGTTAAAGAATTAATGTAAATATGTAGAGATTTCCAACATCCATATAAAATTAATTGGAATGTTTTGATTGATTAATTTAGTTGATGTATTTTTAAAACTTTTATTAAGTGACATATAAATTTTTTCACTTAGTGTCTTTTCAATTCATATATAAAGGATACTAAATGATTGGCCCGCAATCTTTGCGGACTATAAGATTTTTTTTTTTAAATAACAAACAATTACATATTATATATTTGTAATAATTATGCATATGTATATGTTTTTCTATTATTCAGTAGTTTAAGTAAAACAAATACTAGTTGTGTGTATTACCTATGTTTGTGTTTGTGTAAGTCTTGTTTATTTATTAATGAGTAAAACGTTTTTACTTCAAACAATACAAAGAAAGTAAATCAAACATGGTATTATTGTAATATGGATTTAATATTCATATGATTTAAAAGTAGCAAATCTCCTACTAATAAATAGGATAAACTATATATAAGTTTCAAATTCAAATAACATTTAACTAACCCATAATACAAAGCATATAAATGATGATGATGTACAAAAATCACGTAAAACCATAAAATAAATGAAGCTACTCACATTCTCTTCGTGGTTATCTTCGACTGGTTTTTTAAATCCCTCTAAATACTATTAAAACGTGTGTCTATATGAAAAGCTGGTTAGTTTTTTACAACTATTGCATCATATTCATAAGCTTCTTCACTAAACGTCTCTTGTGATTTATAAGTCTGTGAAATCTTTGTGATTTAAAAAAATGACGTTGCAGTAAAAATATTGAAATTCTAAAAGATCCTATTATAATATAGTACAATATATGTACTAAATTGCATAATATAAAATCGTTAGATATTAAATCTTAATCGCATATTATCGAAGATATGAAAACAACCAGTAAGTTTTGAAAGTTTATAGTATTAAATTATGACTCCCCATATTTTATCTATTTTATTATAAAAATCATAAATGTTAAATAATGTAAATATAGCTAAGCTAAGTATTTTTTTTATATTCATAGCAACAGTAGAATAGGCAATGAATTTTAAAACATAAATTTCAAAAGTAAATGGTCCTAATTAATAAAATAAATAAATTTAATAAACGTTTTATGCTCAATAGTATATTAGAATATATGTAAACGTTTATGCTCATTAGTATTACAGTACGTTTTGTAGTAAACGATTAAATAATAACAAAACCTGGATTTCCGTCGTCAATACATATTGAATACTATCTATTTAGTTTGTTGGAAAAAGGAATATCCACTTTGTTTACCAAATTCTGAAAATAGAAACAGTTAAATCGAAAATGTTTATTTATTGATTAGTTATGAAATTACTATATTAACCGTAATATTGAAAAAAAGGATTAGAAATGTTTTATCTTCATAAATATTTGAATCTTCCTGTTCAATCATTTTATGAAGAACAAAAAAGTGCATTCTCATCCTAATAGTCAAATAAAGTGGCTTTTAAAGAAAACATTGTTACCATTCGATCAATCTCGTCAAAAATGGTTTCAGTACGTCATTGTGTCTCCTTCCACGTATAATTTTGATTACATCTATTTGCTCGTTTGATATCTTGGTTTCCTAACCACAACCTATATTATGTCATATTTAGCAAATTATTGGTTTTGAGATTAATTGAAGTTCAAAATGGTGGTAATTTAGTAAATTTATCCAAAAAAAAATCTATATGATTCAGAAAACAACTAATAATTGGGTGTTTTGCCAGAAATATCAATGAATCTTATAATAAACAAAAATTACCATTCAAATGATTATGGTTTTTTGTAACAGAAATTACTATTTACACTCTCCGTTACGTCTTTTGTGGTTAGAACTATTCTGAGACAAAAACAAAATATATCATCACATTTCTCGTTTAAAATTTTGATTTAAACATATTTTGCTTTCTCTCGTTGTTCCATTTGCGATCACTAGACTGACTTAGAGGTAAATTCTTCATATAAACCCTAGCATTTTTCTTTCTTCGTGCTTGTTGTTGATCTCTGTAATCGCGAGGGAAGAGTTGCAAATAATTTGTGGTATCTCAAATTTTGGTATCTTAATGGAGAATTTGATGTTTTGCTTGTGTTTCGAGGTCTCTGTAATGTGTTTCATAGATTTTCTCTACAGATCCGTTCCATTGCAGTTCTCATTAATTTGTTCTGAATACTTTGGAGCCTTAAAAAGTGTGTTTTCCAAGAACAGGAGATAGAATGGGTCGTGGAGTTAGTACAGGTGGTGGACAAAGTTCTTTAGGGTATCTTTTTGGTAGCGGAGAGGCTCCAAAGGCAGCCATTAACAATGCTCCATCTGAAACTATGCCTGTAAATTCTGTTCCTTCACCTAAACCTGTTGCTGCTCAGCCGATTAATGCTACCAACCAAATCCCTGCCGGTATCAATAACTCCTCTACAAACAACTACACTCGAGCAGATGGACAGAACACTGGCAACTTCCTTACGGTATTGTCTTCCTTGTTGTTGTTAAGTTTGAAGTTCGTTAGCTGTGATTGATGTTGTTTCACGTTAGTGATTTGATCACTTAGCCAAAGCAAAACATCCTCACCCGCAACTAGCATATATTTTTGCAAAAAAAACATCACTCTCAAGTTTTCTACTGCGGTTTAACATTTGAAATATGTAATTTTTTTTGGCATATCAGTGTATTTTGATTTTTAGACCAACTTTGCACAAGTTTCTGAATGAGCTTTTGCTAAAAGTATCACTTTTTTTTGTGACCCTATAATCATCCAAAGATTTACCTTATGGTTGAAATGCAGGACCGACCATCGACCAAGGTTCATGCAGCTCCTGGAGGCGAGTCATCTCTGAATTACCTCTTTGGTGGTGGCGGAAGCAACTAGCAACTTCTTCTAAATCCCAACTCTTGTGACTTTCTAAATGAAAAGAAGTTGTGGAAACTCCTTTAGTCCAGTAGTTGATTAAAGACTCATTAATGCTTTTACACCAGGAGATCTGGGATTCGAATTGATGTAATAGTTCTCATAATTTATAATAAAATAATAATAAAAAATGCACTATTAAAAAAAAGAAAATGAAAAGAAGCTGGAAACCTGTGCTTCGCCACTTACTATGATCATGTTAATAATCTCGTGATGTATTTCAAACAAGCACCAAAAGTAAAACTATTTCGTTGATGCATTGAGCAAAGACTTTCTTCTTTCAGTTGCAGCCAATCGCTAGATGTTTCTAGTTTTTATTTTATAACAAGGCTTTCTACTATTCTCAGTCTGACAAATTCTGATTGGAACATTTAAATTCCCGTGGCATATATTATTCATATTTTATAAAGGAAATATACTGGTAAAATCCCAAACTCCAGACAAACAAACAAACAAACAACCGTATTGACATTGATTTGCCGTTCCCTGTTACCTAATACCCATATTTGACTTTGCTTGTAATGGTTAGTGTGACAAGAAATAATCTGTAGAATTTTCTCTTTCAAGCTTCTTTAGGGGATTACATGTTTAAGGCTGAACAGTTGCAGAGGACCAAAGAAAGGAGACAGAGATGGCTAAAATATCAAGAGCATTATGCATGGACCCACAGAAGTCGGAACCAACAAGATGATAACTACGGTATTCCCTTTCTGTAGCTGTCTGGTCTCATCATAGTGCGTGGACAGAAGCAATAAGCTATACAGCAGTTCCTTATATTGAGAGGAAATCCATGTACATTGCAGTGCAAACAAAATCTGCAATGCTGTGTGGGTTTCTACTTTCTAGAGCTACGAAACTTTCAAGACTTTGGGTTTTAGTGAAAACGGATCATACTTTAGATATTCACATGGGTCTATCATATTAAGGAGATGTACGAAGGGAAAGAGATCCCGCAACTTTTGCCACTGTTAGCTATAAGAGTTTCACAATGCTATAGATAATGTAATTGCTGAGAAGAGTAGTAGTAAGGTCAAAAGGAAAAGATGAGAAGATTGAACACCAGAAAACCAAAGCATCCATTAATCATACCACTAATTGATGTGTTGAAAACATGATCCCAAATCAAAATCTATCTTTTCTTTCATTCAAAATCTATAATAGGGGAGTTCTTGTGGAAACTTGATTCCCCGGCAAGAAAGAGACTACTTCTTGCGAGAGAGCAAGACAGTGACCGCTATGGAGACGGTGATAATGGAGACAGGAACAACCCAATACTGCTTTGTCAAGTAGATAAAGCTCTGAACAAATTCTTTTGGCTGCTCCTTGTTGTAGATCTTAAGCTCTGGTATTTCCGGCACAGTAGTTTCGTCTAGCTCGCCAATAAAGTACTTGTCCATGAGTTCCCTAGCGGATTTGCTGTGCCCTGCGTCCTCGAAATCATCGGTTGCATCTTTGCCTTCAAGAACATCATCACATTTAGAGACAGCAGAAAAAAAAACAAAGATCGAGTGGAGGAAGAAGAAGAACAAGTTACCGGTGGCAGCGAGAAGCACATCATCTCCTCCAGGGTGATCATCCATATACGAGGTTACGTCATAGACCTGTAACCGAAAGTGAAACAGATGATTTCGGAGATTAACAAGGATTGGAATCGAGAGAGAGAGAGAGCAGACCTTGCCATCGATGACGACCCAGCAGTCATCTTGCTTGTTGTGAGTTGCAGCTTCTTCCATAGAGTAAAGCTTGGTGAGAGTCGGCATTTTCTTCTGCGAGCCAAGCAATTTCCTTTTTTTTGGGGATTTAGGATTTGGTCAGACAAAGGGGCACAGATGCAAAGATAACAAATAAGAACCCTACCAGCAACGACGTCGTTTTCTTCTTCATTCCCTTTTTTCCTCTTCCGAAAATCCTTATTATTTTTATTTTTTTCCCTCTAAAAATTCCAATGCTTTCCCTCTAATTTTTTTTTATTCTAGATGTGGAGAGACCATCGTTGAAAATATCATATATGCAAAATTGTTCGTCGAATAGAGTATGTCCATCATGAAAGATGTCGTACATACATAATCGTTTGTCGATAAAAGCTTGTCCATCATGGGAAATGTCGTCATGGAGAGCTGGATCATGGAGGCATACGTGGATACTATTTACCTTAATCGCATAGGTTGTAGGTAGTTGAATATCATCATAATATGATTATATCTAATGATGATTTAATAGACTATATAATAATTAGATGTTAGAAATTAAAAAACAATTCATAAAACAAATTATTACATATGCATGCAGATATATGTGCCGTATGATGAGAAATATACATCAAAACAAGCGAATTTCACAATATTTTTTGTAGATAAACCTTACTCGCTAACAAACCACTAAATTTGTTATTTTTCTTCTTCGTATTTTAACCCACAACACTAAAAATTAGGGGTGAGCATTCAGAACCCCGTTCGGGTTTCGGTCGGTTAATTCGGTTATCGGGTTTTTGGTTTAAGGAATATACTATCCATTCGCGTAGTTTGAAAATTCGGTTAAGTTTTGGTTCGGTTTTTGTGGGGTTCGGGTTCAGTTTCGGTTACCTGAAATATTCAAAAGTTATCCAAAATATTTCAAATTTATCCAAAATATTCATTACTACCCAATTTTTGTTTTCAATTTAGTTTGATTTTATTATTTTTAACTCGAATTATTCAAAAAATAACAAAATATAAATAATTAAATTGATTAGTATTATCAAAATATATTCATCATACCCAAATTTACCGAAAAACAAACAAAATTGTCTAAACTATATGAACATACCCAACTTTAAATATAAATATCTTTAGGTATTTTGGTTCAGTTCGGGTTCGGATTCGATTTTTTTGGTTTTAGATGTTTAGAATCTATTCGGGTATTTTAGAAAATCGGATTCAGATCGGTTCTGGTAATTTTGAGTCGAGTTCGGTTTGATTTTTCGGTTTCAGATATTTTGCCCACCCTACTAAAAACGAGGCCCTAAACTCAAAAACTATATCCTAAAGTTAAAATAGTTTATCTAAACTCAAAAATTTAAATTCTAAACCTTAAAAATCATTTTTGTGTTTTTAGTATATTTGGAAAACCAAAATTTTTGGTAGTATATTTGAAAAATAAAACTTTTGATATTATTTTTAAAAACAAAACTTAAAAAAAATGTGATATTTTAAAGAATTTATCTATGTTTAATGCCCTCACATTCCATCAAGAAAATTTTTGTTTTTGTCATTCAACAGCACTTCGATCCCCTAATATTATATTATGATTGAACAAAATCAAACATAACGAATATACATAATTAGAGAGAATTAGGTAGAAAACCAAAATGGGAAGGGAAATTAGGAAACTGACGTTGTTGACTAAATGGAAGGTAAAGAAAGTTGACTGGAAGGATAAAAAGACGAGAATGGCCTCACTTGATCTTGCGTGTACTTTGTTTTGGGCGGGAAAGAAAATATCAGAAGAATCCTGAGAAAGATTATGTAGGAGTCTACTAAGAAATTAGTCTCCACGTCGAACGCTAATAGCACCGTTATCGGTGAACTTCCCCACTCGATCTCTTAACAAATAATATTTTAATAAATTGAATTAAATTTATTTCTTTATTTAAGTATTAAATTATTAAAAAAATACTTATTAATCCTATTACTACATCGGGTATATTCAGTCTCACAAAAACTTAAGATCGTCTCTTATATGAGATACTTTTGATACTGAGTCTCATTGTTTTTTGTGCCTTTTAATACTTTTGATTTTGTTAACACTTAGAAACTTTATAAAATATTACCGATAAGAATGCTTTAATAACCACATAAAACGGTGAATATTACATCCACACTCAATAGTTACTTCTTCGTGGTCAACATGAATGTTTGGACCAACCCCATCCACACATGTATCTTCATGCATAACATCTTCCAGATTCTCTACTATTTTCTGCTTCATCTTTTGCTATTCCTTGTCCTTCTAAAGCCTAACTATAACATTCTCATCATCTGTCCATACTTCATCAAATAGTACTTCAATAGTTAACAGTTTTAAATATATTAAAACCAGACTAAAGGGGTGACATTCATATATGCAATTCAATAGTTACTTCCTTACAACCGTAACCATAGGCAATTAAAAAAAAAATCGTGATTTCTAAAAATAATTAGTACAATTTGGTTATACTTGGTCTTAAACATCACACACCAAAAAATTGGTCTAAACACATTACAAATTGTTTAACAAAAGTAAAATTGAAGAAACAAAATCAGCCACATACAATTATGGAAGCATTTCCTATAAATAAACATAGTTAGATTGGGGAAGAATCTAACCGTGTACAAGAATACGTCTATCGTCTAAATTTTGTTGTACCCAATAAACTTTTAAAGTTATTCGGCTAAATAAACTTTTATCTGGTTCGATCATATGTAGCGGTCTATGTTTCTGATAAATGTATTAAAACCAAACACAAATTTTAAGAATGCAACTCAATAGTTACTTATTCACAACCATAGGGAGTAAAGAAGTGAATCCGAAATGGTGACTTCTACATAGACTAAGAAGGAAACCACACGACATAGAGAGATTATTGAGATAAGACAAATATAGGGTAAGAAGTCTGATGGTAGTCACCATTCACTAGTTGAACAAGCGTTTCAAACTTCTAATCATCCTCATCATTTGGCCAAGCTTCATCAAGTGGTAGATTTATCTTTTCTGATTGGATGCTATGGGTCTCAACCTGTCCAACATGTTTGAAACCAGTTATACGTAGCTTTATCCGGTTAATGAAACAAGTAACCATGTAATACATTAGTTATCCATCCAAAAACGTAAATGTAGGTTATCTAGCAAACCCCTTGACTCTCTAAGAGAAGATAGTTGACACTGCCTCATTGGGCGTTATGTTATTATCCGGTTAAATATAAAGTTGACCATGTATATGTAAAGAAATCTATATACCAAAATATTGTTGTCCAAAGTAGCTCACTCTGATTGTTTACTGGCGACAAAAATTCTTTCCGGCAAACCATGAACCTCTGTATTTGCAATAGTAGTCACTATTAGATTATCTTCACCATAAAATTGCCTCCTACATGACTATTTGGATCTTCCGTAAACCCTAACCCCAATTTACTCACTCTTTTAAGTTTTTACCTTTGAATCTTCAGATACTAAACTTGTTTATGTAAAACCGGTAAATCTTTGTCGGAACGAAGAAATCTGCGAAAAATCTTTCCGGCAAATCGTGACTGTTCATGACTGAAGAACCAGTATTAGAAACTCAAAACCGTAAAATCGCCTAGATAAAGATGGAGATCTGAGAAAATCCGAGCCCGGCAGCGAAAACCCTCTCGGGTAAACTGTGATCCTCTATTACTAGCAGGTTGTATTACGCAAAACGACTACGGAAAAGCGATTTAAATCTGAGACACAAAACAAAAAAAGAGAATAAAACGGTTAGAAGAACTCTTATGTTCTCGTAAGAGACCCCGTTTAGGTCTAATATGAGATATGTTGCAGTTCCCGACCACCATAGAGTTCATCGCAACTGTTATGTTCTCTAGATAGAGATATTTTTGTGAAGATTGAAGAGAATATCCTAGAACAAAGTTGAGTTCGTCCGAAAGTTGAACTCGTTTTTGCCTAGAACAAAGAGATTTCGCTGAAAATCGTTAGCTTGAAGAGTTCATTGGAAAGTGAAAATTTTCTCTGGAGAAATGGCTCGAAAGACGTCCTAGGTCTTAAGTAATTCTCTAATGACCTGCTATTAGATGTAATTTCTTATTTGTTTATTTTTAAATAGAAAATTAAGTAAAAGACAATAAAACCTTTCTTATTTCTAATATCTACAAGCCCAACCAGATATCTAGACCCATAACCAAATTATTTGGGTTACCCACCCATTTTTATTTGATTTTCGGATCTATTTGTTTTTTTTCTTCGTGGTCGAGACTTATCGCGTCTGTCTCCTCTTCTTCCCACATTTCTTCTTCTTCGTTTAGAGACACAGCGCCCTTAGTGATTTAGGGTTCTTGTCGTGCTTGTCTCTCTGCTGTCATCCTTCTCCTCTGCGAGCCTCCTTCAATTTTTCGGTAAGCTTCTTTGATTTCCCCATTTCTCTGTTTTTGTCTTTCTTCGATTTCGATTCAATTCTCTTCGATTTCTTTGCTTTTTTGTCATCTCAACCTCGCTTCTAACGAGTTTAGTGTATTAGCCCCAATTTATGCATAATATCAAAAATTAGGGTTTTTACTCGAACATGATTTCCAATCAAACCCAACATGATTTGGTTGTTAGGTTTTGAAATTTGCATAGTTGTTTGCTATTGTGAAGTGGTTCGAGTTTTGGCTTTGATTTTCAGGTACAATGGTGTTGATGAAAAACGCTTCTGCTCCTTCTCCATCGCCTACACCACCACCCTCACCACTACCGCAAATATGCAAGGGAGAAGAGGCCACTGATGCGCAGCCATTAGCATCAGACGATGAGGTATGTTGATTAGTTTTAATAAGTCATGTACTTTACGTGCAACTAGGAAAACTGGTGGAACTGGTAAAAGTAGTAAAAATGGTGCTTCAAGTTAAAATAGTGCAACCACTAACCCATAAAACTGTTTTGATTGCAACATGAGCAGACAATTAAACCTGATAGTTTTTTTTATGATCATACGAAATACCTAAGAATCCTGAAGATTGGTACAAGGTGTGATCCTAAGAAAGCCGTGGACACCATTCTCGAGCTTGAAGGTGAAGGTGAAGAGAGGGATTGGTTTTTGGATTCTCAGTTCGCACACTTCTTCCATGCACCTTTGCACAAAAACAGAAAGTCGATGGGGATGTGGAGCTTGCTTGTTAGGACAGCTCGTACGGATAGGAAGAGTGAGATTTGGTTTGTTGTCAATGGTATACCTATTCGGTATTCAAAGAGAGAGCACGATCTCATTTGCGGGTTGAGCTTTGGGAGATACCCACCGAAGCCGCTGAAGAAACTTGGGAATTATAAGTTTGTGGATAAACATTTTGGTAAGGGTAAAATGCCACAGCTCAAAGATGTTGAAAAGAAGCTTGTGACTATGGATCCAGAAAGAGACAGGGTTAGGATGTCGGTTCTATATTTCCTTGCAGCGGTGATCAAAGGAAAGGTAAAGAAGAGTGGAGGAGCCATAGACTCCTTTATACTAAAGAATGCGGCAGATTTGGAGTTTTGTAAATCGTTTGCGTGGGGACGCTACATGTATGACGATGCAAAACGAGAGGTCTGGAAGGTGCTAGCCAAAGGAAAGGGTTCCATGCACCAAAATATCACATTGCCTGGATTCATTCTGCCATTGGAGGTAAATATTGTGTTGTGATTTACATTTTGAAAAACTTATTTCACATTTTTACCTGTTGCAACATTTTTTGTAGTTGTTGGCATTTGAATGTATTTCACCGCTGAAGGCAATGTTTAGAGAGAACCTTCCAGACGCAGATAAAACCTGTCCAAGGATGTGTAAGGGGAAGTTTAAAGAATCAAGCACCAAATGATATAATTTGGGAGAAATTTATGATACAATTTGGGAGAAATTTATGATACAATTGGAGAGACAAAAGTAAGTGATTTAATTTTTTTTTTAATTTTAAGTTTTCTAGTTTAGTTTTTAATATTTAACCTTTGGATTGGTTTTTTTATTCTTTTTATTCATAGGATATTGTAAGCATTTTGGAACCTGATGTTGAAGAGGAGATACTCATGGCTCGCATCATGGAATATGTTGATGATGATCCTAGCATTGACCTTATTATTGACAGTTGGAACAAGATTCTAATTGAAAAAAATAAGAAAATATGGTGGGAGGATCTCTTCAAGTTAGATGTTGAAGCTCGAGAAATTGTGGCTGAAGAACCTGAGCCTTCTCATGAGCAAATTCATGGGTATTTGAATGAGTTGGAAGATTTGAAAGATGAGATACTAGAGACTATGGCACAAGGGTTTATGGATATTGCTCATGGGTTCAAGAAGGTGACAGACAAGATTGATAAATTGGATGAGAGACTCACAAGCGTGGAAGCTTATGTCAAAAAGAAGACATCTCATGGTCTTGAATCATCTCAGCCAAAGGTAACTTACCATGAAACTTTTTGTCTGTTATATTTATAATCTAACTATAGTTGTTTGTCTATATGTATCAGAGTGCATCTCAACATGTCGAAGAGGATAAGAATGATGATGATGATGTTCAAACTCAGAAGAAGATATCTCAGGCAAAGGATGTAGAAGCTCAGGAAGATAATGGTGATGAGAAAGTAGATGCTGCAACTAATCGTGGTGTGCCTCTTTTTTTTCCTCCTTGTACTTGATGTGACCCGAGAGCATGTATGTATCTTCTTGTAAGTTTTCACTGACTGACAATGTAATATTGTGGCCCTTGCAACTCGTAGAGACCATTTGGAATAACTGTGCTGACATTTTAACACATACAACGTAGGTGTCGACTTGATTGTATCAACCTGAAAACAATTCCGATGCAAAGCTATATCAACTAAATCCTTCACATCTTCTTTGGTATCAAATTCTTGGCCAATTACAAGACCAATCCCATCTTCCCATTCATGATTCACAACCACATCTTCTGGTACATCACGCGCATTTTCAACAACATCAAGAGCCCAACCATTGTTATAACATCACTTGGATCATTTTCACCAACTGAAATATGAGGCCGATCATCTAACATCAAACAAGGTTCTTGCGGACTAGTTTCTTTATTAAGAGCCTCTATTTCAATATCAACTCTAGCATCACTCGTAATCACGTAAGTCCTTAAACAAGTTCCACTTCCTTGATCCTCTCTTCGAATTTCTGCGCAAATTTGGTTTTCTGAGACACTTTCCATGACCTTCACATGCAAAACATCTCTGTGCTGATTTTTATCCCCTTCCATTAAATATCCTAACAAATCTTCATCATCTGAGATATATGTGTGTTTCTTTTCTCGCAATGGAATGTAACCTAACTTCAACCTCTTTGTAATTCTATCAAGCATCAGCTTCTCATACAGTTTATCTACCAATGAACTATATGTTAACTCCTCCAAAGTTCCTTTCATCACTATAGTATGAATGTGAACATCTTTTGGATTCCATACTACTAGTTGTTGATCGTTCGTCGAATAATATCCCTCAAAATCAAAACGATGATTGTGCTACGTTTTTTATTCATTTCCCTCTTCTGAAACAGAAAAAAACGATTTTAATATACATTAGTTTTCCCATTTGTACTAATTTTACCAGTTATACTATTTATCACAGTTGCATCAGTTGTACTAGTTTTACAAGTTTTACCACCTATAGCTATCTACTACGATTTTGATTGATTCAGTATGATTAAACGCTATTCAAGCTCTACATTATCACTGTAATGTCTATAATACTTAGAAAACAAATTTAATCCGACATATATTATGAGATTGGGGTTGGGTTATTCTCAAATCAAAATTTACAAACTCAAACCTTTATTTTAATTTAATAGCCACCTATCAACCCCCAAAACACATCTCCAAGAGTTTAAAGGACCAGAAAACATACCTGGAAATTGAAAAATTGTCTGGAAAGTGAAGATTAGCTTCAGCTCTGTATTCTTCTACGACGATGAAGACAACGCGAAAGAGGAGGCTCAAGGGCTGATTTTCGATTGGACATTTGTTTTTTTTTACTTTCAATTTAATTATATAAGGATAGAATTATAATTTCATATTTGTATAAAGAGAGAAAGTTAATTAAAAAAGAGAAAGTTATTGTAGATTTATTGCCCATAAAAAAAGTTAATAGAGAATAGACTCCATTTTTTGCTCTTGTAAACACAATTATCAGTTCTTCTTAGTAACAGTAATATAAAAACTGAAATTATGTCCATTAATTTATTATCATATGGGACCCACCCCACATGTAGCTTAAAATAAGGAGAAGACGACATCTGAGTTTAAAATTCGAAAATGAGGGTATTCTCGGTTTATCAAAAATAGAACAGTGTTTGTTTTAAATAGTGCATGGTTAGATTTCCAATTAAGCAGTTATTCTTGAATATAGGGTGCAATTTCTCTAAGATAAAAAAAAACTAGATAATAAATCCTCGACCTGTATTTCAGCCATATGGTAACAGTTAACGAGCTTGAAACTTGGGAGAATAAATTTATAAAAAGGTTAAGGCTAGGTGGTGATATAATAATAGCCAATTGAAGCCATGTCAGTTTTAATATCCTCTTTGATTTTATTTTTCTGGATGGCAATAAACCAGAAGCTGACCATCTTCACTTGCAATACATATATTTCTGGAATCATCTGTACTTATGCATGAAACTCCTTCACCTGACAAAATCCAGGTATCCACATTTTGAGAACTGGATTCGTTATTTCCATGGCTATGTATGAATGTACTTTAAATCAATCTTCTTTTACCTTTGAAATCATGGAGAGAGCCGAGTTTAGCACCAGTCGACAAGTCCCACAGATACACAAGTCCATCAAATGTGCCTGCTACTCCATGACCAGATACTGTGCTGGCTACATTAGCCCTGTAAACCAGAGATCCATAGCCACCCAATGAACCATGGATTTCGAAATGTTAACATTCTCATACACGTTTGCTTCTCGTATCGTATAATCCTCAAAGCAACACTACTTTTCTCGGGACGTGGAGAAACCAGAGGAGCTTAAGAAAGTAAATATTCAAGGAAGCAAAGAGATACCTCGGATCCAGTTGACTTCCCAATATGACTTGGTTTCTCACAAGCAGAGCCAATCTCCAACATCTACCTGGACTTTCACATTTAGCGTCCGAGTCAAGATCGGTAGAGACTAAAAGCCAGATGGCAGTGTCTTTGACTTCAGCTGGAATCAATGTTTTGTTGTTGATCCCTTTTGAGAACCATAATTTTGTTGCAGCTAAAATCATGTCAATGCGTTCCTCTATTGTAGAATGGCTATGTACAGGGTGCCACGCAAACAAGCTGGTTGGGATGAACTCAAATATCATATTGCTGGGAGATACAAATCTTGTTATTAGGCTTCGCTTTGAAATATCCCTAAGTCGAGAATAAACCAAGTTAAAAGGCTGCAACCGTGGAGAAAAGAAGAAGAAGGAAAAGTACTTTAGGCTGATCCTCATCATTTCCTAGCAGGAACAATACTCTGTAATTTAACAAAGAGATGAACAAAGAAAAAACTTCAAAGATAGAGAGAGAGGGAGAGGGAGTAAAATACCATATTGTAAATTCTCCAATACCATTATGCCCGATAACTAGATGAGGACATTTTGGGATCTTCTTCAGTTCGATGATGCATGAAGATATGCAAGGATTTGCGAGTATAGTGAATTCTTCTGTAGGACCCCTGCAAATTTAAAAGAAGTGAACATTAGCAGAGCGTTCAATGATGATCCAGCCTGCCTCTCCACACAAAACAAGGTTCTGATAACAATTTTAAAAGAAGAGCAATGAACTCTGATGAGAGCACCTCCATTGTGAGTCCATGGCCCAGACAATAAGGTTTCCACTTTTAACAACTGCAGTGAGATAGTTAGGTTCGCACACCACCACACACTGCACACTGTCAACAGCTTGAAGTTTTGTCACAAGAGAAACATGACCAGTTTTCACCTGGACAATCCTCACTACATTATCTTCAAAGCAGGCTGATGTACAAGTCAAACACGAGCAATCAATTTCCTTCTTCCTGCGGAAATATAAAGAGTAACTCCTTAGCGATACATTAATTATGTTTCCCTGTACCGTATAAATCAGTAGAGAGAAGTCCGAACCTGCAATAAGGTGTTTTGATGTTGCCAGTGAAAATAAGATGCTCCCCATCTGGAGTGAAGTGCAAATAAGATCTTTCGAGTGTTCTCTGAGGAAATGTAACAACTATCAGGTAAATAGAAAACAAGATATGGTAGTAATCATGCAGTTTAACAGAAGAAACTAGGAAAAAAAATTAGTGAACTTACATTTCCACCATATTTGTTATCCACAATGGGAAGTATGGCAGGTGTGTGACCAACAACAGAAGGGATTCCTTTGGTTGGTGCTTTAGCTGATATCTTGTACATAAACAGGGTTCTAACTCTATCTTCTGTGGCAAAGCTCAGCACACAAATATAGATTTCATTACCAACAGACTGAAGTGATACTGATGAAACGGGCATGGGATGAAAGTAACAGCCAAGCAGCTCAACAGTTTTCTCCATCTCATTGTTGATCTTTACATCTCTGTTAAGCTTTATATTCAAACCAACTGGAAATTCCGGCACACTAGAGATGCTTTTCTCGCTGGTATTTTCTTTATACTGAGACTTTGTAGCAGGTGGTTCAGAGACTTGGACCCCCAATGCCTCACCAATATGGACTTGAAAATTCTCAACTTTTGAAGCTGGAAATGAGGATGGTGATATACTTGCCTTTCCAAATCCATGAACTGGCCTCATATATTGTGGTACAAGAGACGCCTCGTTGCTTAATACATCGGCGAATTTGTTGTTATTCACCTTCATCAACTCAGGACCCTTGTATTGTTCTGTTACATGACCACTTCCCTCTCCCACTGGATTTGCTCTATCTGATACAGAGTTGGTAGACAAAGGCGACTGAAGCTCCAAGATACGTGGGGTTTTAATAGGAGACATTTTGCTTAGAGAATCACCATCTCCAGTATTCCTGCAACTATTTGTACTTACAGAAGATGGATTTTTGTTTCTTCTCTGTTGATTGGTTGAGACTCTTTTTCTGCTATAAACCTTATGTTTTTCTTTTCCGATAGAGCCAAATTCAGTAGGAGTAGTGCCAACCACAAAACCGTTACCTGTAGGCAATTGGACAGTACACAGATAAAGTTATGCAAACATTTTGGGGGTGATGGAGGCAAATGGTGATATTGATAGATAACTTACTACCTTCAGCAGAACAAAATGTGGTCTTTGGTTCCTGGTTTAGAGAATGGTGTTCTTTTTGTAACAAGCTTCTTTCTGCTGCACAGAGTTCCTCAGATTCTTCGGACAAAATCATGCTAGTTGAACTGGTGGAGTGTGGCAATGAGATGGACTTCTTCAAATATTCATCTAGATTATTTTCTTCCAAAATAGTGCTAACATCATGTGAAGACGGGCTTATGTTCTCAGTAGTCTCCAAAGCAGAAACCAATATATTTGCATTTATTATTGTAACCTGGCCCTCGATGATGGGCATTTTGGGACGTTCTGCTGGAAAGGTTTCCTTAGAAGAAGAGATGATATGACTGCTCTCAGAAACATCCATGTGAGACTCATCAAAACTGTCAGGAGCAATGGACACATTATTTCTAAAATCCTGAAAAGAATCTGGAGCAACGAGTTGCATGTTCTCATCATCTCCACTACATGTTCTTGTAGACAGTGACACAGCTGCAAATTTTGAAGAGGAATTATGGGATATGGGATAAAGGAATACTTCAGAAATTGTAGCTTTCGTGCAAAAATATTGCGTATCTCAATCTAAAATATACTATAATTCAGGCAATTTGTAGGGGTAAGTTTACCAGCTCCTGAAGCATCATCAAGTTGGCTCGTTTGGCAGTTGTCTGAGCGATTTGATCTGCAAGATAGTGTTCCTGACAAATCATTCTTTTTGGGTTTCTTGCTTGAGGCCTTCTTGAGCAGTGGAATCACTTGAGGAAGTAGAAGTGAGATCATTGAATTGGCAGTTTCTTGCTCAGCTGAATCAGAGTTACTATTTTTGAAAGCCAGTAAACCAGGTTCAGCTAAATCTTCTGCATTTGATTCAGGTAAAAGCTCTTCATGCACTACCATGTTAGCAAGGGTCAATTCTTCTTTTTGCTCGCAACTTGTATTATCTTCCACTTTTGGAGCAGAACTTATGGTGTTATCTGCAAGAATCGGACAAAAATGAATCCAAGAGAAGATGCAGTCATAATGATTACAATCTTCTTGCAGCTAGAAGCTGACATCTCGGGTATTAAACAGGTTTACAAGAAGAATGAACACCTATTACCTTGCAGGAAATCCAAGGTATCCGGTGCACAAAGATTGGAACCAGATGTATTTTGACTCTCCTGCAGAATAATATCTTTGTTGGTTTTTTTTTCCTTTTCTTGCAACCCACGAAGCTGCAACAATATAAGATCTTTCTTTAAAAACCACTTTCCTGGAGTAAAACTTCACTGGTCTACTAGGCCAAAATAACAAAGAGAAAGCTTTCCAGAAGTATACTAGAAATTCTTTATGGATAGAAGATAACCCTGAATGGATTACCTCTTCAGAAATTCTGGATAATGGCTCTGATTTACTGCTGTCAGGAAGCAGGTCTGTTTCTTGGCTAGGGAAGACTACTTTCACTTGTGGTAGATTTTCTGATGGTAGATATGAATTTTCGTTAGCAGCATGACTAGAATGCAACTGCTCTGGTGGTGCTCCTTGGAGGCCTATTATCTCCACTTCTCCTTTTGCTGAACAGATTGACACTGGTGCTAAATTTAAAATCTCGCCACCAGAAAATGAGTCTTGCAATCTTGGCTTTTTATGGCCATCTTTAACTACTGAATTCTGGTCTATTGTTTCAGATTTTCTGCTTCTTTTCTTTCTGGCCACTGGCCTGTCCAGATAACATAATAAATTTGGATATGCACACGTGACTGGACATTCATCATCAACCCGAATTTGAGAGGCCCTACTGCTGGAGCTAGATTTTATCATTCCCTGGGGATTGGACACAAGTTCCCGGAGCATCCTCTGAACCAACGGATTTTTAAAGCCAAAGAACTGCAGCAAGAAAAATCAGTCATCTTAGCCAGCAAGTAACTAATTAGCCTGATCATAGCGGTAGGATCAGAATTACTACAAGCTAGGTGATTATACTAGTTAACGCTGACCAAAACTTAATTAAGGCCTAAAGCAAAACATTTGTCGACTTCTTAGCTAAAGTAGTATGGCTTTTCCTATGTATCAATTCAGAATTGAGAAGTCAGAAATGCAAGAATATAAAGAAAGCGTATAATGTCAAAAGACAGGCTGTTTTTGAGCAGTAGAAGGTTCCTTATCAGGAAAAGCAAAAGGCATGATCACAGTTTATAAATCCCCATCTTATTATATGTTTAAAATTCGTTTAGAGGGAAACTAAATATACAACCAGTATTTATGTGACCAACAAGTGTACTTCCAAAGCTTCACCAAATTATCTTAACGATATGCAGGCATTTTGGAAAGGAAATGGCGATTTAATTTTGAAACACTACTTCATTGTAGATTAGAGTAGGTTATAACAGTGTAACATGCAAGATGGTCTAAAGAGGTAAGAAAAATGTCCTGAGATGTACCTCCATGCCGTTCATCTTACATGTAAATCGTTTCCCATGCCATATTTTTAAGTTGGAGAAGCCCGTCTTCTGGAACTTTCCCCATGCAATCTCTGGGGTCTGCCCAGTCCATGATTCAGACAAATATCTAATCTGCATCCATAGAATAAGACTCAGCTGCATTCTACAAAAAGCAATTAACAATCTACTAAGATTTTATGGAATCAGCAACACACCAGAAATAAAGGTCCTTTGGCACCTTCTTCAATCTCGATATAGCATGTGTTCCCATTGTGAGCTCGGACAGCTCTGTAGCCCACAGGATAAGGGAAACGATCTTTTCCCTGATGAAAAAAGAAGCATAAGTGTTGTTCAGTAATCGAGAACACCCAAATCACAAGTTTGCTTTTCTTCTTTGATCCCAATCTTCATTCTCAGCTTAAGGATCTAGCCTCTTTCCTATGTAAATTTAAAACCAAAATTGATCACAAAGACCATAGTTCAAATCTACTGTTCATCAATCCTTAGAGTGAAAAACGTACTGTCAAGTACACAATGTTTATCGAGATTCATTGCATATCATCCGATCGGAAATTCTCAACATTAAATCGCAGAAATCGAAGTCAATCAGATTATCTATTATTCTCATTTCCGAAGAAATTGAGATACAGCAAAGAGATATCGAGAGAAGAAACACCAACCCTAGAAGAACTCCAGTACTTCTTGTCCCAGGAGCCGCTATAGAGAGCTCCGATGGAGACGATTTCTAGGTCATCGGACTTTCTATCTTCAGAGACGGCTGTTGGAGTCGCCATTGAAAGTTTGAAGAACGAGATCGGAGCACAGGAGAAGAAATCGCGACGCCGGAGAACGGAAATACACCGGAGAAATGTGAGGGAGAGAAGGATTATGCTTTGTTGAGTCGCGGCAAACAAATTATTCCCTCCATAAACTTTGCCGAAAACATATGAGAAAACTCACTTTAATGGGCTTTTGGCCTATATAATCTTTTAACGGGCTATATCACAAATTGCCCACCACTACATTAGGAATTGGGGTTTCCACATTTCTTGATAAATTCCTATTTTCTTAGTTATTGAACTTTTTCATCAAAATTGGAAGCGTCACATTTTTATAATAAAATTATCACATGTTGTAGAATTAGATATCGAACTAACTTGTTTATTCACTTTATCTAAAGATCTATATTTATAGAAAAATGAATCCCACAAAGAATAGAAACTTTATAACAAAAAAAAAATTTAGGAAAAGGTAAATATACAATTAACTTCCTATTAACTTGGGCCTCAAGTTATTCTCCAATAGCATCCTTCTCTCCAATAATCTCCTTCACGCTGGAGCCTGTATATCTTGAACGCCCAACTTAGATAATAGAAGCTCGAATTGGCACGTCCAAGTGCCTTGGTTAAAATGTCTGCGACTTGATCTTTGGTACAGATATGATGAGTAACAATGATCCTTGCTTTGTCTTCCACGAAATCGGTGATCCACCAAGTAAAACAACGAAGGCACTAAGAGATCGTTGGGTTAACGGACACGACGACCAATTTGCATCACAATAAATAGTAAGAGAGAGATCTTTATCAGCTTTAAGAAAGATCCCTTGACCTGGAGAGCCTTATAAATACCTTACTATGCGAAGAGCATAATTCCAATGATCTTCCCAAGGAGCTTGCATAAATTGCGATAAAAGATGGACGGAGTAGCTTAACTCGGGATGTGTATGTGTAAGATAGATTAGACGTCCAACAAGGCGTCGACACTTAGTTGGATCATCAAGAAATGCACTTTCACTAGTCGCAAGTTGATGATTATGTTCAAGAGGAGTTGGAGCCAGGTTTGAGCCAAGATTACTTGTATCAGCAACAATATCCAACACATACTTTTTTTTAGAGTGAAAAATCCATTCAGGTCCTCTACTGACTTCAATACCAAGAAGGTGACTCAAATCTTTTCATGGAAAAACACTTTCCCAAATATTCTTTAAATTTTTACACCATCTAACTATCATTGCCGCAAATCAAAAGATCATCAACGTAGATTAACACTCGAATCTCCATGCCTTTACGAGTGTAAGAGAACAATGAGTAATCATCATATAACTGAACAAAACCAAAATGCAACAAAGCACCCGACCATTTTTTAAACCAACATCGCGGTGCTTGCTTGAGCCCATACAAAGATTTCTCAAGACGACAAACTTTGTCAGGATGTGAATGACGAAAACCACGAGGAAACTTCATGTTAATCTCTTCTTCCAATCACTATGCAAAAATGCATTATGCACATCCATTTGATATACCTCCCAATTATTAGCCGCATCTAGACGAAGAAGAGTACGAACGGTTGTGATCTTGACAACGGGAGAAAAGATTTCATTGTAATCTTTTCCTTCAATTTGATTATTACGTTGTATAACCATGATTTATATCTTTCTATGGACCCATCGACATTGTATTTGGTCCGATATACCCATTGACTACTAATAGCGACCTTTCCTTTGGGTAAAACATCTATATCCCATAAATCATATTAGAGGTGGGCATATGGTTGTTTGGTCGGATCTGGTACGAATTTTTTGGATTTTTGGGTTTTCGGGTAGAGGTTTAGAAGTACCATTTGGGTTTATTTGTTTTTCAGGATCGGGTCGGATCCTCTCGGGTTTGGTACAGATTTTGTGTTGTACACAAGATCCATTCCTTACCCAAAATCTCATCAGATTCAGATCCTTTGTAGGGATCAAGCCGTCACGTAGTTCAGGTAGTATATCTCAGTGGTAGTATTTCTTCAAGTGCCTGGCATTCCATGAACGTGGTACTGGAATGTCTGCCATGTTGGCCAGCTCGTAGATTTCTAGTCGGACCACCTTGGTGACTTTGTAGGAGCCTTCCTAGTTAGCGCTGAGCTTGCCGGGGTTCCACTCAGCTGTGTTCTGAAAGACTTCGCGCAATACTAAGTCCCCTTCGTGGAATTGTCGTTCTTTGACATGAGAGTTGTAATACTTAGCTGCATCGTTCTAGTAGTTGGTGATTCTGACCAACGCTTGGTCCCTTTTTCATCGGCGAGGTCGAGTCCATCAAGAAGTATGAGGTTGTTAAGACCTTCATGTTCTGGTAGGAGTTGGAGTCGAATGCTGGGAAACTGTAATTCCGTTGGGATAATGCACTCTGTTTCGTAAACAACAACGAAGGGTATCTCTTCGGTTGCCCACCTTAGAGTTATTTGGTGCGACCACAACACTCCTTCCAGTTTGTCGGCCCAACATCCTTTCTTTTCTTTGAGAATTATCTTGTTGATTGTCTTGAGACCGTCGAGAATTGTCTTGTTGATTGCCTCAGTCTGCCTGTTTCTTTGTGGACATATTGGAGTAGACTTGTTAAGCCTTATTCGCCATTTCTTGGAGAAGGTTTCAAATCTTGTTGAGATGAATTGAGATCCGTTATTTGTGACTATATTTTATGGGATGTCGTGTTGATATATGATGTATCTCCATACAAAGCTCTCGACTTGGATATCTCTGATGTATGTGTAGGCTTCCGCCTCCACCCATTCATTTAGAGAAGTAATCTGTCAAGACTAATAAGAAGCGCTTTTATCTTGATGGATGGAGAGGTTTGACGATATCCATTGACCATCGCATGAACGGGCAGGGTGAGGTCACAGAAGAGAGCATCTCGGTGGATTGGTGAATTTTTGGTGAATGCTGCTAACACTTCTTGCATATGGCAGAGAACTTCTCGTAGTCCTTGATCATTGTGGGCCAGTAGTAACCGTGACGCTTGATCTTGATAACTAATGCCCTTTTGCCGGAATGGTTTCCACCTGAACCACTGTGGATCTCCTGCATGATTTTCCTAGCGTTTTTGCCTTCGATGCAGAGCAATAGTGCTCCAGAGAAATGTTATTTGAATACTTCATCGCGTAGTAGGATGTAGCGGGCAACCTGCGCCTTGAGTTTGCGAGTAGCCCACTTTTCGGTAGGTCCTTTGCCTTGTCAATGTATCGCCGTATGACGCCGAGTTAGCTCTTATCATAACCGTATTCCCCTTCTTGGGCATCCTCTTCCAAGTCAGCAACTTCGTTTTCTAGGGGAGGTATCTCACTGGTTATCATCGCGTCAGGGAATGGTGCAGGGTTCTTGTCCGTGCCCACCTCAGCTGGCGGAGAGGTGGCGTCGAGGTTCTCCATCGGGTCGGTGTTGATTGGCTCATGCGCTCCCTCGGTCTCGGTAACCGCGATGCCCGATTTAAATAAGTCATTGGAGGGGGTGGCCACGGCTGATGGATGCACCTCGACTGGCGGGTGCATCTCAGATGGTGGGTGCACCTCGGCTGGCAAGTGCACTTTGGCTGGTGGGTGCACCTCAGCTGGCGGGTGCACTTCGGCTGGCGGGTGCACTTCGGCTGGCATAAGACCAGAGTCAGTTTCCATTGCTGCTGGTTCCTATAATGCAGCCAGCTCTTCTTCGTGCTTGTCATCGGTGCATATTTTTGCAGAATCGACTAAGTCTTTTGACCTCCTCTGTAATAACCCTCATAAGGGCTAAAAACGGTAGAGTTGCCGCTTCTACAAAGTCTTGAGAATCAAGGCCTATAGTGGTGGAACGGCCAAAGAGGACTTAGAAAGAAAGTCTTATGATGGGAAAATCTCTAAGGAAAGATGTGGTGGAGTTACCGCAAGTCATGGTGTTGGTCGCGACTTAGGCGAGACAGCCAAGGGAAAACCATAAATTTCCAAGTGTGCGACCTTGAAAGAAATTCATTTGGCATGGACTAAAGATGTCCTAAGGCAAGTTCCGGTCGAAGAAAAGTTAGATTATATCGAGTAAAAACTTATTTGGGCCGATAATGACTCCGCATGATGAGTTTTACACGTCGCAGTAAAGATCAGTATGCGTATGGGTCGAGTGCAGGTAAGTCTAGACGCGGAAGGATGAATTCTGTCAATCTAGGCCGGATCGACACATATCACGTTTGCTACGCGTGTACAGAATTTGTTGAGTGGCCGACAAAATCTCGCTGACACGTGTTAGTTTCGCGACAGATTTCGCTTACACTTGGCAAAAACTGTGACACTTGGCAAGATCCACTAGCAATAGAGAATCTTACCCGTGGGATAAAAATAGCAACCCTTGGGCATGAAAACTCGACCATTTCTCATGACTTGCACCCAAAATCTGTTAAATTTCCCTTTGATCGAACCTAAGGAGCTTTAGCATGTTGGATCAGTCTGCGAGTAGCTAGGGATAGCTTGCGATTTGTAAAACTCAGTGTTTTTCCGTATTTAATTACCCCTATCTAGTTTGTTTCAATCTCTAAATTAAGATACATGTATCTTTGCTTCAGATTAGTCTGGTTTCAAGAAAAAGGAGTATGTAGTAGTGTCTCTAGCTAATAAACGCGTGGTAATGGTGAATTATGCGTTTCGAGTGTTGCTGAGTCGAACACTTGGAGGGGTTTTTCTTATTTTTTGCATGCGAGTACCTTACGGTAGCAGTAGCGTTGCATGCATAATCTGTTGAGCTTGGTGTTAGTTTCCATTCATGCATGCATATTTAGAGACTAGGAATTGCTTGCAGTAAAGATTGCTTGCGGTAAAGATTGCTTGTTAGGCCTAAATCATGGGAACTTGGCCAGTACGTGTTGCATGAATTGATTATAAATTGTGACTAGTTGAATATGGATTAAAGTCAAGTAGGTTTGAATGCTTAGGAGAAAGCATTCGGGATTGTCTCGAGTTCGTTGTTAACTTGCTCAGATTGAGACTACGTGATTCATGATGTTCTGATTATTAAGCATGTTAGGTAGGAACATGCGGGTTAATAGTCAAGCTAAGATGGTCTGACGTTCCTATGAAAGACGCGGTTGGTGGTGCACATATGGCAGGAACCTGGTTGGCTTCTAGGGCCGTGGATACACGATGGTGTATTGGGTTTAGTGGGAAACCCGGATTCGTCAGACTTGATATCTACGAAACCAGTAAAGGAACAGAAACAATGTTGGTACCATCAGGCCTTAGGAAAAGAGAAATGGTTTCATGCATGTAGTTCATAAACTGTCTAAGAACATTGAGTGTTGTTTCCTTGTTGATTGTTTATGATTGTTACGTGTTGCGTGGGGCAACGGGTTGGGGAATCGCTAGTTCGTTAGTAAATGCTAACTCACTGAGTAATGTGGATTATTGATTCTCTCACTATTTGTTACAGGTAGCCTTAGTCGGGAAGCCTTTAGCTGGACGCAATGGATGATAGGAAACCAGAGTATGTTTTCTGGCAATTTTGTAAAGGCTTTGTTTGTATTATGTATTGGCTTTGAACCCCAGATCTGACTATATCTGTTTAAAGCGGTTTTTAATACATAATATAAGTAAAAGGGAACGTTTCTAAGACATAGCAAGTGTTGCTGGTGTATGATCTAGTCCAGACTGAACCAACCGTTTTGACCATTTTTGGGTTGAAAAGCCTAAGGATCAGGTTAGACGGGGGAAACCATTCACGGACCATTGGGCCAAGAACCAGAATTCATTTCTGGAACTTAGGCTCGATAGTTCTCGAGTGGGGATTGCGGCATCTCTGGTCAGGATGCGGTGACCGCAGTTCAGTGGTGTTACATCCTCCTTCGTTAAACAGGCAGACGCTGGTTGACTGACTCCTCCATCTCGACATCTTCTCCATTTGTGACTTTCTCTGCTAATTCTTTTGCCCATTTAACGGCTTGAGACTGGGTGAGAACGTTGACTGCTTTCGACAGAGAGATGCTGAGGTGCTTAATAAACTCCACCGGAATGATCCATTTCAGTTCTTTGTCACATGTAGAGGCAAGGGTTGCAAGTGCGTTGGTGTTAGTGTTCTAACCCCTTGGAATTCGTGTGAGCGTAAAATCTTTGACCAATGAAGCGAGTTCCTTCGCTACCTTTAAGTAGGCCTCTATGCGGTCGTCCTTGGTTGCATTTTTGCCGTTGAATTGGTTGGCGACTAATTGAGAGTCACAAAATGTGTATACCCGTTCAATCTTAAGCCTGTGAGTGAGTTTCATGCCGGCGATGAGAGCTTCGTACTCAGCCTCATTGTTGGAAGCCTGAAAGCCCAGGTGAAAAGATTGCTCGAGTACTTTGCCGATTGGTGACATCATGCATATACCGATCCCAAAGCCACTCTTTGATGATGAACCGTCGACGTGAAGTCGCCAGGGCTAACCTAGGTGTTCGGCGTTATTGCGTTCCTTTGGGAGTTCAATCAAAAAATCTGCCAACACCTGAGGTTTCGCACAAGACCGGACGAGATACTCTATGTCGTACTTGCTTAATTCGACAACTCATTTGGCCAGCCTGCTAGATTGACTTGGGGTGTGAAGGATTGATCACAACGGGAAAGTTCTTAGAACCACAGTGGAGTGAGACTGAAAGTATGGTCTGAGCTTCCGGGCAGACATGATGACGGACAGCGCCAATTTCTCCATTTGTGGATACCTTGTCTCTACGTCTGTAAGAGTTTTGCTGACGTAAAATACTGGCTTTTGTTCGCCTCGGTCTTTTCGAATCAGCACTTCACTCACTACAGTAGGTGATCAGTGTATAGAAATAATGGCTCTCGTTCGACTGGTTTTGCGAGAACGAAAGGGTTAGCCACCCTTCCTGTCAACTGTTGCACCTCCTGCTTGTTCTTTGGCGAGGCCATCTAGATAAGAGCATCAATCTGCTTTGGGTTTGTCTCGATGCCGCGGTGGGTGACTAGATAGCCAAGGAATTCTCTAGATGTGACTGCGAATCGGCACTTCGTCGGATTCAGCTTCATGTTGTGCAAGTTTAGTCGTTCGAAGCATTCCACCAGGTTGGATATATGATCTTTCTCCTCTAGAGATTTGACCAGCATGTCGTCTATGTAAACCTCCATTGTCTCCCAAGCTGGTCGGTGAACATCTTGTTTACTAGACGCTGATACGTTGCTCCGGCGTTCTTGAGGCCGAAAGGCATCATCTTATAACAGTAAATCCAGTAATCGGTGATGAAGACGGTCTTCTCACGGTCATCTGGGTTCATCATAAGTTGGTTGTACCCCGAGAAGGCTTCCATGAATGTTAAGAGCTTGTTCCCCATAGTTGCTTCAACCAGTTGGTCAATGTGCGAAAGCAGGAAGCTGTCCTTTGGGCAAACCTTGTTTAAGTCGGTGAAGTCCACACATACTCTCCGTTTCCCATTCTTCCTTTTCACCATGACCGGGTTAGCGAGCCAGTCTAGATACTTGACTTCTCTGATTATCCTAACTCGTAAGAGCCGTTCTACCTCATCGTTGACAGCCTTTGTTCGTTCTGCTCCGAGCTTCCGCCTCTTCTGCTCTACTGGTTTGAAGGTCGGGGCGACGTTTAACTCATAACTTGTTATGCTGATATCGATTCCAGGCATATCCTCAGTCGCCCACGCGAAGGTGTGAACGTTTTTCTTTAAGAAAGATATGAGTTCTTCCTTAAGCATAGGGTCAAGTTCAGCTCCGATTTCTACACACCGCTCCAGATTATTATCGTCGATGCAGACCGATATGACGAGATCGCATGTTGGTCTTGTCCTTCTTCCTTACGATCCTCATCGATATGTAATTGCGATAAGAGCTTAGAAAGCTCCTTCACCGATTCTCGATCCACCTTTATTTTCTTATGCTTCTCTTTTAAAGTTGCTTCAGTGACGGGGTTTTGGTGTTCCGCCATGATGCATACGTGTGACTCTTTATGACTACCTAGGATTCTCTTTATTCCTCGTGGGGTGGGGAACTTCAGACAGAGGTGGTAAGTCGACGCCACAACACGTATGGAATTTAGCCATAGTGTCCCCATGATGACGTTGTAAATCGCTGGTTGGTCTACTACTGAAAAATTGACTACCTTCATGACTCCGCCAGCCTGGACAGGTAATTTGATTGTTTCCATTGTTATTGTTGTGTCTTTGGAGAAACCTGTTAGAAGCTTAGGAAATGGCTCGATTGTAGACATATCAATCTTCATTCTATTTAGAGTAACCCAGAAGAATACGTCCACCGTACTGCCAGTGTCCACCAAGACCCGTGTGACGCCGCGATTGTTGATGATTAGCTCGATCACGAGAGGGTCGTTATATAGTTTGTCTATGCCCATTTTTTCCTTTTCTTCGAACGTGATCACGTCATTTGGGAAAGAGGAAGGCGCCGAGAAGTTGACGTTGACATCGGCACGTCATTGGAATGCTTTTATAGACGAGACTGTGTTGGAGCAGTAACGAGATCCGCCTATTATCATGTTATTTCGCAGTCTTGGTTCGTTCGAGGGCTGATCGTCGTCTCTCCTTCCTCGCTTTGAATTTTCGTCATTTGCTCGATCGAGTTGGTCATTGGCATCCATCTCGAAATCTTTAAGACATCGTGTCGCCAAGTTTTCCTTCAACTAACTTTGCAGCGAGCTTCACGCCTAGGACGCGAGAATTTGCAGTATAATGCCCAATGATTTGGTGATGTTCGCAGTATGTTGTCTCATTGAGAAACTTTGACCTCTTCTCCAGGTGTTGTTCCAGTTGCTCCTTCCTCATCCTCGGCCTCGGCCTTGACCGTACCTGGGTGATTCTATTTGATAGTTGTGAGCTCCTTTAAAGCCTCATTCATGCTGAACGAAACCATCGCTTTGGTTTCTTTTCTTGGTACTAGGCTGACTTTGTGGCTGCATCGCACTGGGTTGGTTGTTGGCGCACTTCGACTTTCCATGCTTGGCGGCCAGAATGTTCACATCCTCTTCATTTGCTGTGAACTCCGTAGTGTGGTGCATGGCATCTTGGATAGTTGAGGGGGCGTTCAACACGATTTCCTTCTGGAAGTCCGAGTCGTACCATAATGACTTTCTTAGAGCTTAAATGGTGGCCTTGTTGCTTAGTCCTCTGACCTTTGACAATACCGCTTTGAAACGATCGATGAAACTTCGCAAAGTTTTGTTTTGCCCTTGGCTCATGGTCCATAGATCAACATCTTCGGTGTGGCTTTCCATGTCGGCTCCTTCAAGTGTTCAACAAATAGAAGCCATTGGCCTGCATCCTTATCTTTCTCCTTGAAGTTAACGAGATCCATTGCTATGATGAAGGATGTAATGTGATCCTTTGGATATGTCTTGCCTTCGTAGGTTAGCAGCCTTATCTTTCCTAGATTAAAGACGTGCGTCTTGGTGATCCGAGTACTGAACGGGGTGTTCTGTGCTTCTTCAAGTACTAGATCGAGCTCAGGTGCCTTACTAGTGGCTTTATGCATCTGGGAGCGAACTGCCTTCATGTCTTCGGCTGCTCATTCCAGCTTGGTGTGCATCTCGGCCACTTCTGCATTATGGGCTTATTGTGCCTCGTCACGTCGGTTGTCAAGCTGCTAAATCCAGAATAGATCTTCGTTGTTGACGTTATCCTACTCAGTCTCCCTATGATCTCGGACAGTTTCCCGGCGTCTCACTAGGTTGACCTCGGCTGCTACTTCCTCGTCAAGGTTGACGACTTGTGCTGCTCCATCTTTGGTTTATGCGTCCTTCCCCAAGGGTTTGGTCGCCTGCTTGCTTGGCTCGCCTCGCCGGTCTCCGAGGTGGGATGCATCGGCATGAAGTTTTGAGTTCTATGTGTCGAGGTTGGCATTGAGAAGACAGTCGTCGGCTTGAGTAGACCTCTTGTTCGCCTCGGCATAGCCTGGCTTTGTTCTCGGCTTACTATAGCGAGGATGTCGAGTCTCTCAGTCACCATGGAGTTGAGCTTGTCCTGCTCCTCCTACTTTTAAAGCATCGCATCCATCACCGCCTTGATATGGTTTAAGACTTCTAGCGTCGGTGTCATATCTGTTGCGTTAGCGTTCCGCATAGTGTCTTCAATAAAATTAGTACGGGTGTCTTTGTCGTCGAGGTGGTCGCCAAGATTGCGGCCGAGGTTGTCGCTGCGGTTGTAGCCGAGGTTGTCGCTGCGTCCGTCGGTCATCTTTTAGGTCGCTTGTGAGGTGATTCTTTCGAGTAAGAAGATCTCTGTCCCCTTAGACAGCGCCAAACTGTGGGAGGTATATTTCCACACAGTTAAATTTGTTAAAGGTTTGAAAAGAGAACTGAGTCTTCTAAGTATGAATCACAAAGCAGAGGTTAAAGATGATCTTTATTGCTGTTTTTGCTTAGCTGTAAGAACTATAAGAGTTTCTGTGAATAAAATTGCGGATCCCCTTTTCAAAGGAGTTACATTAGTATTTATAGCACACTAGGTCAGCTAGGTCAACCGTAAGGAAAACATAAAGTTTTCCTATTCTTTGGAAGTTTTTTTTCTCTGAAGTCGGCCAGACCTAGTGGGTTGCGTCGTCCAGCTCGGCCCATCTCGTCATGTCTTGTGCTCGGCCCAAGTCGTCGCTCCTTGGGCCTCACCTCGTAACGGGCTCGCCTCGTGGGCTTTCTGCATTTGCAAGCCCAGTTCTCCATCACGAAGTTATCTTTCCCGCCAAGTAATCTTCTTGGACTCGCCATGGTTGTCGTTGACCACCGTCGCGTAATCCGCTTCACCGGATTAGTCACCTCGTCGGGCATTGGATGACTGGGTTCGCCCTAGTAATTTCTGACCTAGTTTTCATTCCCTAATCATTTTCCTGCTTTGATCTTACTGGGGTGGAATCCGACCCCTACAGTGATCACAAGCCTAAGTCTAAGTGATTCCACATAAAGACTGAGACTCACACGAAATCAAGAGTGAGGAAATCAACACAACTCTTAAGGACTCGCACGAATACAAGAGAAGTGAATCCACACAACTCAAAATAAACAAGAACACAAAAGAACAAACTTTTGTAAAAGAAACTTAAACATTTTTTTGATTAATTATTGGCCTCCCTTGTACAATGAGTTTAGTTGAGCTTATATAGGCTCAAATATAAACATTTACACGTTTTTACATTAATGTAAAAAAGAAAATTAGCTAAAATAAATTATGGTCTTCAACTTTTTTGATTTAGCCATTAACTGGGAAGCTTTTTTTGTAAGATATGATCAAAGGAGAGATCTTTCCTAATTCTTTAATGCTTTTAGGACGTTTATAATTTTCTGGAATAAATGGAAGATCAAAGATTTCCAGCACACAATCAGCCTTGAATGTTGTTGGAGAGTTAAGAGCTTGATCGAAAAAGGCAACTTGTTCTACATGTTTGAACTTTAGTTGTAGACTTTCTTGATGGTTTAGAGGCTCTCCTTTTTGGTTTATATCCATGGAATTAATGAGGAAAGCCATTGGTCTTGATACAAAGGGCTTCGGTTAAGGAAAGAAGGGATGACCACATAATTGTGACTGATTTTGTGATGAGTTTATGTTCATCATTTCCTGGTTTGGTTGAGTTCATTGCTCCACCAGGAGAGAGGATTGTCTATGACACTTTATTTGGTGAACATCCATGGTTGAACCTAATGATCGAGTAGGTGTTTCTATTTGGATCTCTTCCACATCCACCCAGATCTTCAAATTCCTATGGTATGTGTTTGGATTATGCACTCAATCTCCCAACAACTATGTTCAGGAATAGTATGTTGTTGTGTTGCTCATGAACATAACTTAAGGCATATGAGTTCTTCTAGACAGGGGGGGATTTGGTGTGTGCTATCTGAGATTGTTCCTGCATTATGCTGTGTTGGTGAGTTTATACATTTGGTATCCATGGTTTGTAAGGCTAGAGTGATAAATCCTAATGTTGATGGCTATCCATCCAGATTCTGCAATTAGTTGCAGAGGAGTTTCCCTTTTGTTCATGTTTTGCTTTGCTTGCTTAGACAATTGCAAGATGTTCCACAGTTCACAATTATCCACTTGGTTATACACCAAGACGGGGAGATATGGTCGAATAGTACTCACCATTTGGCTATTTTGATTCATGGAGATGGTGGTTTTGCTAGCCAATGGCCTGTGATTATATATTTTTGATTCATGTGAGTTGCTGGTGAAACTCACTACTGTTGTTGGATATAGTGTAGCTGGGGAAAAGATGGTAGTGACGCATTGTGTTGATCTGTTGAAATTTGAGGCAACGTCATTATCATTTCTCTCATCTTTTATTCTGCAATCAAGTTTAAAAGAGAAGCTTTATGGACAAGAGCATAGTGATGCTGAAGATGGAGATGATTTCGACAAGATGAGATTCTTCTTTGATTGTCAATCCCTTCTACAAAGACGAAGTCAAGAGAGTGGCTTTATCGAGTATACAATTGTGACTCGTTCGGTTTGGTTAAGATCAATACGTGACTTTCTTTATTGTTCCTTAGCGAGACCACCAGAGGATCTATGTGTTTGTACTTGATCTTCAGTTTTCATCCTTCTCCAATCCACATAGCATTTTCAGGTCCAAGATGGAGGTCCCTTCCATTTTGAGTATTAGAGACGATAATGTGGTTTGCACATTAGATCTTGGTTTAGTGAACCGGTTTGTACCAGATAGATTACGATTGTATAGTCACTTGTACATTCACATTTTACTCTTAACAGAAACAATTATATACATTCTCTTTGTGCGTCGTCTTCATGAGAGCTTTAGTTTCTGTTCAACATCAAAATATCAATTGCTAATAGATCTACTTGGGGATTTAACTGACGCACCAAGTACGAATAAAGAGAAACGAAACTTTGTTCGTGATGAAGTTCTTGTTTGTTTCCGGCAATGGCGGCAGCGCTTCCTGGTTGCATGACAGAGTCTCTAATGTCTTTCTTCTTGATGTCAGTGGTCTCTAATGTATTGTGATCAGTGTTCTAAAATACGCTATACGCTAATCGGGCGGCCAAGTACCGTATAGCGCCTGGACGTATATACGAACGTTTACGCGGGGTATATACGGTACATATAATAATGAATAAATAATATATATATATATCTACAAATTATATTAACATATATATTAAATAAAATACACATTTATAAATACTGTAATTTATGATTTCTTAAATTAGAACCATGAAACAAATGAAAATCGTAATGAGTTCTTAAGCCTCCAACAAGAACTTCAGTTTACTTTAGGGTTTTCTTTTATTTTTAGCAAGCTAAATGATAAAGTTTTGGTCAATTTTTTTTAATAAAAAAAACCTCACAACATTTATACGGCAGCCGTATAAACGTCCGTATATTCTCCGTTTATACGGCCGTATAATTAAAACCGTATTTTACTAACGTATTCTATAAAAACGGTACGGTTCCTTACCGCCCAACGTATATACGGCGTATATACGGCCAATACGGCCGTATTTTTGAACACCGATTGTGATAAATACTTATGTGGTGTTTGAGCTAATATTGGGTCTATTCAATTTATACTCTCTTCTAGCCATTTAGGATTTAATATAAAATGCCGACAAAAACAAAAAAATTAACACTTGTACAAATATTTTTATGTTATAAACTATTAACTATAATAAGGTGAGATAACATACATATATGTGTATCATATATGTATCTATATGTGTTTCTACTATATATAAGAATACGAGAGAGAGAAGCATGAGAGGGACAAGAGATTAAAGAGAGAGACACTTCTAATTATTCCTTCTTCATCTTCACGTACACATATACTCCATCTGTTTCAAAATATAAGTTGTTTTGGTTAAAAGTACGAATATTAAAAAACTATTTTTCTTTTCAAAAGTATCAACTTATATAAATAATAATAAAATAATTAATCAATAAAGTTAAAAGGTATATAGGATTATCAAGACAACTTATATTTTGAAACATAAAAAACCTCCAAAACAATTTATATTTTGAAACGAAGGAAGTATATATATATAGGGAGAAGAAAGTCGGCTAATATGTTTCCTAACGAAGAAGAAACCAATAAGATAATGTAAGTGGATAACCATTATAATCAATCATGGATAATTATCCTTTCATAATACCCCCCTTTAATTATCCATGTATAATGATGTATTGTAGACTACTCGTTAAAAATCTTCGTATAGAAAAAATTTGTTGGGACAAAAACTATGGCAAAAGAAAAAGAGTGCAATCTCCGCTTAGAAAAGATAAAGATGATCTTCTCTTCATAAATCGTGCAGATGACGCAATCTCCCCCTTGAATAAGTCTTCTTCATGGATCTCGTAAATGATTCAGCTCGATCATTCTCTTCACTTGTCACGATCTTATTATGTATGAAAAACTATTTGGAAAAGTGATAAACCTTTATCATTGGGATTATAACATTTCCTTTAGACGTCTATCTTTGGTGTGTTTTTTGCTGTCTCATTAAAAACCTCGTCATGGAAAACCTAGTGGGACAAAAACCATGATAAGGGAAAAAGAGTACAACCACACTTATAATCATATTTCTCCCCCTGAAAACATCATCTTCACAAGATGCATTCCGTAAATATATACCATTCTTTTGGGAGTTTTAGCGTGTTCTTTGTTGCCTTGTTAAAAACCTTCTTATGGAAAACCCAATGGGACAAAATCATAATAGGGGAAAAAAGTACAACCACGCATATCATTATCATTCTCCCCCTGGAAAAGCATTATCTACCAGAGATGCATTCAAATAATTTAGATGTGAGCTTTATGTAAATCTTCTTCAAATTTCCGGATAACATCTCTTTCACTAAATGTTTGATTTTGGAATACCTTAGGATATTGTTGCCCTTCCAAGGTCTTGAATTCCAAAATATTTTTGTTATACTATTTGCGATAACTCTTCAGGAGTTTCAATCGTGTAGAGTTCTTGGAAACATAATAATGATATCATTAATCCCTCTAGGATTATTCATCAAAATTTTGAGGTGCAATCCAAGTCATTTTGTCCATTCTTTTTCCTTGGACGAAATCTTTTAATGTTTGGATCTTCTAGTCCGAAAACTTCTTGTTCCTCAAACAAGTATAATACACACTTGATTGTTTTTTCACTTATTGGCCAATATTATCTCTACACGCATTCTCAGAGTTGAGATTCAAAATCCTCATTAATCACATGCGCTTTCTCATTTATATTGTGTCGACATTCTTTTTATCTTTGGTTCCATTTTATCGTAACGACATGGTTAATCGAGATCTCTTTATCATTCTCAGTGATATCATTCAGGCACTTGATTTCATTATTAACCAGTCAACGATCTCTTTACTCCTCTTAAGGAGTTTAATCCTCCTTTTATTTGCTCCAATTTTTTTGTCTGAGGATTTTTTTTTATCTTTGGAACCAAGTAGTGTATTACGTCTTTTACGTGCTATAGACTTAATAGATTCTCCTTTAGAGACATCTATTTTTGTTGGAGCATTTCAGCTACAATATGAGATTTTACTTTTCTCTTAAATGAATTATTCTTTGAACTTTCAAGTTCATATTCATGAGGATTTATGATAATTTTTTTCTTGAAATCTCAGCTCTATATTTGATTGCAACATACTTTCGAATAGTGATCTTTTTAAACTTGTTGAACTCTACGTTCACATTAACTTGTTCAAGGATACCAACTATTTAGTCATTTTCCCATGGAAAACTTTCTCATCAAAATGATAATTGCAAATCTTGTAATAAGCCCATCTCTATGTGATGGCTTAATATACTACATGCACGACTGCATGTTTTACGCCAAATCATAGAGATTAAATTTCACCATAATATATCTTTGCAATCCCTTAGACTTGCAAATAAATCATTAGGCTCATTCGAATGTGAACATAATCTTATTTACGGGTTGCGGTTTTTAAATATGTGTCCAAGCCCGCCCCGTTATGGTCTTACTTGGGTCTAGCCCGCGGGTCGCAGCCCATGTTGACATCTCCATATATAAGCTCACCAAAATTATCAACTTTGTCAATGTGGAATTCTTTTATTCTCCCCCTCGAGATAATAACTCTTCTAGTTCATTATCTCATACTGAATTCCACTAAGATAACAACATATCCATCTTGGATCATGTGTTTTATCTCGGATCTTGTAAACTTTGAATACGAGATTCTTACCCTCTTACAAGATAATGGAACTTCTAGCCCATTTATCTGAACCGAATCTCACTTTTAAATTGGTTATACACGAAATATAATTCTAGAGATTAAAAAACTCAACCATCATAGCTAATGAGCTCATTATATTTAACCAAAAATGGTGACTCATAAATGAATCTCTCATGGTGGCCTTATTTTTGCATAATATATACTATATGAAAAACTTCTGGTTTTCACATGACTTTTAAATTATCTTTTAACCGCGATGACATAACCGATTATAAAACACTTTAATCACATAGTAAAATTCTAGTTTACTACCACACTAATTTAGTAAACTTCTGGTTTACTTTATATTTTGCCATCTTTATTTTTTTCTGTATGTACGATCAGATACAAACATGTCTCTGCCATTTGCAGTGTCAAATATTATATTGACACATGCATCATAACTTCTCTTATAAGAATTGATTTTCTTTTGGATACTAAATTTAAATAAACATGATAAGTAATTGAGCATAAAACCAACATAATTTAAAACAGGTAGTTCAAGAGGGAGAACCTTCCAAATATATGCGATAATAAAATTAACTGAAAAAATAATAACATAATAAATAATAAATCAATAAGAATAGTCTTCCACATAATCAAGGAGGCAGAACATACCATGAAATTACAGAGACACAATTTTAATTTGATCAAGGAGGCAGCGCCTACTATATATATAATGATCAATCCTGATAAGATATCGCCTATTATATGTGTTCTCATAAATAACTAGTAAGCATAGTTTACTATAAAATCGAAAAAATATAACCAACCACTCCGTAAATAATACATAAATTTAAATTTATATCAAAAACACATAAATCAAAATTTCATATTTCTAGTATGAAACGAAAATAAATCGTTTTTAACTTTTCAGTATATAACCGGATAGAAAGACGTTTGTGCTTATAACGTATTATAAACTATAACCAGAATAAGATGAGATAACATACATATATGTGTATCATACTCAGTGTTCAAAAAAGCGGCCTAGGCGCTAGGCGTCCCTAAGCCGCTTCGATTTTATGCTAATCGGAGGTGTTAGACGGAAGGTGCCATTTGGCGGTTTGGGCGTAAATTAAGCGGCCTAGGCGTAAATTAAGCGGCCTAGGCGGAATTAATACAATTTTTTTATTTTTTTTAACTTCTAAAACGGTCCCGTATTGACTAATTTAAAAAAGAAAAAGGGTTTCTAAAACGTTTTGGTCTTTTTATTTATTTATGGATTATGTTTCTTAAGATTATTTCATTATGTTTTATTCTATAATTTATATAATATAAATAAATAGTCTATAAAATATATATATAGTTATATTTAAGAACCGTCTAAACCGCCTAAAAGATCACCTAGGCCCTGACTAAGCGTTCTAGGCGCTAGGCGGAAGGTCACCGCCCGCTTAGCGCCTAGCGCTTTTTAGAACATTGATCATACTATATATAAGAATACGAGAGAGAGAAGCATGAGAATATGAGAGGGACGAGAGAGAGATGTATCATACTATATATAAGAATACGAGAGAGAGAGAAGCATGAGAATATGAGGGGACGAGAGATTAAAGAGAGAGAGAGAGACACTTCTTATTATTCCTTCTTCATCTTCACGTACACAATATATATAGGGAGAAGGAAGTCGGCTAATATGTTTCCTAACGAAGAAGAAGAAACCAATAGGATGATATAAGTGGATAACCATTATCCACCATCATGGATAATTATCCTTTCATAATATTTTATTAGATGTTGACTTATCATTTTTGATTTTAGTAGGACATGTAACTGAAATCCTATAATTTTAAAACATATACTTTTATATTAAATTAAAATGTAGTTGAATTTTATATCTGGTTTCTGAGCTGTAAAATGATTGGGAAAATGAACTTCTGCGCGATATGTTTTACGCGTTTGATGTATGCAAGGATGTGTTTTAAGCGTTTAATAAATCAATGAAATGTAGTGTGATATCACAGTTGTGGTGTGTGAGTATGACATGCATCATATTCAATTCATCTATTATGTTATAATCAATGGTCAAAGATTTTTAGCATCTAACCAACTATAATATATAAAAGATTTGTTGTTGGAGAAGATTATAAAAGAAAGAAAGTTAATACGAACCCTAGCAAATTAAATATTTTAAGTTTTTTTAAAAAAAAATAAAACCATTATAGAATAATTAAATGTCTTTGAACTCCAATGATCTATGGTGAATTTCAACCATAGATGGATACATTTTAATTTTGTCTAGATTTTAGTAGATTTTAGTAATACAAAGAAGAAAAAAAATCCCAAGTTTTTTTTTTTTTTTTTTTTTTTGAAACTTAAAAGTCCAAGTTGAGTAGTTGCAACTTTTCAAACAATTATAAGATACATCTTAATAGACAGGGAAAGGGATACTAAATATGTAAGAAGGTGTCGATAGTGGAGATCATCGGATGTTGTCTCTAAGGGCACGAGCTCTAGATTCTTTTAGTTTTGCTCCAAATGTTCTACTTTGGTACTTTTAATTGCTTTAAGTATTGTTATAAATAAATGAGAATCACTACACGATATTTTGTTCCTTTGGGTGGATGACTGGACGTATACTACATGCAGAAATTGTGTTATATAAGTTATCATTTTGGTCTGCTCAAATCATGCTGAGTTCATCTATAATGGTATGAACTTAATTACAAGGTAATTTATGTTTTAAGCCTCTTCTCGAAAAAAAAAATTTACAAAGTAAGGAAAACACATACTATAAAATAATCTTTATTGTAAAGAGAGAAGAAAATGTTTTTCTTTTCTAGAAAAAACGGATGATCGGAATTATCAAACGAATGATTAAGACAAGCAATATGAATTCCCACCATACTTTTTAGAGCATTTTCATCAAGGTATTTTAACTAGATGTTTCTTATTAAAATAATAATAAACAGAAGAAAAAAAAAAAGAAAGACAAAAAAATATTTTTCTCATCTGAGAAACGGTTTTGATACTCAATATACATTTGCCATTTAATTAGTGGTTCAATTATTAAAATAAAATAAAATATAATTATAAAAAATAGTTATATTTTTTTGAGAAACTATTCACCATCTTTGCCAATGGAAGTGCTCTTATGTGATACACGTTAACAATGATAATTAATGTGTAAGTATAGTTACTCGTCCTTCTTAGGAAATTTCATATTTGAAATTTGTGTGTATTCTTCTCCACTAGTATAACTAATTTTATAATTTAATAACACGATTATTTATTGCAGTATACTTAAATTTACTTTTGATAATGCAAAACTTACAACATATTTTCCAAACTTTTAAAATTTAACGGATCCCTAATTTTGTACAAGTCTATCAGAAAATAGTGGACGCTTAGATGGACGATTAGCAAACATATGTGGATATATTGATCGGTTTATGCGTCAAATTGTAACACTCCAATTTTAGGATATATGTGGTGCATGTAGAGAGGCTTAAAAGAATTGATTTGGTTATCTATATCACAAAACTGCACTTACTTTTTCGTCACACATCCTGAGAGAACTCCAGAGTTAACCGTGCTTAGCAGGAACAATTTAAGGATGGGTGACAAAACACAGAGAAAGATCACGTGGTGATTTGCAGGGTCAGTAAACATGACTTTCGAACCTCCCCGATTAACGTGCTGACCGTCGGAATAGGATTGGCCTATGGGCCGAGAGTGGCGTGGAGCCCACTAGTAGGGGCGGTTGGAGCGTTACAAGTGGAATCAGAGCCAAACCTAGATGAGTGTGGGCCTTATAGTGTCACGGGTTATGATCTTGGTACGTAACAAAGACGTTGGAATCTGTTATCGGGGGTGATTGTAACATTCTAGTTTATGAAAATTTATGGTGCATGCGGAAAGGTTTAAAATAATTGATTTGGTTATCTATATCACCGAAATGCACTTATATTTTTCGTCACACATCCTGAGAAAACTCCAGAGTTAAGCGTGTTTGAGCTAGAATAATTTACGGATGGATGACCTACTGGGAAGTTATTTCCAATACTGTCTGAGTGAGGATATAAAAAGATTGGGTCTATGGGCCGAAAATAAACGTGGAGCCCATTGACAGAGGAAGTCGAGATTTTACACAAATTATAAGAATATAATTCATGTATATAAAAATATTTACAATGAAAATAATAGATAATATTTTAGAATGAATTTGGCGCATAAACACTAAACAGTATCTAAACATCCAATTAGTATCTAACGATCTTTTTAACATTTTTTATACACATAGGCGTTTAGGTCATACTACAAATAACTGCATCAACAAAAAGGCTTTGATTGGTTATCTCGTTTAGAATAGTAAATTGGTTCAATCGTCCGTTTGTTACCAATCGGACAAACGTTTAAAACGAACGGTTAAAATGGACAGTTGAAACGGAGGTTTGTTAAAAGGGTTTAGATATTCAAACGAGACGTTTGAGAACCGCTCAAAAATATATAAGTTTGCAACCGCCTTGTTTATCAAACGGGTATAAAGATTTAAAAATAAAATAAATATTCTTTCCTTTATAAAAAATATATGTATATATATAATTTTACTATGAAATATTTAAAAATCAAATTAAAATATTAAAATAATTATTTCTATTTAAATTATATTTTTGATATTTTCTATAAAAAACATTTATTATTCAACCGCTTGTAACCAATCATAACTATTTTTAACCGCTTTCTTCAACTCAACCGCCTTCTCTATTCCTTCATTTCTAATTGCCTTCTGTTTAATAATATTTTCACAACCGTTCAAAAATTATTTAACCACTATGTTCAAACGTGGTAACCAATCTGACCCAAAGTTCAAAAATTATTTAACCACTATGTTCAAACGTGGTAACCAATCTGACCCAAAGTTAAGATTTATTTTTACAAAATTTTAGGTTAAATGTTAATCACGTATGTGAATTTTGGAAAACTCGCCTTGGAGCTATTCCATTTCTAGTGAGCAAAGAAAACTATATCATTCAATCGTCAAAACTAAGAGCATCATTATCCATGAGATTTTGTGGATATCATTAGATATAAAATTATTAAAATTTGAGTAAAAGGAAGAAAGAGAGTGTTTTTGGTTGAAATAATGGAGTGTATTGAAATATAAAATTAATAAAAGTTGAGTAAAAAGAGGAGATGAGTTGATACTTTTGGAGAGAGAGTGTTTTTGTATCAATGGGTTGATACTTTTGGAGAGAGTTTAAACTTTAGTTGGAGTGTGTTTAAATATAAAATTAATAAAAGTTGAATAAAAAGATGAAAGAGAATGTATAAAGTTGAGAAAAAGGAAGAGATAATGTGTGTTTTAATAATTTTATATCTAATGATACCCACTAAATTTTATGGATAATGATGGTCTAATTGAGAAAATTGTAAAAATACCACTTTTGAATTACCATATGCAAAAATGCCATCATAACTTGTCCATTTTCAAAATACTACAAATTAAGAATCTTTTTAACTTTAAACATTAAAAGTCTAAATTTAAAAATTGTTTAGACCATAACAAACATAAACTCTCAAAAATAAACCCTAACATCACATAATTAATCCAAATATAAATGATATTTTGAGTAAATTGTATAATATATTAGTGATATTTTTGAAATTTTTTTAAAAGAGTGCTATTTTTTTGAAAAATGACATTTAGAAGATAGTAGTTTTGTGAAAATTCTCAAAATATTCGAGAATGGATTCTTTGCCACCAAATCTTTTTTTTTTTAACTTTACCTAATAAATAAAAATTATGGACATTTTTATATTTTTGATATTTGGTAAGTGGTAACTAACCCATATTACCCAGCGTGAAAGATCCATTGACTCAACAAAATACACAATTGTCAATTTGGTGTTCAACTCACCAAGAAACATCTATATGTACTCACTATTACCGCCGAGCAACATCTATATGTACTCACTATTACCGCCGAGCAACTAAACCTCTATAAATGTATTTACTTACATCCCATTTTATTTTAAAAAAATACTAATTATACTTCAACAACCAATACAAATTAGTAAATAAGGCGGATCATTACAATACAGGGCAGGAAAAAAATAAACTCACATATAATGTTTAACTATTCTGATCAAACTATGTTCCATACGTTAGCATTCGAAGCTTTGATTTCAAAAATCAAAAGAAAATCTCCGCCGTCAATGCAAAGCGAAGGCGACACTTGGGAAACCACTTTGATATTTCACTTGTTTAGCTAATCAATTTTCACGTCACGAGACGTCGATAATCAATTTTAATTTATGTGTGATCATTGTATAAAATATTCAAATAATAATAATATACGAGAAAACATAGACTCGACATTAGGCAATGGAATCCATTCAGACCAATGAGAACTCGACACCACATCTTAGAAAACTACTCTGGTTTTCACCCTTGCCAAAACCAGCTTTTAGCTTTCCTTAAAACCGCCCTTTCCAAAATATCTCTTCTTTAAATAAAGAAAGACTTTTTCACATTGTTGTTAATTATCATTCATTATAAAGGAAAGAATAAAAACTTTCCTAATTAGATCAAGCTCGTCTTCATCTCTCTATTCTACAAGTTTCTATATATCTTCTTGTGACTTGTTTGTTTGCTTCTCTTTTTGGATTTCGTTTATAAAATTTGTTTATTTTGTGAGAAATGGGAAGGGGTAGGGTTGAATTGAAGAGGATAGAGAACACGATTAATAGACAAGTGACATTCTCGAAAAGAAGAGCTGGTCTTTTGAAGAAAGCCCATGAGATCTCTGTTCTTTGCGATGCCGAGGTTTCCCTTATTGTCTTCTCCCATAAGGGCAAATTGTTCGAGTATTCCTCTGAATCTTGGTAATTACATAATTCCCTTTTTCATCTTTTTTCTTAAGTGTGTGTCCTCGTTTGCCCTAATCAGTAGTTCTTGCTCTACTTAATTAAACCTTTTGCTTGGGTCTTCTTGTGAAAATTTATCACATACTTTATGTTTGCTTACATGGATCTACGAACTAATTGTGTTAGTCAAACCATTAGTAGTATATTAATACTAGTATCAAAGGAAAATGCAAATTTTAGGGTTTCATAAAGTGAATTAGGTGTGGACTGTAGAGTGATTCAATTGTTTTATAACAAAGGCAAAACTGTAGATGCAGTTTCTAGGTTTAAGGCACAAAACCAGGGATGCCTCTCTTCCATAATAGAAATTAATATTTAATTGCATAGCTAATTAATTAGGTAACCCTAAACTGGATGCCTATATATATATATATATATAAGGTGGTTTATATCTATAAACAGCGTAAATGTAATATGATAACCTTAAGCTTAATCACAGCATGGAGAAGGTAATAGAACGTTACGAGAGGTACTCTTATGCCGAGAGACAGCTGAAAGATCCTGATCACTCCCACGTTAATGTATGTTTGATCTCTATGTCTCTATCAAATGTTTCTGTAAATGTTGCATGCGTTTTAACTTAATACCATAATAATGAAAATTTATTGTGGGACACAGATGAACTGGTCAGTGGAGTATAGCAGGCTTAAGGCTAAGATTGAGCTTTTGGAGAAGAACCAAAGGTATGTACATGTATATATATTATTTCAAAATAAATTAATCAAACATTTAGAATTAACTTGAAAGGATGGTATATCAGGCATTATCTGGGAGAAGATTTGGAATCAATGAGCCTCAAGGAGCTCCAGAATCTGGAGCAGCATCTTGACACCGCTCTTAAGCACATTCGCTCCAGAAAAGTATGTATATTTATATCTATACATATTTCTTCTTAACCTATGTACATATATACACACTCTCTATGCCTAACTATCTTTGAGTTTGTGTGGATATATCATATATAATATCTATATATATATATATATATGTGTATATTCAAATATTTATAGAGATCTTATAATTTGATTGAAGAAGCTTTGGTCTCTTTGTATGCAGAATCAACTCATGTACGAGTCCCTCAACAACCTCCAAAGAAAGGTATTTAAGACCATTTCGGTCTCTCCGGTCGCATGTGTGTTATATAGAGTATAGATTAATAAATTTTAAACATAAGAAGATAAGAGTTAACCAAGAAAATTTCTCCAAAAAAAAAAAAAGAGTTTACCAAGAAAAAGGTTTTTTTTTTTTTGTTTTGGTCACACCAAGAAAAAGTTTATGAAACAAATTTATAAGTGTTTAATGCTCTTTTGAAATATTTTTTTTTGTATTAGTATTTAATTACTAGATGTGTATATAAATACATATATAGATGTAGAAACTAAGAGCGTGTAGAAAGAAGCTAACAATGGTTTCATCTTTGTGGAAATGACAGGAGAAGGAGATACAGGAAGAAAACAGCATGCTTGCCAAACAGGTGATCATTGTTTTTTTGCATTTCTCACTGTTTTACAACTATTTTACTATATACGATTCCACTGTTCTACTCCACTTCAACCTCTACCTTAAGCTACCCACTTTCGGCACCAACTTTTTTTTTTCTTAAAGAAGAGTTAATAGTTTCTCTTGATTGGAATAATCATGAGCCTAGCTGCTCGTATAGGTGGGTTTTGTCCGTTTAGTATTAAGGTTGTCTCCCAGATTTGAACGTGAACTGTCTTCTCATAAGCATAACGTGAACTGTCTTCTCATAAGCATACTCTATATGTTACATACAGTCACACACATTATAGCTAGGAGCTCTGTTTGAGTTTTATTCAGAAGTGAGAAAACGTACACGAAACTACCAATTGAATACCCTTTTGAAAACAAAAAACTATCTGATTAAGAACAAATGAAAGCCAGGAAAATGATGTTCGCCATGTCAAGTGATTTCTAATGGTGCATACACTTGAAAAATATAATTTCGCATAACATTTGCGGATTTCATTGTATTTTGTATTTCGTTTGAAATCATCATATTATTTAATAAAGTACTAACGAGAGATCTTTTAATCAAACTACAACTAGTTAATTAGTTACAAATGGTAAAATAAAAATAATGGCTATATATTTGGTGCTATATCTAGTATTCTAATTGCTTGCTTGTATTCCTTTTCTTTTTCTGTGCGTGGAATCCGTAGGTGAAGGAGAGGGAAAATATCCTAAAGACGACACAGCAGAACCAATGGAAGCAGCAGCAGTACCACAGCCACGTAAAACAACCGCAACCGCAACCACAATTACATCCTTACATGATCACTCATCAGACATCTCCGTTCCTTAATATGGGGTAACGGTAGTATATCATTATTTACCTTTTAGAGTTCCTATTTTTTTCTCATCATAATGTCAAATTTTCATACAGAAAAGTGTTGGTAGTTAAAATGTGCAATGATATTATATACATTTCATATTTTTTAGGGTTTGTTTTAATTGTCTTGATGCTTCAGTGGTCTGTACCAAGGAGAAGATCCAACGGCGGTGAACAATCTCGATCTGACTCTTGAACCCATTTACAACTGCAACCTTGGCTGCTTCGCCGCATGAATGGATTCTCCATATATTGATCAATATATAAGATCGATCCTGACATATATATATAACAACATATTTTATGATAACTAAGGTTAACAACAAATTTAACCTTCGATAATATGTTTTTATATGTCACATATATGCATGTTCTTAAGCTTTTTCCCATAAAAAATTTCATGTATTTCGGCGAGCAAATAATGTAATCTTTTGAGAGCGAGAGAGTGAGAGTCAGAACTATTGTTCAATCATATTCTATCTTATTATTATTATTTTTTTGTCACATCATATTCTATGTTATATTATCTCATCTATTTTGTATGTTGTAACATGGGTAAAATCTGAACTTTGTTTTTTTTATTAGTATTATATTATCTCATCTATTTTGTATGTTGTAACATGGTTTTTCTTCTTATTTTGAAGAAAATGGTTTTTAGTATAGCTTTCTTTCTTAAATAGATGTGAAAGAACTAGATTAGCCCACCAATATTTTATAACTGCCCACTTAATTAAGTCCACAGTAGAATGAATCTAGCTTGAACCAAACAAATCTGGCCCATCTGGCCTACTCGAAGGGAAAAGTTGAACGTCAAAAGAAAAGTTTCCAAAAGTTGGTGGAATTTTTGTTGTGAATTAGAAAATTTGAAGAAAAACACATGCTACAAAAAATATCAGCTTGTTGTATTTATTTACTATATTTACCAAAATTTTCATCAAATACATGTATTTTACTTTTTATGTACCTTAGCTCTTATAATAACTTAAATATCTAAAACTAATTATAAATTCTGTTAATTATAAATTAGGTAGTTGATATATACGATATTTTACCCGTTTTTCTATTATTTTTAATATATATTTAATAAAAAAATAAATGGTTTTTAGAGTTAACATGATACTTTTAGCATTTTCGTTGGTTTTGAAGTCAATACAGACTTTTGAAGCTTTTTGGCCTAAAAAAGTGAAATCAAGTCTTTTCAAAGAAGGACAAATCCTGACCATCAGATGTATTGCTTCAGATGAAAGAGTCCCCATCGTCATATCAACCTCATATTTTACCACGAGGTAGAGGAGGATCTCAGCTTCAAAATGAATATTCGATTACCACAATCCGACGCTTAGATCTTGAGATATCTTCAATCTAAAACAATATGTACGAGTAAGAATCAAGCGATCATCATAGGCGATCAACCGATCATGAATCCACTGTTTTTGGCAGACAAACGCTTTAACACGGTTATCGACTTATCATAGGATGTGATCGATCGATCACCACAATAGAGAAGATTGGGAATTTTCCTTTTTTTTTGAAGATTTTCTCCTAAATCTTTTGGAAAAGCCCTAGCCGACTTCTAAGCCTATAAAAGGAGACTCGTCAGCCTCAAGAGAAGACCACCACACCGCACCTAAAGCTTGTCACAAAAAGTTCCCAAAGTTTTTAGTTATTCCATTGTTCGATTGCTTCTTGACGTTTGTTCGATAAGGGAGACGATTCCATCTTCTTATACTCTTTTGGAGAAGTTTCTAAACCCTTTAACTATTGTTTCTAATGATTATGGATTTGTTTATGCTTTTGCTTTGCTTTTCATATCTGTGATTGAGTAGTGATCCGTTGGGTTAAGGGATGTTTCGATAGAGAATTCATGGCTTGATAAATAGGATTGTTAGTTTGAGAAAACTCGGTTGCTTCATTTGCTTGAACTTGTTTTTACTGCATGAACTTGGATTGCTTTTTACTTGAACATTACTTGATTTACAGATCGTATATAGTTTAAGTAAGCTTGGTTTCACATAATTGCAAGAGTTGTGTGTGAGATCGAGTGAACATATCAAACCCGAATTAGAAATTGCATCTTTAGACTTACGATTGTCTTGCGAGATTTGAATGATTGCATAGTTTAAAGATAGTTAATTATCGCTGCGAGAGTAGGATGATTATAATATAATGGTTTGAATACATGAATGTTAAATCCTGAATAAATTAATCTGTGACCTGTAAAGAACTCTCTAATACCCAATCCCTTCTATATTAATTGGAGAGTGATTTGTGAGAAAATGCTTATGTGTTATCTCTACAATCACTCTCACCAAAATAATTGTGACATGGGTTGACAAAATTGTGACATACCCATTTTGAACTAATAACAAAATTTTCTACAATTAAATTTATATTTGTTACCATAAATAAATGAAAAGAGTTTTTAATCAATATATTATCAAAAAAATTTTTATTCTAAACTTATATACAAATTTGGTCTCTCATATAAAATAGTTTAGAAATTGATTATTGTAATAATAAAATTATAGAACATTTTTATAGAATATATATTCTTTTTGAAAATAATAATAAAGACTTACCAAATTTTTAAAAGAGATTTTTTTTTAAAAAAACTTCCCAAGTTTATAACAACAAATAATATTATTCTTTTGAATTTTTTTTTTAACGCAAGACCATTTGAGAGTGATAAAAATAATTTTCAATTCGAAAGCAACAATTGTTTTAATATGTGTTTCATTTATAAAATTTATGATTATATATTTTAATATTTTAAAATATTAAATAATTTATTTATATTCTAAATTCTACTTAAGATAGTCGGACAAGCCAAATTTAACATGTTTTTTTAAATCTTATGTATTAAATTATTATACATGTTTACATATATAAAATAATTAAATAATAAAACTAAATTTCTAAAATTTATATTATTAATAAAAACGAAATTATTAACCAAAAAAATTAACAACAAAAGAATCAACAATAATGTCTATAATAACAAATCAAAACAACTACATATTCACATTTTTAAAGACTAAAATTAAAAACAAAACTACATAAATAATTTACTCGCGTGTACGCGGGAGAATCACCTTGTGTTAAATTAATTGATTTGCTTATTATCCACCTTTGTTTCGTTTGATTATCACATCTCAACAAATCCTCCCACTTTCCGTTTTAGCTTTAGTCCTAGTTTCATAGAATTGAAGTATACATTTAGTCTATGTGGATTCGACCCCTTAATACTACGACTGATTGACTGTGCACTTGCAATTTAGGTTAATTATCTTGGATAAAACTTATATACTCTATCAGTAGTCATAACAAAATGTCAAAAGACTCAAAATCCTTATTCTTAATCTAATTCTAAATTTTTGACCCGCTTCAAACATGGGATTAGAATATCCGGAAAAACAATTCATGATTTGTTATAATATACGAAAAAATTTAGAAACAACAAGGATTAAATGGTATGTCTCCCATTTATCTTACAAAATTTGATTTGCATGATATTTAGATTAAATGTAAGTGTTTTTGATGTAAATCGAATACGTTTTAGATTATGAGTTCTGTCAAACTTATTTGAGCTCAACAAAACCAAAAAAATATCTCGTTACTATGTATAATCCTTTCAAATAAAAAACTAAGAAATAATAAAAGGTGAAAATGATGATTTTAATGTTTAATTTTTATAATAAAAATTACCTTTGTAGTTTAATTATTGTGGTGTATGGAATATATAATTGAGAAATTTCACAAAATACCATTTTTCAAATGCCACTTTACAAAAATGCCACATTTTTGAAATTTTTGCAAAAATGCCACTTTTTGAAAATTATTTTTTCTTTATATTATTTATGTTTGGGTTAACTATGTTCTATTAGGGTTTAGTTTTGAGGGTTTAGGGGTCAAAACATTTTTTAGGGTTTAGAATTTTAAGATATAGGGTTTAAAAATCTATAATTAGTGGTATTTTTGCAAATGAACACCCCTAAGTGGTATTTTTGCAAATGTATACACAAAAAGTGACATTTTTGTAATTTCTCTATATAATTTGGAATGATTTGTGTTAAATGACAAATTTCACGTCATTCAAAATTCAATTTTAAAAAGTCTAGTAAAATTCAGTGTTTTTAAAATATTTTAAGCTGTGAATTTTCAGAGTTTTGAATAATTACAAAATGTTTTAGTGGATTTTCTTTGTTAAAAAATATAAAAATTCAAATCTCATTGGTTTATTTGAGATTTCATAGAAGTTTAATAGCAAATAGTAAGAATTTCCCTAATTTACCCAGAATCAAATAAAAACTCATCAAAACTTAAATTCTTCAAAATCATTCTAAATTCTAGATTAAATACAACCCCATTGATGTTTAAAAATAATTCTTTAAACATTCTTACCAATTTAAGTGATTTATGAAGTTGTAACATAGTTTAACAATAATGATATATTTTGCTATTTAATACTCTCTCCTTTTGTACAAGTGATATTTGAGGTTATTGCATACCAATTAAGAAATTATTACATTTTTATTGTTTTATGAAATAACACTTTAAGGGGCCGATTGGGGATGAAACTGTGAAGACTTTTAGTCATTTTACAGTTTTTACAGTGAATATTTAACCAATCAGACTTTTTGGATTTTATTAAGTTTTAAGTCATTACAGTATATTTTTAAAAGTCCCTTTCTTTTTTAGTTATTTATCTTACCCTTTTTTAAAGTCTCTTTAATGCGACTGTTAAAAAGAAAACCTTCATAAATTTTTGGTTTCCCTCTCCCCCATATAAATTAAAATCTCTCTCTCAAATTATTGCTGTTGTATCTCAATCTTTTTTTGAATAATTAATAACTATTATTTTTTACGCTTTTTTTTAAATCTATTTCTTTGTTAATGGTTGAATTAGGTAATTCCCCGCATTCTACATGGATCAATATTTTTTTTAAATCATATAAATTATAAATTTATCATTTATGGTTAAAATTTAAATAGTATTCTATTCAGATTTCTCACAATTTTGATGTTGTATTTTTTATTTTTTTTAGGTTCATGATATTGTGATATTTGATCTATTTAATGTATGTTCAATTTTATGAATACTTATTTAATTTAAAGAACATTGCGTAAATAAAATTGAATGAATAAAAATATTTCACATAACAACACTAATTGCTAAAAACAAAAAATAAAGAACAGAAAAGATTATAATTTGTTTCCTACATGTTTTTGTAACTCGTCGACCAAAACTTACAACAATATTGTGATATTTGATCACTTATTTGATCTTTTTAATGTATGTTCAATTTTATGAATATTTATTTAATTTAAAGAATATTGCATAAATAAAATTGAATGAATAAAAATATTTTACATCACAACACTAATTGCTAAAAACAAAAAATGAAGAACAGAAAAGATTATAATTTGTTTCCTACATGTTTTTGTAACTGACAGACACAAATGTATGATGGAAGTTTTAATCTCCTTATGTTCAATTGTTCAATATCTTTTTGTATTTATTATAAATTTCAGAATACAATATATTTTATATACAAAACTGTTCTAAATTTTATTGTGACAAAAATTAATTTCTAAATAATTTTTAAATAAAAAAAAATATTATAAAATATTTTTAAACAATTTTTAAACAAAAAGCAAAATAAAAAAAAATTGGTTAAAATTATTTTTGCTTTATTTATGGAAATAAATATAAATTTAATTACTAAAATTTTTTGTTATGATTTCAATTTGCCATGTCATTTTTTTCTAAGCTATGTCACATTTTTTTGAGTAAGAGTGATTGTGGAGTTAACATGTAAGTAAATTGTAAAAAATTATTTATCAAATAATATATAATGGATCTCCAGAGATGGAATCCCCTGTTTTGTAAAACGGAAATGAAAACATTGTAGAAAGACTAATATAGAGGCTTTCTTTAACAAAGGTTAATCAATTTTTAACTAGTATACAAGATTGTGTTGGTATTTTGTCTATTAAAAAATAAAACTGTCTCATGAACTTTATAAAGTTAAAAACTATTTTTAATGGAATACTATGTTTGGCTATTATTTTCAAATTCATATATTTTTAGTAATATGTAATTATCCAAATTCAAATCCAACATCATTAATTTCTTTACAAAAAAATATATTTACAATACTTCAAATAATAGTTACAGTCTCTACAGTTTTTATTACCAATCAGACTTTTGTTAATATTTAAAAGTAACAGTTACAGTTTTCACAATCATTTTCTACTACAGCCAAAAGTCTATCTACAGCCAAAAGTCTATAGTAACAGCCTATAATCACAGAAAATTGTTTATCAATACTTTTAATCTCTTTAATCAATAAAGTCTTTCCAACGCTGACACATCACTAATTTCATTTATTCTAGAGCTGCCATCTCATCAAAATTCATTTTACTGAAAACCAATCACAATATTTTAACTGATACACATCATCACCTCTCTCTATTTTCCATGACACACTAGCTTTGTAGAAAATACCCCATTAATATTTCACTTCCTATTCTTAACTTCCTCCTATTCTTCAAAACCCTAGAAAGCCGAAATAAAAAAAATTCATCCAAGTACCAAAGCGACATCAAACTAAGTAGTGAAACAAAACTTACATTGATTTCCTCTTCTTCACATCATAACCCTTAATCGTGTATCGATACATATTCGATTAATTTATCGAGACTAACATCTATCCAAAAATCCCGAAAGATTTGACCATAATTGTATACATGAAATCTTTGGGAAGAGAAAAAATTCGTTATTTAAACTTGGACGTAGGTAAGACCTTGGACGATTAAAAATCATTCAGCTTCCTTTCCTCTCTTCTGCTCATCTTTGTGTATTATTTATATTATCAATTTTTTTTGAAAATGTCACTTTTGAAGTGTTACTTATAAAAAATGCTAATTTTTCAAAATCTTTACAAAAATACTATTTTTCAAAATTATTTATTTATTATATCATTTATGTTTGGATTAACTATATTGTATTAGGGTTTAATTTTGAAGGTTTAGGGTTTGTGAGAGGTCAAAACCTTTTTTACGATTTAGAATTTTAATATTTAAAGCTTAAAAATCTTTAATTAGTGACATTTTTGCATATAGATAGTAGCATTTTTTAAAATGAATAATCTAAAATGATATTTTTGTAATTATTATTGTTATTATTATTATTTTAAATTTGGTACCATTAATCTCTGCTTCTCAACCTCCACTTGCAGAGCCACACGTATGTGCTTCCATATTCGCAAAGTTTTTTTATTCCATCTTCGTGAAATCGCAATGTTCTTTGTTTTATATGATTTGTTTGTACTTTGTGCAAAATACTATTGGAAAATGTGACTGTCATGTCATCAACCTCATTTTAGTTATACGAAGATGAAACTGGAAGCCATCAGTTAGATAGTAGTTTTCTATGAAAATAATCGTAGATGTCTTAACTTTAAGGCAAAGTAGCTCTCTGATCACATAAGTGAATTGGTAAAATTTTCATTATCTCTACCACAGTTAGAGCTCAAATGGTTATAAGTCAAACATTCTAATGTCGAAGAGAAAATTGAGGCTCGGGCAGATTAATAGCTACATTGATCTGAAAAGTTGAAGCAGTGAAGGTTTTTGAAAGTGTATTGTTGACTGCTTCAGAAGATTGTTGGAACAAGACATAACTTGATACAGTGCTGTAAATTGACAAAGAACAGAGTGTGGTATGGTGATAATGATGATGCAGATTACTGAGTTGCTACAGAGATGTGAATATTGCATTGCAACGTTAAAGATGAAGATGAACTTGAAGACACGTTCTTATAACGTGGGCTTAATTGCAAGAAAAAGGAAATGGGCCATGTTGTAACGCCTGTCAACCAAAATTTAGAATTTTGGGAAATGCGTCGATCGACGCAAGGGAGGTGCGATCGACGCAAGTTTTAATTGAACCAACGAATTTGGTTTTTAATCGTTCGGTTTGCGGTTTGGGTTACGGGAACCCTAGGGTTCGACTATAAAAGTCGAGGGGCCATCTATGGTCGCGTTTTCCAGAAGATTTTGAGAGAAAATCAGAGTTTTAGTGAGGATTGAGTGAAGAACCAGATCATTGTTGATTTTCTAGTGTTTTTGATCCTGAAAGCTTGTTCTAGTGATTTGTGAGGCTATAAGATCGTGTTTGATCCGTGTGTTTTTCGTGATTTTTATTCCTTTTCGTTCCGAAATCAAGTTGAGTGCGTGACCATGGCTTATATGGGTAATTGGAATGTCATGATGTGTTTGATTGAGGTTTGGATTGATTTGATGATGATTTATGGTGTGATTTGAGTGATTCTCGTGTTATTGGATGTCCGTGTTGACGTTTTTGGTGCAGGAGATCGATACGTCGAGTCCTGGAATGAGCCATGAGAGGATAGGCTCGTGTTTTTCGACACAGCGATGTGCGTCGATCGACGCAAGTGCTCGGTGTCGATTGATATATTCCATATTTTACTTATTTTACTATATATTTTACTATGTTTTCTATACATTTATCTACGGCTTTATACTTTTAAAGGTAGTTTTTCTCGTATTTGTAGTTTTAGAGTCTTAACAGGGAAATCAAGGAAAAATGAGCAAAAAGAGCCAAAATAGGTGTAAACCAAGCCACAGCAACTTTCATAAGCCAAAGACACCATCAAGAACCAAGAATTCACAAGAAACAACATTCTACCAAATTGGACAGAACGTATACGCCAGAGGTTCAGCAGTGAATGGAGGATAAAATCGAGTTGGAATTGAATGAAACTTGGTGTGAAGATATATATTTGAGTCAGCTTTACAATGAAGTTTGAATCATCTCAATTGGAGCTGTGAGCAGGAAGTTACACTGGATTTACTGAAGATACGTCAAGCTGCCTCAGAAGCGAAGCAGGTGCAGAATCGATCAAAATACCGGGCCGCCTCGTGGACCGATATTCTGGGCTGATGCCAGCCAGAACAAATCAAGGCACTTTGGGCCCAATACCGATCGTGTTCCTTGGCCGAAATCCCAACCGACTTTGGGGAGAGTTTTGACGTAAAAAGTCCGTTTTGTCCTAAACGAAGCCCTAGAAAACCCTAAGCCTATATATACTTGTTTTTAGCCTTTTGTTAGGTATGACCACGAAAAAATAGAGCATTTTATCATATAGGAGCAGCCACCACGAGTTCTCTTGGTGTTCTTCATTAGATTTGGATTTTAGAGCAATCCGGTGGATGATCTCGCTTTGTATCTCGATATAGAGAAGAATCCTCTTACCCTTACTATTTAATTCAAATTTCTTTATCATAAATTCATCATCTATCTCTGGTTTTTGTGCATCATGTCTGAGTAGTTTTATTTGTTAGATTTTAGGTTTTCAATGAGTTTCATAATTCGATAATTGATTGATGATTGTTTAGGGAATACATTAGAGTCTTCATCTTTACTTATACTTAATGCATGATTGCTTTACCGCGCATTTAGTGATATGATCTTAGGTTGATATATTCTCCAAAAGCTTGTTATATTGCCTGAACTAGTATTTGATGAGCCAAAAGCCTTAACAATTCGAAAGGTTAGTTAAGGAGTGCGGTGAACTTTATCAAACTTGAACTTTTAATGCATGTTTTTACCTTGTAATAACCTGCGACAGTTGAGTCTATTAGGGTGCGAAAACGTAGATGGTTAGTTACATCACGATAGTGGGATGACCTTAAATCAGTGCTTTGTGTTCTAGACGGTTCATAATTCCTAAGTCCCTAAAATCAATCAATCTTTATTGTTGCATGATTCTCTGCGAAATACCTAAGTCCTAACGCTTTTCTCTTATTGATTTTCATTACAATTTACACTCGTTGCTTGTTTATTTTATTCTCAATCACAAAAACGACAAACATATCTTGTTCTCGCTTAGTTTTATTCATTACAATTTGAAGTGTGGTTAAGAAGTCCTTGTGGATAGGATCCTTTATCTATACTAACCGTGATTGTTGTGCACTTGCAGGTAGTTAGTTGAGAGGTAAAACTCGGCACACATCAAGTTTTTGGCGCCGCTGCCGAGGACTTCGAAGAACATCACCTTCGAATTTTTGACTAAAACTCAGTCTAGAACGCTTTAATTTCAGTTTTTCTTTTTATTTCGATTTTATTTCTTTCTTTTTCGACTTTGATTGCTTGTGTTCTTTTATCTTTTTCCGTGTGTTTTAGGTGTTTATGCCTAGTACTAGAAATTCTAACGAGAAAAATCTAGTTGTACCTGAGCAAGAAATCGATAAGCTTGAACGAGCCCTTAGGAGACAAAGACAACTAAGGATGGCCGATCAAATTGTTGAGCACGCCTAAATGAAGAAGAGCGAGCTCTAGCTGCTGCTGCTGCTGCTCTCGATAGAGAGAACCAACCCGTGGAGCAACCACTTGGTGCCTACCTAAACCCACCGATCCGTAATGATGCAATCCACAATCCTCCGGAGAACATTGTTAGGAATCCAGTTGGTGAAAACGATCAACATCTCATTCCACCTGGGAATATGAGAATGCAACAACAAGCTCAACATCTTCAACCTCAAGGGAACCAAAATTTCCAACAACCCTTGCGTCAAAGACAAGTCCAACATCAAACTATCGGAGATGTCGATTCCTCCGATGCTTTCTTCTTTGATAGAAATCCCATCCGCCCACCTCTACCTCAAAGGAATGATTTTGAGATCAAACCTCAAATCATTGCATTGGTGAAACAAAACCAATTCCATGGGCTGTCCACGGAGCATCCTCTTGACTACATCGATACTTTCGAAGAAATTTGTAGTACGACTCGTGCTAATGGAGTTCCTGCCGACTACTTTAAGAGCAAGCTCTTTTCGTTTTCTCTAAATGAAAAGGCACTTAGATGGATGAAGTCTCTACCTCCACGATCCATCACTACTTGGGACGAATACAAAGGAGCTTTCTTGAACCAGTTCTACACTAAACAGAGATCGAATTCTATAAGGAACAAGATCTCAAGTTTCAAGCAAGGACCAACCGAATCCTTCTTTGAAACCTTGGAACGTTTCAAGGAGGACACTAGGCACTGCCCTAATCATGGTTTCTCAGAAGGAAACTTATGGAATATCTTCTACAATGGAATCGATTACAAGCACCAAACATCTTTGAATGCTGCAAGTAATGGGAATTTCATGACCAAGTTTGTACCGGAGGCAAAGCTTTTAATTGAGAACCTTGCTGCTAGTGATGCTAACTGTTCTCAAGACTATAATAGGAGCATCAACACTACTAGATCATCAACCGATTCAACTCAAATTGCGGAGCTCAAAAAAATGGTTTCACAACTACTTAAGAGTCAAAGAGAAGTTCATGCCGTTGAAGACATTAATGATACAAGTTATGATCCTAATATGGAACATATTGGAGATAGAATGGAGGAGAATCAAGAGGAAGTGAACTACATAGGAGGAAACTATGGGAATCAAAATTTCAACAACAACTTTCGATCTCACCCAAATTTGTCCTATCGGAGCAACAATGTCGAGAACCCTCAAGATCAATTCTACCCTCGACAAAACGTCAACCAAGGAGGCCAATATCAGTCCAAGAAACCCTTCTATTCTAAGGGAATGTATCAAGTGAAACCACCATTCAACCCATCCCAACCAACCGGACCGGTTTCTTTTGATGCTAAACTTGAAGATATGAAGAACCAAATGCTAGAAGCTTTCGGCCAACACAAGAAAGAAGTAAACCAAATGGTGAAAAGTAGGTATTCGGAACTTAACACTAAGATCGAGTCTATTGTTACTCATCTCTTTAAATTGGATACGCAACTCGTTCAAACCTCGGAAGTTGTTTGAAGACAAGAAGAAGAGAAAGCAAAGAATTTTTGCAATGTTGCTTCTACTAAAGAAGAGGAGGCCGTGGTTACTCCTAAACCACTTGAAGAAGAGGTTATTTTGGTCCAAGAACCAAAAGAGGAACGCCTTCCCGGCGAATCTAAGAGAGCTTACAAGAGAAGACTAAAGAGGATACCTTTGGAAAAAGTCGATAATCCGGGAAAGTTTGTTTTTCCATGCTCTATTAATGGAAAGAAGATCCACGACTGCTTGTGTGATACTGGAGCAAACGTCAATGTCATGTCACTAGCCATGGCAAAGGAACTTGGATTGGCCGATTTCAAACCATCCAAAGTCTATATAGAGTATGACGATTTGTCGTCCTCTACACCTTATGGAATGCTTGAAAATGTCATGGTCAAGGTAGGAGAAGGGATTGTTCCTACTGATTTTCAAGTGTTGGAGATGAAGACCGGAAAGTTGAATATATTGATACTTGGATTACAATTCCTAGCAACCGCTGGAGCCATTGTTGATTTTCCAAACCGAAGAATCACTTTCGCCAATATCAACAAGAATTACATCTATGATGAAGTAGATGCTAAGCGTATACCAAGCTCGATCGGAGTAAAGGATATGAAGCCTAGTATAGACCCCGGAGATGCCAAGAAAGGAGTCAAAGAAGGAGATCCTAAAGCTAAAATGAAGATAGTTGCAAAACTGTCCAAAGAAAAGCATAAGGACATTTCCAAAGATGTTAAGATGACACCTATGGACGATGCTAAGATTGGGAACAAAGCAAAGGAGAAATTTATCTTTGAGAACATGGTGATAAAGATCCTCGTTCCAAGAGAAGACGAGATCAATAGGGAAACTATCAAGCGTAAGCTTGAAAACACTTTGAAGCTTTTCCTGGAAGCATTAGTTGTCAAGTATGACAATGTAGATTCACTAGGAGTCATCATAGAAGCCGAAAGATCAAAACTTAATGAAGCTAAAGGAACCACCATTCCTTTAGTGGATCCACCGGACGTCTAAAATCTTCAAAGGAGTCGAGCTAATTGACTTTAAACAAGCGCTTTGTGGGAGGCAACCCACAGTTTTATTTTTATGCTTTAATTAGTTTTCAAAATTTTAATTTTGGTTTTCATAAATTTATTTTACACTAATCTATTTTATTTTAATTTTTCAGGATTTATAAAATAAAAAAAATAAAAAATAAAATTTTTTAGCGTCGGCCGGTACAGGTCACGATACCGGACTGCGGCACAAGTCCAGTACCGGACGGACGTATCGGACGACGTGCTCGACCGCTATCGCGTCACTCCGTCCCGCGACACGAGAGCCCCGCATCGGTCGCGAGTATCGGTCGGACAACCCGACTGGTATTTGGGACACGATGCCCCGAGCCTTCCCGCGACACAAGTCTTACCGCGACACGAGGAAACTCGTACCGTGACACGATGCTCGATACCGGACACGAGTATCGGTCATCCCACGCGACCAGTATTCGAGTCTCGCATCCCACTCGTGTCACGACACGATCGATCGTCCCACGACTCGACCCGGACACACACACATGCCGATCGATACCGGTCATGCATATCGGACGACACGCCCGACCGATATCGAGGCAGACCTACCACAACACGACCACACCTCGTCCCACGCACCGCGTTCCAACCCATCCCGCGACACGATATCGGACACGAGTACTGGTCGTCCTACCCGACCGATACTTGGGACATGTTGCCCCGTCCTTACCGCGATGCCTCGTCCCGCGTCCACATACCGGACGCCAATACCGGGTCACGTATGTGACAGGTATTCAAGCACCACGACACGCACTCCTGTCCGTCCAGCGTACCGTCTCGCATGACTCGAAGTCGACGTTCCGTCCCGCGACACGATCCGACACGACCCACGTCTCGACCCATGACCGAGGTAAGTTTCGGTCACGATTTCGGTCGGTCCACCCGACCGGTATACGACCGATCCGGGTAAGTTCGGTTCAATTTTAATTTTCTAAACCGATTTTAACCGAAATTAAACCAAAAACATCACAAAATCTGATTTTTTAAAAGGTTTTACAAACTTCTTTTTGTCATTTGCAAACACAACTTCATATTTTCTCTCTCAAATGTGTTCTTAAGCTCAAGAACTCTAAAAATCCAATTTTGGGATTTTATCTCAATTTTCATTAGGAATTCAATTCCTAATCTCATTTTTCACTAAAACCAAGTTAATTTCTCTCTAAACCCTCTTTTTGTCTAAATTCCAAGTTTATGCATATTTTAAAATTCTCATAGATTTAGTTTAAATTGGCTAGGTTGTTGAAGAATCAATAGAGAAATACTTGTTTAGACATCATATAAATATTATTGATGGGTTAATTACATGTTTACAACCTATAATTAACTTTTCACAAATATGAATTTGTGAGGTCATTATTATAAACGAATTTGGATGATTCATGGTTAGTTAATGCATCTATTAGTGTGGGTTTATCATATATACATAGGATTGATATGAATTTTGACATATTAAACACTTAATTGCAAAATTTTTGTCTTTCCACTTGTCATTACAATTAAATCCGAAAATTATGATTTAATTGGAGAAAATTATTTTACTTTTGGTTATTATTCTTACATATTTCTAATGTCTTGTTATGCTTTATTTTGATTCAATTCCCCATTGGAAGCAATTCTTTTGGAAATTGAGATTTTCAAGACCGTAAAATGCTTTTTCGAGATTTTTCTTTTGTAGGAACTTCCATGGAGAATGAGATTGTTCCACGGAAGTCTAAGAGAGGACATAAACCCAAGAAGCATCACGTGACCACCCAAGATCACGAAGCTCAAGCCCCTCGCCCTACACGTTCTAAAACTAGATCGAAAAAGTCATCAAAGAAACATGGAAAGGATATTTTGGTGGAGAATGAAGAAGAACTTGGTTACTAACTAAGAGATGAGGACAATGAAGCCACTCAAGTACCAATGCAGTTTGTGGAGGTCACACAAACAATACCTCACGTATCGCCTCCTAAGAAGAAGAAGAGGAAATCGCGAGCTAAATCAACTATGGTTGTGACTCAAGCACCGAGTGTTATCATGAAACATGTTGGACCCAAAATGAATGCTAACGTGGCCTACATGGCTGGTCTCCAACAGTTTGCTATGCTTCCAACTCTTGGTATTGATTTCGAGACACTCAATTTACTTGATATTCGAAAGGATGTTGAATGGTATCTTGAAGCATTGGGCCTATCGAAGTTTGTGACTATCTTTCACCCTACCTATGGGAAGCTTGCACGTGAATTCCTAGCCACGGTAACATTGTCTTACCCCAAGACAAAGATGACTATAGCAAAGGAAGGAATTCTCGCTTTTACGGTTAATGAGAAATCGTATACTTTGAGTATTGAAGAAATTTGTGATATTTTGGGACTTGAGTGTCATGAGAGGATCAAGTTCAGTAGTAGTGAAGCTCATTATGATGAATGGTCGAAGATAGGAAGTGATAGACTTAAACCCGAAAGTTCTAAGGCATCGAAGATTACACATCCGGCGATTCGTTATGTCTACTATCTACTTTCTCAACTCATTTTCAGTAGAAACGAGTATGGAGTGGTGAAACAAAAAGAATTTTACATGCTAATATCACCGTTTGTGGAGAATCCCGAGAAGGTGAACCTCGCTTCACTTTTAGCTCGTAGAATGGTACAAATCAAGCATGATGCCGTTAAGGAGAAAATACCAAAGGGCGCATCGAGTGATTTTGGTGGAACAATCACGGTCATACTACTTGTGTGTGGTGTTGATTTTCACCTTGAAGTCCCTTTGATGGTTGAGAGTAAGCTTGATCTACATGCCCTTCAAAGAAAGCATTAACTTTGTGGATGGTACGAGCAATCTACAAACTTTGGGTACCTTTTCACTCCACCATATGAAGAAGAGAACAAGTGTGTTCTACTCCCACATGCGGAAATCCCAGCCTTGAGTGAGGGTAAGACATACTTTCACTCCACTCGTTCGACATGGTTTTATCGTTGTCCAGGATGTCCTCTTGTTGGAGTTTCGCTCTACTATCAATCCAAGGCAAGGATGACACGAAAGGAGAGGTCTAGAGGACCAAAAGGAGGAGGTATTTTCCAGCCTTCCACATCTCACACGCCACCCCACGAGCCCCAATTTCCAGCCGCTACACAAGCCGGTTTTGATGAATGGCTTCGCACTAGCTTTGAGGAAGAAAAAGAGAAGAGGATGGCTCTTGAAGCTACGGTTTCTAGGCAAGGAAAGATGATTTCTAAGCTTGTAAAAGCAGTCAAGAAATCAATCCCACATCTCTTTAGGCGCTCCTCTAGAAGCACAACTGCCACAACAAGTAACAACGAATTTGGTAGTCTTTCGCTCGTCTCTACATTTGAGCATGATGAGGATGTCGATGATGATGTTTCTAGTCATCCCAACACACGTGCCCTTGATGCGACCGCCAATGCCCAGTACGGACATCACTCATTAGTCCAGGCAACCGCTTCAGACGAGACAGAGATCGTCAACTACGAGTCTGATGGAGATCACTTTCACGTGATAGTTTCGGATTCACCAGAGTCTATGTCACCCGTCTTTTGAGCCAGGTGTATCGACTTTTATCTATCCTTTTCTTATTTTCATTTTCTTTTATTGAGTCGTCTCACCCTTATGTGACTATTTACACCGGGGATGGTGTAAGTTAAGTCTAGGGGGATTTATCGTACTAAAGTCCTTTTCTATTTTCTTATGTTTTGAGTCATTTTAATAATTTTCTTAGAGTCTTTTATTGAGTCAAAAACCCTATGTTTCGAACTATGATATTTTCAGGAATTTATGCGTAGAATTTATGATCTAATGACCATTGTCACAGGGTTTGTCCAGGATATACGATTCAGAAACCTTCATGACTGGAACTCGCCCCATATAATTCGTCTCGCATAAGTTTTAATGAATCCGATTTAGACTCTATTTTATTTGACCACTAACCTGATTTTAATTATTTCTCATTAAGGAGTTAGATCGGGGAAACGAATCACACATTCATGACATCTTATCCTCTTTTACCACTCTTTGTTGTCATGAATGGCCAGCTCATCTTTAGTTAGTACCCTACCTAAAACCCTTTACCTCTTTTCCGACCTTATGCCTTCTCTTTTTAGTTTCATACTTGCAGATATGTGCAAAAACGTCGGAGAGAAAAGGATCGACGCAATTTTCCAATCACTAGAGATTCGACGATTTGGTAAAGAAGGGTAGAGTACAAAGAACAAATTTCAAAAAGCTTGGCCTTTTCCTTGGATGATTAATACATGGTAATATTTCGTGCCTATACTTGACTCGTATCAAAGAGATACCGTTTTCCTCCTTTCATAAAAAAAAAAACGATAAGAAAAAATAAAAGGAAGGGAAAGGAAAACGGTTGTCTAAGAGTTTTAAGGCCAAATGAATACCCAAGGAATGCCATGATTCAAAGAAGAGACGAGTAGAAGAGATTTCAAGTGATTCCCGGAGAATGATCTAAGTCTGGGGGAAAAAGACGCGAAGAAAGTGGTTGGAAAATTGTGGATATCAACAGGTCCATTCTCTCTTGCGATTTTGCATAATATCTCGCACCCGAAGTCTATGGTAACCCTAGACCCCGAATGATTCTCTTGATGAGAAATTCACCTATACCTTAATGAATGTAGAGAGTCAAATGAAGTGCAGTTGAGATTTTTGCAGGATTGTAATTAAAACGTGGAGTAGGCTGCGAAGGTTATGGATGACGTATGATGAAGATACCCTTGGATCGATCATGTCAAATACGGTATTAGTATCAACGTTATTTTCAAATGGTTTTTCTAAGTTCAAATTATTTTCAAACCTCTTTTCTATACTTGGATTTTGCTTGAGGACAAGCAAGGTTTAAGTCTGGGGGAGTTGATATATCCCATATTTTACTTATTTTACTATATATTTTACTATGTTTTCTATACATTTATCTACGGTTTTATACCTTTAAAGGTAGTTTTTCTCGTATTTGTAGTTTTAGAGTCTTAACAGGGAAATCAAGAAAAAATGAGCAAAAAGAGCCAAAATAGGTGTAAACCAAGCCACAGCAACTTTCATAAGCCAAAGACACCATCAAGAACCAAGAATTCACAAGAAACAACATTCTACCAAATTGGACAGAACGTATACGCCAGAGGTTCAGCAGTGAACGGAGGATCAAATCGATTTGGAATTGAATGAAACTTGGTGTGAATATATATCTTTGAGTCAGATTTACAATGAAGTTTGAATCATCTCAATTGGAGCTGTGAACAGGAAGTTACACTGGATTTACTGAAGATACGTCAAGCTGCCTCAGAAGCGAAGCAGGTGCAGAATCGATCAAAATACCGGGCCGCCTCGTGGACCGATATTCTGGGCTGATGCCAGCCAGCAAAAATCAAGGCACTTTGGGCCCAATACCGATCGTGTTCCTTGGCCGAAATCCCAACCGACTTTGGGGAGAGTTTTGACGTAAAAAGTCCGTTTTGTCCTAAACGAAGCCCTAGAAACCCTAAGCCTATACATACTTGTTTTTAGCCTTTTGTTAGGTATGACCACGAAAAAATAGAGTATTTTATCATATAGGAGCAGCCACCACGAGTTCTCTTGGTGTTCTTCATTAGATTTGGATTTTAGAGCAATCCGGTGGATGATCTCGATTTGTATCTCGATATAGAGAAGAATCCTCTTACCCTTACTCTTTAATTCAAGTTTTTTTTATCATGAATTCATCATCTATCTCTGGTTTTTTGTGCATCATGTCTGAGTAGTTTTATTTGTTAGATTTTAGGTTTTCAATGAGTTTCATAATTCGATAATTGATTGATGATTGTTTAAGGAATACATTAGAGCCTTCATCTTTACTTATACTCAATACATGATTGCTTTACCGTGCATTTAGTGATATGATCTTAGGTTGATATACTCTCCAAAAGCTTGTTATATTGCCTGAACTAGTATTTGATGAGCCAAAAGCCTTAACAATTCGAAAGGTTAGTTAAGGAGTGCGGTGAACTTTATCAAACTTGAACTTTTAATGCATGTTTTTACCTTGTAAATAACCTATGACAGTTGAGTCTATTAGGGTGCAAAAACGTAGATGGTTAGTTACATCACGATAGTGGAATGACCTTAAATCAGTGCTTTGTGTTCTAGACGGTTCATAATTCCTAAGTCCCTAAAATCAATCAATCTTTATTGTTGCATGATTCTCTGCGAAATACCTAAGTCCTAACGCTTTTCTCTTATTGATTTTCATTACAATTTACACTCGTTGCTTGTTTACTTTATTCTCAATCACAAAAACGACAAACATATCTTGTTCTAGCTTAGTTTTATTCATTACAATTTGAAGTGTGGTTAAAAAGTCCTTGTGGATAGGATCCCTTATCTATACTGACCGTGATTGCTGTGCACTTGCAGGTAGTTAGTTGAGAGGTAAAACTCGGCACACATCATCGATCGACGCAAGTGATGTGTGTCGATCGACGCAAGATTTATAACTGTGATTTGTTCGCATTTGTTCATTGTTGATTGAGTTGTTTGGTATTATCGTATTCCTTTATGCATGTGTGTATAGCCAGTAGATGGAATGATCGTCTCACTGAGTATTTGTGATAATACTCACATCTCGTTTTGCCATGTGATGCAGGTAAAGAAAATGTGTGATCGTAGAATCATGGCTGAGAAAAAGAGATGATCTAGAGTCTCGTTTATTTGCTTTTATGCGATTGTTTTAAGTTGTTGGATTATGGAATTGATTGAATTGGTTTGTTGTTTCATTTGAATTTAATGGATAATCGTTTGTTCGAATTAAGTTGATTTTCGCTGGTTATGATTGGTTTGCTGGTTGTTTGATTGGTATTTGCTAAGTGTTGAGAATTAGTATTTATGGAAATGCTAATTCGATTATGTTAAAAAAAAATTGGTCGGGTTGTTTCAGTTTGGTATCAGAGCCCTTACGGTTTTAAGGCGGGTGAATTGAATTGATTATGTGGATTTAGTCAATTGTTGTGTGGGTTTGGATTCCTAGATCATCATCTTCGAGCCTTAATGAGATTCCATGGTATGTGTTATGTGCTTCTTGTGTCATTTCTAGTATGCTTAGTGTCTATTGTTGGTAGTGCAAAGAGAGATGGCTAGAGTTGCTAGAGAACGTAGCCGTGGTGGTCGTGGAAGCTGTGGTGGTCATGGAGGCCGAGGGCGTGGGCATGGACATGAGAGTGAGTCCGCTGTGAGTATGGCCTAGAGCTCCACGCATGAGCAGGTGGCGGATTTGCAGACGCTTCAGAAAAGGTCCATGGGTGAGGCCGGTGTGAGTGCCAATGTGAGGACTGGTGGGATTGGTCTTGGTCCCGGTGTGGCTGATGGTGCAACGGGTGCTGCCGTAGGTGTAGCCCAGGATCGAGATGATCGTCTAGCGGATCTGCTACAGTTGTTGTTAGAGTAGTTACCGAGAGCGGTACCGGTTCAGGCTCAGGCTCAGGCTCTAGTAGTACCACCAGTGGCGGATGTGCAACCGAGGGTTGCGGTTGCAGATGAGCTCCCATCTTACCTTAAGATGATGGAGCAGATGCAGAGGATTGGCACGAGATTTTTCTCGAGAGGTGCCAAGTCTGAGGAGGCCGATGAGTGGTGGATGAGATTAGAGCATAATTTTTGCTCTTTCAGGTGTCCAGAGGGATACCGGGTTGATCTGACAGTACATTACCTAGAGGGTGATGCGCATCTCTGGTGGAGAGGTGTCGTGGCCAGGAGAGTTCAGGCAGAGATGGCCTGGGAGGACTTTTTGGCTGAGCTAAATGCCAATTTCTTCCCACAGGAGGCGGTTGATCGGTTGGAGTCAAAATTCCTAGAGTTGGCTCAGGGTGACCGGTCAGTCCGGGAGTATGATGTGGAGTTTAACCGACTCTTGGTTTATGCTGGTAAGGGTATGGAGGGATAGCAGACCCAAGTGAAGAGGTTTTTGAGAGGTTTTCAACCTGATTTGAGGACTCGCTGTAGAGTGAGTAGATTCGCCTTGAGGGCGGAGTTGGTTGAGATTGCTGCGGCGGTCAAGGAGGATCTGAGGGAGCAGGTTGTGGTGGTTAGTCCGCCTGTCCAGCCGAGGAGATCGCAGCAGCAGCTGGTTCCGAGCAAGGGTGGCAAGCCTGCGTAAGGACATAAGAGAAAATGGAAGGACACTTCGAGGGCGAGTCAGAGTGGTCAGGGATGCTTCGGGTGCGGAAGCATGGATTACAGAGTGTCGAGCTGTCCGATGAGGGATGGAGCTCGGGATACTCGGGTTGGCTACCTCTGCAAGGAGACGAGGCATAACAAGCCAAAATAGGTCTGAGCATTCGGATACTCGGTTCGGGTTCAGGTATATCGGATACGGAGTTTTTGTACCCAATCTGGTAGATATACATTTTCGGTTCGGTTACGGTTCAGGTACCGTCGGGTTCGGTTCGGGTCAGTTTTTCATCAATTTACCCGAATCCACCGGGTTTACATCGGTTCGGTTTAATAACCAAAAATTAAGAACCGAATATCCTAAATTCTATCCAATTACCCGAAATGCTACCCGATAACCCGTAATGACTAATCAAAATACATAATTTGAAAGTACAAAATTATAATTAATCAACATCCAAGATTCCAAATTCCAAAACATCCAAAAACAAAGTAATATCCAAAAACATTTAAAGAGAAGAAATAAAATCATAGAAAAGTTCTAAAACATGAACTTGAAATCTGAATGGTTCTAAGGAGTAAGGATCATGAACTCATGATGATCCGATCATCAATCATGCATGGTAAATTCTGGATCAAACTCTACAATAACATGAAAAGAAATAATGTTAAAAATCAAATCCGAAAGATAAGTATAATTGATACAGATTTTAAATGAAAATAAAATACCTCTTATCAGTTCATCTTGCAACACCACTTCAGCAAGCATTTGTGTCATTGATGATACTTCTTTATCATCGATATGAATGTCACACTTCAGCCATTGCTCAAGACACATCAAAACTTCAATCATGTAATGTGTCAAGCAGCTCCTGTGTGGATCTAAAACTCTTCCACTTGTGCTAAAGGCGGATTCTGAAGCAACTGAAGACACTTGTACAGCAAGTATGTCCTTAGCTATTACTGATAAAACCGGAAACTTACCACTATTGACCTTCCAATATGATAACACATCATACTCTGTACCACCTAAAACATCTGGAGTCTCGAGTTCATCTTTCAAATAGACCTCTATCTCATTTGTAGATTTTCTAATTCATGTTTCTTTCATAAGGCCTTTGAAGACATCTTCCATTGTTTCATAGCCAACACCATTACCCATAACTGTTCTCTCGCAGAAATCAAATCGAAATGGCTCTTGTGACTGAGAAGAATTTCCCTGAGACTGCGAAGATGAAGCAGTAGCATCACTCGTAGTCGGTTTGATGAGAGACCTGCTATACTCATCATACAAATCTTAACATATCATCAATTGTATCTTTCAGGTGAGTAGCTTCCACACTATCCTTCCCATACAACGTATCAAAAAAAAGTTCTGCAAATTTCATCTTCTTCCTAGGGTCAAAAACACTTGCTACAATCACCATCTTATTAAACTCTACCTTAGTTCCAAATAGATCCCAATACTTGCCTAACTTTCCTAACATAGCTAAGGCTTAATGCACCTAGAGTTCTAGTAATGGTCACTATCTCATTGTACAACTTATGAGAGGCTACAATTGTAGATGCTGAAAGAACCAAGGTTGATCTGTAAAAATTTTGTAGAATTTGAACCAACCTGTCAGCTGTATCCCAATCTTCTCCCAATGGTAGTCCGACCCTTTTCTTCCCATATACTTTTTCCAGAAATTAGTCATTAAACGTTTTATCTTCATCAACCATCCTTTCAAATGCCATTTTGAACTTCAGTACTTGTTCTAACATGAGGTAAGTGGAGTTCCATCTTGTTTTCAGATCTAGAGGTAGGTTTCCTCTTTTAACTTTTACTGTGTCCACACGAAAGTCAAATGCCTTAAGCCTGTTTGGTGAAGACCTGACATAAGAAATACCATTGCGAATGCTAGCCACACTGTAATCTATCTCCTGCAAACCTTCTCTCACAACCAAATTTAAGATGTGAGTAGCACACCTTAAATGCAAGTACTCACCTTTGAGTATCACCGAATCTTCTCCTATCACCCGCATGCCTTCCTTGAATTTTGTCATCGCATTGGTGTTAGCTGTGGCATTGTCAACAGTGATGCATAAGACTCTCTTAATGTCCCACTCGGCTAAACAATTTAGAATCACATTAAAAATAGTAGAACCTGTATGATCAGCCACATTCTTGAACCCGATGATCATCTTTTTCATCTCCGACGTAGCATTAATGAAATGGGCTGTTATCACCATATAACTCTCTCTTGTAACTGGAGCAACCCATATATCCGTAGTCAAAGAAACCCTCTGCTTGTTCTGTCCAAGAATTCTCTTCATTTCAGCTTTCCTTTTAGAATACAACTCAACAATGTCTCTTGTTGATGTTCTTCTAGAATGAGGCTTATATTGTTTTGTTTTAAGAGCAGAAATGCCTCCAAGCTAAAGTCTCTACAAATGACAAAGGTAACTGTGCTAAAACCACCAACTCGTTCATAGCTTCTCTGTAGACATCTTCACTGACCCTACAGCCTTTGGTATAAGTACCCTCAGGAGTTAACATGGCTTGATCTTGGTCTTTATTAGTACTAACCCAAAATCGATAAGCCTTGCATGTATTCTCGGTGTGTTTCTTCATAGTTAAAGTTCCATTTGTTGTTGCACAACCCATTTCTTTCCCATAGTAATTGAAATTAGCTTTGTCGATGAACACCTCATCTTTATCTTTCTGCCTGGTAAAATGATCCCACACCACAGACTTTGTCTTCATGTTTGATCCAGAAGCAGAAGCTTTTCTGGTTTTGGCAATCTTTTTTCCTTTTCTCTTATTAGACTTCGTCTTCTTTTCAGTAGCAGCAAGTGTAGTAACTTCTTCATCATCTGTCACCAGCAATTCTTCTCGATCATCCATTGTATCATCTTCACTTGCTTCATGTTATTCATTGTCACAAGAAGCCATCTGCGAGTCAGTTAGAAAACCAAAACAATCGAAATTAGTCAACTAATTTCGAAGAAACACACCGAAAACAAATTAATTAACTTGTCAGATTGATCTCCATAGTTAATTTTGAAGAAACACACCGATAACAAAATAATCCAGAGTTGCAGACTTCCGATTTCAGAAGAACAAAATAACACATCAACACATTCAGAACAAACTAAGAAAGCAATCGAAAGATAAACTAATAAAAGTATAAAACAATCGATTTACATTTATCAGAGATTCAGAGACTTAAAGAGTTAAATCGAAGAACATAGTGTACAAATCGATCAAAATAAAACTAATAAAATAGATAAAGCCATAGAAAGTATAAAGTAGAAAGTAGAAACACAAACCTCGGATTGAATTCTTGAAGACACAGAAGGTGGAGATTTCAGAGGAGAATCGCTATTTAGGGTTTCCAGGTTTGAGTTTTAAAACGCGAAATTTGCGTGATGTAGTTGAAAAAAAGATTTGGCTATCAAGGGTGATCAATCGACAAAGTTAATCGACAAAGATTTGGGAAATAAACAAAGGAAATCGTAAAATGGAAAGATCCCTAATATTACTTATGTATATATGTTCGGTTTTTCGAGTAAAACCAAAAAAATCGAGTAAAACCCGAACGGGTACGGATATAGCGGATACATGTATTTTGTACCCAATCGGGTATATAGCTCAAACCCGAAACTGAATCGAACCGAGTTTTTTGGGTCGGGTTCGGTTCGGGTACTCGATTCCGGATTGTTTGCCCAGGCCTAAGCCGAAATGTCCCAAGCTGCAGCAAATGGCAATGGCGGCAGTGCAGCCAGTGGCTCATATTGCAGCAGCACTGCGAATGCACATTTCGAGGGAGACGGGGAAGTCTAGCGCCAAGCCGATCACAGGTAAATCCTGAAACTTGACTTGGTAAACTCTAGTGGTTTATGATTTTTTGTCTGTTTTGGAATTTGCTAGTTTTGTGATAGAATGTAGGGTTCTTAGGCATATGGGATTTGTGCAGGGACCTTATTAGTGGACGGTTTTGAGTCCTATGTTTTGTTTGATTCTGGAGCTACGAATTGCTTCATTACTGTGGAGTGTTCGGAGGGCAGCGGTATCCGGAACGATTCTGGTGAGCAGCCGAGAGTGGTTAAAGTTGCTGGAGAGAAGTTTTTAGCTACTATTGGGCACGCTCGAAGGCGTGGATATTCAGGTGGCTGGGGAGTCTATACCAGTGGATCTGATTATTAGTCCGGTAGAGTTGTACGATGTCATTCTGGGTATGGATTGGCTGGACCGGTACAGAGTTCATCTGGATTGTCATCGGGGACGAGTTGTGTTTGAGCGAGAGGCAGGGAGGTTTGTTTATCAGGGAGTGAGGCCGACTTCCGGAAGTCTCATGATCTCGGTGATTTAGGCTGAGCAGCTGATTGAGAAGGATTGCGAGGCGTATTTGGCGACGATTGTGATGCCAGAGACTGTTGGAGAGGTTACGATTGAAGATATTCGGGTTATTCAGGACTTCAAGGATGTCTTTCGGTTGTTGCAAGGATTATCGCTTTCTCAGTCTGATCCTTAGACGATTGAGTTGGAGCTTGGGACGACTCTGATATCTAAGGCGCCTTATAGAATGGCTCCAGCAGAGTTGACAGAGCTGAAGAAGCAGCTGGATTATCTTTTGGGTAAGGGATTTATTCGACCTAGCAGTTCACCGTGGGGAGCGCCGGTGTTGTTTGTGAAGAAGAAAGATGGGAGTTTCTGGTTATGCATCGATTATCGGAGAGTTAATCGAGTCACTGTGAAGAACAAGTATCCTCTGCCGCGGATTGATGAGCTGTTGGATCAGTTGCGAGGGGCTACTTGATTCTCCAAGATTGACTTGGCGTCGGGTTACCATCAGATTCCTATCAATGAGGCAGCTATCAGGAAGACTGCTTTCGGGATGAGATACGAACATTGCGAGTTTGTGGTGATGCCATTCGGTTTGACTAATGCACCAGCGGCGTTCATGAGGCTGATGAGGGGGGTCTTTTAAGAGTATCTGGATGAGTTTGTGATCATCTTTATTGATGATATTCTGGTGTATTTGAGGAGTCCTGAGGAGCACGAATTTCATCTGAGAGTGGTTCTATAGAAGCTACGAGAGCAGAAGCTGTATGCTAAGTTGAGCAAGTGCAATTTTTGGCAGCGAGAGATGGGTTTTCTCGGTCACATGGTTTCTGCAGATGGAGTTTCTGTGGATCCGGCGAAGATAGAGGCTATTAGAGAGTGGCCTAGTCTGTGAACCAAAATTTGGAATTTTGGCAAGTGCGTCGATCAACGTAAGGGAGGTGTGTCGATCGACGCAAGATTTAATTGAACCGACGGGTTCAGTTTTTAATCGTTCGATTTGCATTTTAGGTTACGAGAACCCTAGGGTTCGACTATATAAGTCGAGGTCCCGTCTATGGTCGCGTTTTCCAGAAGGTTTTGAGAGAAAATCAAAGTTTTAGTGAGGATTGAGTGAAGAAGAGGAATCATTGTTGATTTTCTTGTGTTCTTGATCCTGAAAGCTTGTTTTAGTGATTTGTGAGGCTATAAGATCGTGTTTGATCCGTGTTCTTTGCGACGGAAGAAGGAAATCCGGATTTAAAGAGTTGGATCTCTGATTTTCGTATGTTCTTCGTGATTCTTATTCTTTTTTGTTATAAAATCAAGGTGAGTGTGGTGACCATGGCTTATTTGGGTAATTGGAATGTTATGATTCGTTTGATTGAGGTTTGGATTGATTTGATGATAATTGATGTGTGATTTGAGTGATTCTCATGTTATTGGATGTCTGTGTTGACGTTTTTGGTGCAGAAGATCGATACGTCGAGTCCTGGAACGAGCCATGAGAGGATAGGCTCATGTTCCTCGACACTGCGATGTGCGTCGATCGACGCAAGTGATGTGTGTCAATCGACACAAGGTCTGTAATCGTGAATTGTTCACAATTGTTCATTGTTGATTGAGTTGTTTGGTATTATCGTATTCCTTTATGCATGTGTGTATAGCCGATAGATAGAATGATCGTCTCACTGAGTATTTGTGATAATACTCACATCTCGTTTTGCCATGTGATGCAGGTAAAGAAAATGTGTGATCGTGGAATCATGGCTGGGAAGAGGAGATGATCTAGAGTCTCGTTTATTTGCTTTTATGCGATTGTTTAGAATTACTAAGTTGCTAGATTATGGAATTGATTGAATTGGTTTATTGTTTCATTTGAATTTAATTGATAATCGTTTGTTCGAATTAAGTTGATTTCCGTTGGTTATGATTAGTTTGCTGGTTGTTTGATTGGTATTTGCTAAGTGTTGAGAATTAGTATTTATAAAAATACTAATTCGTTTATGTTTAAAAAAAAAACGGAACGGGTTGTTTCACATGTGGGCTTTGTTCAAAAAGAATTGAACATCACGTGGGTTGATAGGGATTTGCCCTTTTGTTAAAAAGGACTTGGTGGTGACAAGAATCCTCACGTGCCTAGGGTTGTATTATAAGATGCATACATGTGTATGGCGTTGTCCCATCAGAGGATCCGTAGATCTTTTGGTTGTTTTCTATGAAGATTGCAGTCATTGAGAAGTAGTGATGCACCGGTACTGCCAGTTGGTAGTCAAGCATGCGGGCTTGATACCTATCTTTATAGTTAGTAAATTCATCTAGAAAATAATGATAGGCATTGTAGTGCCGGGTACTATACGCAATTGTAGATCACTCTTGTTCTAGTAGATTTGTTCTGGACTAGTTTCGGGAATGTAGGGAAACCGAACCTCGATGTGTTTTTACTTTATACTCATACAATTTGTTACAAACCGAAACGTCTACCCCTAGTTTTGTTCATTTTCTTCTATTATATCGATTCGATTTCATATAATTATAAAATATTATTTCCGCTCAAACTTTATAACAGACCTTCTTGCAATCTTTGACTATATAAATTAAAAATGGGTGTTTGAGAGGTCACAACTATCTTCGAGAAAGGTCTTGGCAGTTGCAAAAGAGATGAAATGCTAGACAAAGCAACATAGCCATCTCAAGTTTACAACTGCATAGCGGCCAACACGACGTTCAAGTTTGTTTGGTTTGTTTGCCAGTCTTTTATTTCCCAATATTCTCCCACAAATCTAAATGTATGATTATGTTCATGTATTTGTCTTCAGTTCTTTTATTTATGGATGGTGACTGATAAAGGCTCGAATTTGAGAGATTAAAGATTCAAAAAAATAGGGGAAATGCAAAGAAACCCAATTGCAAAATATTGCAAGATCAACCTTGATTTATGTACTTTAAAGTTAATATTAACAAGGGGGAAAATACCATAAATTGAATAATTTCATTTCAGAAGGTATCGATAAATTATCACGTGATGGATTAGTATAGTAATTTACTCTAAACTGACATTTAACATCTAAGACTTTGCATGTTTTCAATAGTATATCTTATCGCAAAATTCCTGAAAATATGGATACATAAAAGAATATGATTGATGTACATGAACTTCGCCTGTAAGCTTAAAACCCATACTGCTATAGAGCGGGTTAAGGCTATATATTTTTATATTAAAAACGGGTGCGGCGGTCAGCGGGATTTGACATCGGTACATGAAACAAAAAATCTTATGAAAATATAACACTAATAAGCAAGACCTTATTCATTGATAACCAAATTAATATTTTGTCTTGTTTGGAAGGTGGTTACATTTAATGTATTTACTTTGTTTTAAAAATGATTGAAGATTTATCGTATGGATTAATGATTTTAAAGGTTTTTTTTCTTCCAAATTTACTTAAAACATATTTATTTTATGAAAATTATAATACTTAATATGATATGTTTTATTTAATTGTTTGTATTTGTAATTGTAAAGAATTATTATTTTATGTGAATTGCAAAAGATCCACGGACATACCCCAAAATCTGCCGGGACGGCATAGGGTTGTTATATTTAAGACCACGGGTTTATACGGACTAGCCCGTCTCAACCGGTCAAACAAATAAAAGCTGCAATGCGACATATTAAATGGAGCGGTTTAGCCCGCATTGACACCCCTAGACTCGGGTGATTCTCATATTACCAAAGTTTTCAATTTTTCTGTAATAATTACATGACCTAAGAAACCTCCAACTTTCAAATTTCGGCCATTTAAATTTCCATGGACTATTTAAATTCTTAATTTATGTTAACTTTCATAAAAAATCATAAAATTTTGTTGACTAGGCCAATTTAGACACCTCGTTAAATTGATTAACAAAACAAGAAAACGAAGTTACTTATCCATTAATAAACACATGTAAATGTAAGTAAAATGATGTCGTTTGGAATTTAGAAAAAACATAAATTTTGTGAAACAGAGGACTGAAGCCATGATTTTTTTTTTTTTTTGAAGCTATGATCTCTGATTCAAAAATAAACCTTAAAATTCTAAATTTTTAAAAAAAAATTTGACTCTAACAAATTTAAAACTCTCAAAACTAAACTATAACATTGTTAACCCAAATATAAATATAAATTATAACCCAAATTACATTTTTGAAAATATTTTAAAAGTATGCCATTTTTGAAAAGTGGCATTTTTAGAAAATTCTACAATAAATATTAGATTCTATAATGCCTTTTAAAAAGATAGTAAATAATCACAAATTACTAAAAACATTGTGACACTACACAATAATCTAAAATTCTTTCCTTTTAATATTTTAAAAAAACTAAGAAAACTTCTTTAAATGTTCACTATTTATTAGCAATACAAAATTGAAAAATATAGTTTTTCATAGACTAGTCGAGTTATATATCATATTTATTGTTAGATATTGTTTTTTTTTTATCTTAAATGCATTAATCTCGTGAAAATATATCTTGAAAAGTTCTTTTAATACTCATAGCTTTTAAAAATAAAAATGAAAAGATTCTCTTTTACTTTTTTCGAATTATGTATTCCCTTGTGTTTAGATTTATATTAAATTATTTGTAATAATTGTTTTTGTCAAGATTAGGAAATTCAAATGTGTCTAATAATTGGATTTTGAGTAATCAAAACAGATAATATTAGGAAATAAATGTGTTTGGTAATAAGTATAGAAGAAATAAATAATGTTTTAAAAAAATTGTGGAAGTGACACATAAGTAAATTTGGTTTCTAATATTTCTCCTTTAATATATAAAATATTATCATTTTTCTCTTCTCTTTCAAATACTTTCTTCTTAATTATTCTAAATTATAACTGACTCGCGCGATACGCGAATTTTTATTTTATAATTTAATTTTATTAAATGTAATGTTTTCGTTTGAAATAATGGGTACTACATAGTAATATTGTTAAAACAATGTGTGCGTAATTTTTTTTTTCTTAAACTTTTAAATAGTTTTGTTTCCTAGATATTTTTTAGGTTAAAAGAATTTGATTAAAATGTAGATTTATCAAATATCATAGTGTAAAATTACAGTTTTACATGTGATTTGCGAGTTCATATATCAATCTATGTGTGTTTTGTTGTACAATTTATGAATAAAATTATCATCAATATTTTACGTTTTATGTGTAGAAATTTATATCTTTTATATATTTAAACTAATGGTATTATAACATTTTCAAAAAAAAAAATTTATATTTCGATTGCCACCAAGGGTCGACCTTGGGCCAAAGCCAATGAGGCTTGGGCTTAAGACCCAAAAAAAATTGATTTTTCAGGGAAAAAGGCATCCAATTGTTTTGGTTTTTGCAAAAAGAAATCTCCGATTTTTTCTAAATCTTAATAATTGTTTTCATTTTTATAAAACTATCTAAAAAACTTAAAAAAATTTTTGTCTTGGGCCTCTAAATTTTCAGAACCGGCCATGCCCAAAACATCTGATTTTTGTTATTAAAAACTATACGACAAAATCAAACAAGAAACAATAGGCAGTCGGCCAACGGATATCCCCGCCCATAATGAAATTTTTGTCAGCGGAAGAAACGACCAATTCCCGTTATCCCTCCTATACTATTGTTTTTTTTTTTTTTATTCGTAGAAACCATATAATTGTTCAAATATAGTAGGACAATATAATAAAGAACAAAAGTAGAAAAAGAAAAGATGCTCTAAATAACTCCAGAAAATTATTCCACATGGTTTCATGAAGAAAGTAGGGGTACCTTTACATTCTTTTTTATTATTATTTTTTTTATAATAAAATGAATAAATAACATAAACAATAAAGACAATATGTTATGGCAAGTTCATTATCTTTTTATACAAAAAAATAATAATTTTTTTTCATTTATGTTTGTATATATATATTAGAATAAGATCCGCGTTAATACGCAGTTAAACACATTACAAATACTAATATCAAAATTTAAGTTTTAATTAGTAATTTTAGTTACAAATTTTTTAAAAATATATAGACACAGATCTCAAACCACTAAAATTTAATTTATATCTTAATTCTCATGTCATAATTCATATTATGGAGGCCAAAAAATATATATACATATATAGAATTCAAATCATATTCTTAATAACAAAAAATAATATTCTTACACATTATTAATTTACATTAACTATATGATAAAAGAGAAATTTTGAGAAACGCCACTTTTCAAGTGTCATTTTTCAAAAATGCCACATTTTCAAAATTTTCGCAAAAATACCACTTTTTAAAATTATTTACTCATTATATCCTTTATGTTTGGATTAACTATATTGTATTAGGGTTTAGTTTTGAGGATTTAGGGGTTTTTGGGGGTCAAAATTTTTTTTAAGGTTTAAAATTTTAAGATTTAGGGTCTAAAAATTCATAATTACTGGCATTTTGCAAATGGACAATCCATAATAGCATTTTTGCAAATGTATACACCAAAAATGATATTTTTTTTGCAATTGTCCTTTTATTTTATCCCTAACTTGTAGTTGTTGTTAAATCTGGAAATGAGACTGCAGTATAGATCAAAAATCAAATGTCTTATCCTTTATTTTGTTACTAGAATAAGATCCGCGTTAATACGCGGATAAACACATTAAAAAATATTAGTATCAAAAATTAAATTTTAATTAGTAACCCGTTTAATTAAAAAAATATTAAAAATTTAAACAAGGATCTCAAACCACTACAGTTTAATTTATATCTTAATTTTCATGTTATAATTTATATTATGGAGGCCGAAAAAAAAAAATATATACATATATATATAAATAGAATTTAAATCATATTCTTAATAAAAAAAATATTCTTACACATTATTGATTTACATTAACTATATGATAAAAGAGAAATTTTAAGAAATGCTATTTTTGAATTATCACTTTTTAAAATGCCATATTTTTAAAATCTTTGCAAAAATACCACTTTTCAAAATTATTTATTCATTATATGATTTATGTTTAGTTTTGAGGGTTTAAGGTTTGTTAGAGGTCAAAAAAATTTTAGGGTTTCGAATTTGGGGAAATTGCAAAAATGCCACTTTTGGTGTGTACATTTGCAAGAACACCACTTAAGAATGTTCATTTGCAAAAATACCACTAATTATGGATTTTTAAATCCTAAATTTTAAAATTATAAACTCTAAAAAATGTTTTGACCTCTAAAACCCCTTAAACCCTCAAAACTAAACTCTAATACAACATAGTTAATCAAATCATATATAATATAATAATTTTTTTTTTGAAAAATGGCATTTTTGCAAAGATTTTGAAAATGTGGTATTTTTGAAAAGTAGTACTAGAAAAGTGGCATTTTTAAAAATTTCTTTTAGAATTTTAAGATTTGGGTTTTAAAAATCCATAATTAGTGGCATTTTTGCAAATAAACAACCCATTGTGGTATTTTTGCAAAGTGGCACAACAAAAGTGGCATTTTTACAATTGTCCTATGATAAAATCTTATAACAATTTAAATATTATACATTTAAACTATTAAACAATAAATTTATGTGAATAATCTAACAAAAACCTATTAAAATATTTTATAATATTTTAATCAAACATTATGTATAAATCTAAGGGTAAATGCAAAAATGTCACTTTTGGTGTGTATATTTGCAAAAATGTCACTTAGGGTATACCCAGTTACAAAAATGCCACTAATTATATATTTTAAAGATTAAATTATAAAATTATAAACCCTAAAAAATGTTTTGACCCCTAAAACCCCTTAAACCCTCGAAACTAAATCCTAATAGTACATAGTTAACCCAAAAATAAATGATATAATGAAAAAATAATTTTGAAAAAGTGGCATTTTGCAAAGATTTTGAAAAAATGGCATTTTTGAAAAGTGGCACTTGAAAAGTGGCATTTTTAAAAATTTCTCATAAATCTATGATGGATAAATGTCATTGATGTCATCGGTTTATTTTTAATAGAGATCTATACTCGTCAAGTCTTACACTTTTTGATCTTAAAAGTAAATATATTCTTTTTAGAGAAATTTTGAGAAATACCATTTTTGAAATGTCACTTTTCAAAAATGTCATATTTTCAAAATATTTGCAAAAATGCTACTTTTTCAAAATTATTTATTCATTATATTTGGGTTAACTATGTTGTATTATGATTTAGTTTTGAGTGTTTAGGGGTTTTTAGAGGTCAAAACATTTTTTAGGGTTTAAAATTTTAAGATTTAGGCTCTAAAAATCTATAATTAGTGGTAATTTTGAAAATAGACAACCCCTAGTGGCACTTTTGCAAATGTACACACACAAAAAAAAAGCATTTTGGCAATTATTTAATTTTTTTGTTTTTCAATTTATAAAAATTCTTTTGTTTTATCATTCATATTTGTTTCTTAATTTCAATTTGAGAAATTTTAAGAAATGTCATCTTTGCAAAAATGTCAGTTTTAAAAAATTATTTTTTTCATTATATCATTTATGTTTGGATTAACTATATTGTATTAGGGTTTAGTTTTGAGGGTTTAAAAGGTTTTAGGGGTCAAAAAAGTTTTTTAGGTTTTATAATTTTAAGATTTAGACTTTCAAAATCCATAATTAGTGGCATTTTTGTAAATGGACACTCATAACTGACATTCTTGCAAATATACACACCAAAAGTGTCATTTTTGCAATTGCCCCTTTAAATTTTTATTTTTGTTATTGTTTATAATCTCTCTATTTTTTTCTAATTTTATTTTTATTACTTTTTTAAACTATTTTAATTATTTGTTCCTACCTATTTTGGATTATTTAAAATTTTCTTTTTTACTATTTGGTTAGTTTTTTTTACAATTATTTTGTTCGTTTTCCATTTTTAATTTGATTTTTTGTAAATTTTTTTGAATTTTTAACATATGTTATCATCTGATCAAATATTGGACACATATTATGATCTGGTAAATTAAAATTTTGCTTAAGTATCAAACTTTCGTCGATAAAATTTCTTACTTGATTTTTTTTCTCTACCTTTTTTTTAGGGTTTATATTCCTTTTATTTTTCTTTCTTAATTGAATTTGATAATTATTTTTAAACTATTATTTTTTTTAATTTAGTTATTATGAACTATTTGAAATTTTCTTTTTTTTTTATAATTAGCTTGTACAATAAAAAACAATTTCTTTACTATTTGATCGGTTCTTTACCATTATTTTGTTGGTTTTCTATTTTTATTTTTATATATATTTAATTAATTTTAAGCATGTCATTATCTAATCAACAATATATATATATATATATGATCTAATGAGTTATAATTTTGTTTACATGTCGTATTCTTATCGTGAGCATCCTATATTTATATAATAAAAAATATATATCATTGTAAAACGACAAACAGTTTGTTTGACCTGCCAACTTATAACCCCTATTTACTTTCTTACAAAAAAAAAATTACATTTAGGTTGTGACTAAAATGCATTCAAAAGGAAAAAAAAAAGTAAAAAGTTTTCTTTAAAATGTGTTACCAATCAAAAAGAACAATATTTATACTAATTTATCATTTAAAAAAAGAAACAAGAGAAAAGTGGAAATTTTGTATACTCTATAAAATTGAGGTATATTCATGCTGCAACATCTGTTTTTGTTGCTGATGAATTATAAGAAGGATGAATTTTATAGAGTACAAAAATTATAAGATATGTTGATCTATCCTTTGATATATCCTATAAGATATGTTGATCTATCTTTGCTGCATTATCTGTTTTTGTTGCTGATGAATTATAAGAAGGCAATACTGGTTTATTATTAATTATATGGTTTTCTGCAAAATAACCCTCCACAATAATTTCTTTTGCAAGATTACTCTTTAACTTAAAAAAATGCAAATTAATGTAGTCAATTTTATGAAAACCTGCAAAATAACTCTCCATAATAATTTTTTATATGATTACCTTTCAATTTAGAAAAATGCAAATCAATGCATTCAATTCTATGAAAACCTGCAATATAACCCTTAATAGTTGTGTATATGTTTTTTTTGTTTGTATATGACTATGTAATTACAATCAAAACTACGTCGTTTTACTAACTTTAAATAGAACAAAATTTTACAGAGGGAATTCGAACCCATGTAATCTACTAAAAATTCAAAAAACACATCCACTTTGCCATGATAAGTTTTGTTAAATTCACAAACATATACAAATATAATACGATGTTCACCGACTCTAAATCAAAATTCACAATTTTTCTTATTTCTCAAAATCTCTGAATCTTTCCCGTAAAGGATTCTCTTCAGTTTCTTCATCTGAGATTTGCTTCTAGCTTCATTTTGATGCTTTTGGATTCATTTTGTGTTTGAAGCTCGAGTTTTCCCCTTCCGGGTCGTCGAATTTCTTGGAAAAATCAGGGTTCTATTGAATTGAATTTCGCTTTTAGCTTCATCTGGGCTAATTTTTGGTATAAAGCTTGAGTTTTTGTTACTGAGTTTTAAATTTTTAGGTTAGAATTGGTGAAAAACAAAAATCATATTATATTTATTTATATGTTTGAATTTAACGAAGCTTATCATGACATAAGGATTGTGTCTTCCGGATTTTTAGTAGAGATCATGGGTTTGAATCCCCTCTATGCATAATTTTATTCTTTTTAATATTAGCAAAACGACTTAATTTTGATGGTAAATATACAATCATATACAAATTAAAAAACATATACACGGTTAAGGGTTATAGTGCGCGTTTTCATAGAGTTAAATGCATTCAGTTGCATTTTTCTAAGTTAAAGAGTAATCTTGTAAAAAAAAAGTTTATGCAGGGTTATTTTGCAGGTTTTCATAGAGTTGAATGCATTGATTTGTATTTTTTAAGTTGAAAGGTAATCTTGCAAAAAAAAATATTGTAGAGAGTTATTTTGTAGGTTTTCATAGAGTTGACTGCATTGTTTTGAATCCTCCAAATTTGGTGTAGTTAGGTGCGTTTCACATTATTTTCTTTTATTTATGCTTTAAGTTTTTTAAAAAAAATTATGAAAGATAATAAAATAAATCAATACAATTTTTATTTCAAAAAATAAATATTTAAGCAAACTAAAATTACTAAAAACAATTAGTAAACTTTAATATTTATTATACCTGCACCGCATTTATGATATTCACCATTCAAACATTATTCCGCATCGCTTGTTTTACATCAACCGCAGTTGTTCCGCAAAATACTTTTTTCTTCCGTATCACACTTGAACCGCACCGCACCTTCTAATCTACTTGTCCCGCACCGCCCAATCCACTGTTTCCATTCCAAGCCATAGGCTGTGATTGGTGACTTCTTAGTTGCGGATTTCAAGGCCGCACTCAGAATTCCGTCATTTAATCACCAATCATAAATTTTTGTGTTTTTAGATAAAAATAAAAACAAATCCGCCCACACTTTTCGAGACAAATATTTGTTCACCAGATAAAAAAACGCACTTCGAAAATGCACCATGGGTAAAGTCATGCGGTCCAATACAAAACCGCAAAATCTGTTGGATAATAGATGTATTCTTTTTTAAATAATAAAATCTACCTATAAAACATACATTTCAAGTACACAATATACACACACAATCACTCAACAACAAACGAAATTCTCTCGTCCATTAACAAACAAAAAATCTAAATTTTCATTTCTTTTTGATCTTCAAGAATAATCAGCCATTTAAGGCACACATGCTTCTAAATATATTATTTTAATAAATACAGTTAGTCAACAAAATTACTTAGGCCTTTTATTTTTGCATAATTTTAGATTTTGGCTTTTGATTTTCAGATTTTGGTTTTTGAAATTTTAGTTTTTGATTTTGTTGTAGATTTTAGTTTTTCTAAAAACTTGATTGGTGAATTATTTAGTTTTTGATTTTGTCTATAATTTTCTATTTAAACTTATAAAATATGTCTTTTAATAAGTTAAAAATTACAAAAATTATAAGCCACAACGTTTTATAAATATTACAAACATTTAAAAATGCACAGAGATTTATTCATAAATTTTAGAAATAAAATAATAGTTAATTTTAAGAACTATTTTTGAAATGTAATATGAATTATTATTTTATTTGTAATTTTAAAAAAATAGATTTTAGATATCAAAATTATTTTTATTAATTGAAAATGATTTTGGATTGTTGTTATGCTTCTGTTTCTTTTTTATTCTCGGTAAAAGATAACAATATTTGTAATTAACCAAATATATATAAAAACAATAACCATCGACAATTATGAATCAAAAACCAAGCAAACATATGGATTAGTTTTTTCCAATAACTAGTTTCCCTAAAATTTAGGAAATCAATTTCTTAAAAATCTTGATTGGATAAAAAGTTGGCTTTTAAAAAATCAAAAACCAAAAACTACTTCTAAAACTGCAAAAAAATGAATTAGTTAATTTTTGAAAATTAGATATTTGAATATATAATTAAGTTTAATAATCTGTTTTGGTGAATAAAAAGCATTAAAATAAATTATTTTATTTTATTTTATTTAAAAACTTTAATTGGTTGAAAAGTTAGGTACAATAATGAAAAACATAAACTTAATATTGAATTTTACCTCATTTAGGTATGTCGTCTAATCGTCGCCGAAACATGAATTCTGGTAGACCAACAAGTTCAAATCATCCTGCAGAAGTCTCAGTTCCTCCCACAAATACAAATGGCCTTACAAGCATGAAAAAATGTTGATTCAATTATTCGACGAATCAGTTGTGATGAATAACTATACGCTTAAGAACCCTAATACCGTTGGTAGAAAGTATATGGTTGAAAAATTCAACCTAGCGTTCAACAAGGATATAACTTATGGGTATTTTAAAAACAAGCTTGATGTATTAAAAAAAAGTTACAAGAGGTGGAAGGAGCTTATGCATTGCACTGGTATCGTGGTTGATCCTACTACATCTATGATATATGCATCTGATGCATGGTGGAAGGACCTTGAGTTCGTAAGTACACAAAACATTTATAGTCCATCAAAATATTTATCAAATTTAGGTATCAAGTAATATGATCATTATATATTTATAGGGATGTAAAGTAACAAGTGTGCTGAAATGAAGACCGCCTGAGTTTTGGGATGTGATGGTATGATGTTTTGCATTACATGATGTTCGTTCACAATCTCAACATTCTGTGCGCCAAAGAAGAGAAGAGTTAATCAATGAGCGTGCAACTGATGAAGAGGAGGATGACGAATCAGACACCAATAGTAGGGACACGGTAGATACTCAAGAAAACGAAGAAGTGTGTCGTGTTAGCGTTAAGGACAATACATTCCCTTCAAATGAGTTCACTAATGTACCACGTCAAACCCCCCGTAGTAGAGGCCATCAACGAGGAAGAGTAGACTTACAATCAAGTGCTTGACGTGGAACTAGTTCACAATGATATAGGGGAAACTCACGAGCATCTATTGGAAGTGGTTCACAAGGTGGTCGTAGAAGGTTTGAGAAAACCATACAAGACACAATCATTGGTTATAGGGAGTTCCAACGACAAAGTTTGCAACAACTTCGCCCAAGTGGTTTTGATCAAAATGATTACGATGAATTTAAAAGGGTAGAGGGAATATTTCTTGCATTGGAGCTTCCAAAGCACACTAGATTTTACTGGGCGTGCATTACTACACTTAAAGATCTAGTGTTTTGACGTAAGTATTTCATCGATATAGCTGGAAGCACCGACAAGGATAAGATACAATTACTAGAAGCTATGACTGGTGTTTCACGAAACAACCAAGATGTGCCAAAACATTTAGGCTCAAACCAATCATTTGGGAGTCCGCATTCAGGAGGTCTATCATCTGGGAGTCCATTTTCTGTAGGAAATAACTATGGACGACAAAACTTAGGAGGTTTATGGGGCCCTACTTTTCAACAATGGGGACCACCGACTCCTCAACAATGGGGTTCACCACCAGTTGCTCCACAATGGGGCACACCACCAAGTGTTCAGCAATGGGGAACACCACCAAATGCTCAGAAATGGGGGCACACCACTAAATTCTTCACATTGGGGTATTTCACAAAACTTTCAACAAGACGGTTCATCTGGAACAACTCCAACGAATGTTTATTATGGATTTTCACTTGGAAGTCAAGTAGAAACTCCATTGAGCGTTCGCCCAACATCATCACCTGGTCTCGGTTTTACAAATAATTTTGAAACTGGACAAAATTCACAAACCCCTAGACCAGGAGGTTTATTCAATATTTGGAGAACCACAGAAAATCCAAACGGTCATGAAAGTGATTTAGCCGACACAGATTAGCTTGTAATAGGTGTGTTTTAATATTTTTGTTTATGTTATGAAATAATTGATGTTTGTACTAGTTCGCAATTTGCATCTTGTGTAATTTTTAGTGCAAGCTAATATTTACATTCTAATAAAAATTTGCTCGTTGTTATAAAACTTCAATTTTTCCGTATATGTCAGTTGCAAGCACAAGGTATCCATAATTTAAACTACGAGGAGAGAATTGAACTCTAGAGTTTGGAAAATGAGCAATTTGAAGAGTTAGTAATTTAACCAACTTTATCTTACTATGATCGCTATTTTCAAAGAGCACCTGTCCAAACTGATGGAGGTTCGGGATGGAGGAATATTTGGCGTTGATTACAGCAAGATGATGCTGCTTGTCTTCAGTTACTGCGAATGTCACTTCCATGTTTCACGACATTGTGTCATATGCTACAAACAGATTACGGTCTACAACCAACATTAAATTTAACCGTCGAAGAAAGTGTTGCGATGTTTCTATGGATATGTGGACACAATGAAGTTCAGAGAGATGTTGGCTTGAGATTTGGACGAAATCAGGAGACCGTAAATAGGAAGTTTTTTGAAGTTCTTACAGCAACTGAGTTACTTGCATGCGATTATATTAAGACTACACCGAATTCCTGAACTTCTACAAGTGAATCGAAATTATTATCCATATTTCAGTAGATTCGTTGGAGCTATGGATGGGACTCATGCTTGTGTAAAAGTGAAATATGAATTACAAGGAATGTATTGGAATCGACACGATGCTGCATCCTTTAATATAATGGCCATATGTGATTTAAACATGTTATTCACATATAATTGGAATGGAGCACCGGGATCATGTCACGACACAGCCGTTCTCGCAATAGCACTACAAAGTGATTCAGAGTTTCCTTTGCCACCGCCAGAAAAGTATTATCTCGTTGATTCTGGTTATCAAAACAAACAAGGATTCCTGGCTCCGTACAGACCATCACAAAACAGAGTCATGAGGTATCATATGTCGCAATTCAACTCAAGTGCTCCAACGAAGAATAAAGAAGAATTGTTCAACTGATGGCATGCATCTTTACGTTCTGTTATCGAGAGGACTTTTGGAGTTTGGAAGAAGAAATGGAGGATTCTTTGTGATTTTCCAAGATATGGGATTAACGTTCAAAAGAGAGTGGTAATGGCTATAATGGGATTACATAATTTTATCAGAATTTCAAATTTTTCTGATTCAGATTTTGCATAAATAATGACAGAAGCGAGGCCAACCAACATAGATTGGAAACCAGATGTAGCTGACTTAGAAGAAGAAAATGTAGCAGCTGGAGAACATATGGAGCAAATAAAAAACAATATTGCAACTATGTTATGGGTAAACGATCGTAGAGGGAATTAATTTATTTTTTTATGTTGTAATTTTTTTAAATGTATTAACGTTGTTACTTAATTAAAAAAAATAGTTGTATTTTTACAATTTAAATTATTCACTTCTTATGGATAAACCATCGTAGAGGGTATTAATTTGTTTTTATGTAGTAGTTTTTTTTAAAATATTTTAGCGTTGTACCAAATTGAAAAAAAAAATGTTTTTTTACAGTTTAAATTATTCACTTGTAAAAATTAGTTTGGTAAATATATAAAAGTTTTTTATTTGTTACTAAATCAACATTTTATATTATGGAAATAATAATAACATTATTCAATTTTTATTTCATAAAATTATATTATGGAACCGGATGTTATTTTTTCACCAATCAAACATTATAGCATCCCGCTTTTTTAACACAAACCGCACTTGATCGCAAAATATATTTTTTCACACAATCCGCAGTTATACAATACCGCCCCGCACAATTTTATTATCCGCAGCGCTTTAACAATGTTATCATTCGGAGTCATAGTATCTCTAACCACAGATCGTTAATTATCACGATTTTATAAATTAAAATATAATAGGAAGTATGATAATATCGATACTGTACTTGGTATATTAAAATAGTATGGTTACTAGATCGATCGTCGTATAGTTTTCAACTAACCACTGTATCACCTACACGTTCACCAGTCCTTTGGATTTAGTCGTCTGCACGACATTTTCTTGTCTTATTTCCTTGGCGAAACGAACTAATTAATTATTGCATTTTAATAAAAAAAAAATTTTGTTTTTTTGTGAATACAATTGACTTTTTTATAAAGGCAAGTGAATTTTTCTTACTCATGTTTATAATAGCTTTATTTTCTTTATCTTCATTTTGTCATTGATATCAAAAGGGAATGTACGTAGTTCTGGAGCACTACTTTTTCTCCATTTTTGCCAGGATCAACTTTTGTTTGTCTATCCCAAATTTCACAAAAGATTGCATTTGTTCATTGCAATGCAGCGTCATTTGAATTATGAGTTTAGTCACAACCCTAGCTATAATGTTTTTTTGAATTTTTTTCTTAGTTTATAGCTTTTTCTGCAAAAATATTTTTTTTATAATATATATGAATTTGATTGGTAACATAAGATGATATAAATTTTTCCATGATTCAAGATAATGGTACAAAATGATAATACGGTTAAAAACAGTAAATAATAACAAAATATAGTAGTATCATAAAAAAAAAAAAAAAAATAGTATTATACCTTCTAACAGTATTTCTTTATCACTTTGTATATTGTGATTTAAAAAAAAAATCGTCTCACTGACAAATAAATTCTACGGGCAAAAACAAGTTATGAAAAACCACTTGGCTTCTTCAAGCTCAAAATTTTAAACAGATTCAAAATATATATCAAAAGAAAAGAAGAATCAAAATTGCAAAAATAATATATTAACAGGCCCGTGAATAAACAAACATTGGATGGATTTGCTTATGTCGGAAAATATCTATAACGACCGTTGAATGCTCTGCACCGCCACCACATCGTGCCTAAACATGATGAATTACATAAACATCAGTGGTTTTATATTGTTATTTATAATTGGCCCAAAATAATAATAGTTTCTGCACTTTGCATACAATTTTCTTAAAGAGAATATATTACAAATTATATTATATCTCTAATAAACAAGTTAATTGTTTGTATTCTAATATTAATTTTAGATTTGCGCTTGTATTATATATATATATATATATATATATATATATATATATATATAATTTTTTTTATTCACCAAGATTTTCATAGTTTTGTTAATCTCCAATAAAGAAAAAATTGTTTATAGCATAAAAACATAGTCATCAAGGCCAATACAAATATTACTACAAGAGCAAAACATACCACATAAAATATATAGAAAAATGCGACCCAAACGATTAAACAACTAAAACTATAGAAGAGTTCGATGTCATTGTTATTAAGAGAGGAAGCGATGCTATTGTTGCTAAGAGGGGAGGCGACGCTTTGCGAGTTAAAGAACACACCTAGTGCTCTATGGATAAATTTTAATGTGGCCATATTGTCTTCACACGAAAGCGAAGGACAATAAAATCACACATATTTCTCTACTTGTTCCAAACAAAAAAGTTTTTCAAAAGTTCCTAAGCCAATGGTCATCAACCATTTGTCTATATCCATAATCACTCATCCATTACATTTACATACTACCATCCATATATGTCCATTCATTATACATAATCCATTGAGCAAATCAACAAACGAGTACAACAAGAATAATCTCATTCTGCAAACATTTCAACACTAGAGCTATTCATAATTCTTCTCATCTTTCCTGCCAGATTTTGAAGTGTATACAACTAATTTGAATAAACTTTGTGTAGAAGCTTGGGAACCATACTTTGTCAAACTAAGTGTGAAATTTGAGGATAATACAACCAAATCCTCACGTGAATTGAAGAGCCTAGGATATCGTCATTGGTCAATTTGGACTCAAATCAACAAGCAAGTTTCAAATCGAAGATCTCAAAACAAACATGAGATAAGCGGTACTAATGGAGGTGACGATGAGATTGGTGGAGGCGGCAAAAAAATCGGCAAAGAGGAGGAACATGAAAGAAGAAAATTGATTTGAGAATTTCAAAGTCGAAAAGATGAGATTAGAGATAAAATGATTTTGACAACATTATCTAGTTCTAAAGTTCTAATCTTTGTAAAGATTATGGCCAGATCGTTCAGATCCATAGTTGAAAATTTGAGATATAGAAATATGGAAAGATGAAGAGAAGAGAGAAATCGATGATAAAACTTTTTTCTTTCTTTCAAACTAATACTCATTAATGCTACACTTTACAAACAACCAACTTAACTAAATCTCTCCCAACATACGATTTTCTGTCATTCTTTCGAGGGGCTATTTCGACATTAAAATTGTCGAACTGTGGGGATAATTGGTGAGACTTGTGCACAACTTTACTTTTTCTATACCATTTAAAATGAAACAGTCAAGCTTTGATTTCAGTTTTGTAAGTCAGTCGTTTCTTTGTTTTATGGCTGTGGAGTGTTATATTTCTAGGATATTATTTCAAATACTTTTAGAACAACACACGCTTTCTTTTGAAAAGCACGTTCGCTTTTCTTTCACAAAATTATACTATACTCTATATCATAATAGATAATGTTTTGAAATTTTTTTTTGTTTCAAATGTTTTCAATTTTCAATGTAAAATTAATTGTATTTTTGTAGCTTTTGACTTTTCAAATTATGCAGATTATTTTTTTATTAGTTAAATTATTTTGGAATTGAGTATAAAACATGTTTATATTGAAAAAATAGAAATTTAAATATTTTTTAATTTGTGTGTGAAAACCTTAAACATCCAATAATATGATACAAAGTGAATATTATATATTTTGAAACATATAGGCAGTAAATAATTACTACACAATTGAAAGAATTTAAAAAATACGAGAATTTTTTTGTACGAAAAAAGAAGGATTTGAAAAATGATTACTTAAACACGAAAATTGATGAATACTTTATTTTTCTTCAATAAAAAATCATTTGTAATGTTTTAAACAAGTGTACAAAGAAATAAGTCAATTTCAGTAACAAAATATTATATCATACATCAACCGATTAAAAATTATGTAATTAATTTATTTTATCAATATATTAATTAACTACTTCAATCTATCTAAAATTTTAATAATTTAATTCAAATTAGTAAACTAGATAACATTTTAGGAAATAAGAATATCAGGGAATATTTATTAAAAATGTAAATTAATTTTTTATAAGTTTTTTTTTTAATTTAAATTTGACATTATTCAGGCAGATTCCGTAAAACATCACTAAAAATTCAGTGAGATTTTGCAATTTAGCAAGAATCAGCCGAATTCAGACAGCTAACATTTAGACTCATATATAATTATATATACACGATATTGCACTAGAATATTTATATGTACGTATAGATGTAGTATATGTGAAATTTTTAAGTAAATGTATATATATTTATAAATGTATTAAATTTTACAAAAATAACAAAATTTTATTGAATTATCTCCTAAGTCCAATTTATTTTATTAATATTTTTCGTTTTTATGTTTGGTTAGCAAAATTTACAAGTATTTTTAATATTAACTACTAAAATTTATTCATTTATTATAATTTTAATAATTTTTGTAAAAATTTATTCATTTCTAATATTAATAATTTATTAAACAAAGAACATAAAAACATACAAATTGTATAGTCTATCTGCTATAGTTTGCCTGTCTATTATGTCATGATTTTCTATAATACATCGACAATTGTTGATATTATTATCCGTTTTATAAATGTTGTGATTAAATGTCGTAATTGTTTTGTATTTTAGAAATTACAACTTATGGGTTTATAATATTAATAATTTATTAAAAGGGTAATTGCAAAAATACTATTTTTGGTGTGTACATTTGCAAAAATATTATTTAGAGGTGTTCATTTGCAAAAATGTCACTAATTATTGATTTTTGAAGCCTAAATTTTAAAATTATAAACTTTAAAAAATGTTTTGATCCCTAAAACCCTTTAAATCCTCAAAACTAAATCTTAATACAATATAGTTAACTCAAACATAAATGATATAATGATTTTTTTTTTTTGAAAAAATGACGTTTTTGCAAAGATTTTAAAAATATGTTATTTTAAAAAATTTCTTTTTATTAAACATATGCTTCAAAATAAAAATAAAACGTGGGATAAATCTTTATATATGTGAAAATTCCATATTTTGTCTTTTAATGTATTATTGACAAAATTCCTCAACATTCTTCGAAGTTAAACGGTAACGAAACCAAAAATTTCCTCGGCATTCCTCAAATCCACGTTCACCAACTAGACCTTTCTTATCAAATAAGTGTTGTGTTATTAACAACCCAAAACAAAATGTATTCTTAATAATTATAAAGTTTTGTTTTGTTTTAAACAATGATTATAAAGTTGTTCTACCACATCTATTCATCTAATGATGACGTATTAGATAATTGTGTTTTTTTGTTTTGCCGAAAAAGAAGGCTTTCTAACTTTAAACTGAAATATTATGGTAATGATCTTGTTTTAACCATTTTAGATTATGTTTGGAAAAAAACATTTGAGATTATAGATTCAGATATGTCAAAATCACTTGGAGAATACGTCAATAAACTTGGAATGTCGGCATCCATCACACACTTGTATCCTATAATATTTCCAAATCCGGGAACTTAATTGGTCCTATCAACAAGGGTAATTCTGGTAATTCAGTTAATGTCTTTAATCCTACCCATTTTGCGGAGACTTTGACCTGATTGAGAAGTTTGACCCAGCCACGTCAAAGCTCTAATCGCTAATGTCCACGTCATCATCTTCTGTTTCCTAGTCCCCGAAAAAGCCGGTGCCCAAATCGTACGGTCCCCGTTTCACCACCATTATTAACAGAGAATCGATGGCTGAGATCTTACGTTCTAGATCCTTCGAAGTAGGAAGCAGAGAAAACAACAAATGCAAAATCTTTTTATTTAGCTGATATTTATTTATAATGATTCTCCTGGGCTTTGTAAGGCCCTTTAACCATGGTTAGTTTTTGACCCTTGGGTTAAGCGGTGAGGGGGTTAAATGTCTGTGTCAGTGGGAGAGAGAGATTGAGGCAATGCACAAAGGAAAGAGATAGGAACAGAGAAAAAACCAGCTTCTCAAGCGAGACCTTCCTGAGTCGACTCGGAACGAGTTGATTTGTTCTCTACTGGATTCGCTTTCGAAGTATCCGTCTCCGTTTCTCTCCTCGACTGTTTTCATTAAGTCAGCTCATTAATCCGATATCGATTTCTCTTTTGCCGCCTCTCCGCATTTTCTTTCCCTTGCCGGCGTCGAGTCTCTGGTGAGTCTCCTCTTCCCTCCCTTTGTTATCATGGATCCTCGACGACCTTTTCAATTTGTTTTTCTTTGCTTCCTGATTTAATGACTAAGTCTGAGATTTGAATTAATTCTTCAGATATCATCGTATCAGTTTCGATTCGGCATTAGGCCACAAGCTTACGTTTTCGTTATTAGCTCAATATTAACATGGATCTCGTACTTTTAACATTGGTATTATGTTCACTAATTGGTGTTTTCCAATACGGTACTGGTTCCTTTTACAGTTTTCTGCAATTAATGTTTTGTTGAAGATACACCAAATGCTTTCCATTGCCTAGTTTTAGACGTATTGGTATTGAGATTCGTGATTTGCGTAGTTGTAACCGATTCATTATTAGATTTGGAGATCTATGCTACTGGACTCATACTTTTCATTACTAGCACTCAAATCAATTCCTCTTTTTGCAGATTCTTATGTTCTTGTCATCTTGCCTTTAACTATGGAAGCTCGTCGTGCTGTCTAATTCATTATCGAGTTCCAGTATTGGTTCCGTTGATGGTCCCTTGCACTGCTTGGAAGAATTCTTTCATTCAACCTCTACTCTTGGATTTAGTCACTATCTTCTGCAGCCATTAGTCGCAAAGGCTGTGATTTTTCTGAATTGATCTTCAGACTCATGTCACGTAAGCTTGACAGTCCTATTCAGACACAAATGTCAGTGGCACTTCTAAAGAGCCCCCTCACCGGGGAATTCCATGAGTTTAACAAGATAGGAATGAAGTCGCCTGTGGGTCGTAGGCGTGTTTTTGTCCAAACCGAGACTGGTTGTCTACTGGGGTTGGAGTTGGATCGTAGTGATAATGCACACACAGTGAAAAGGAAGTTGCAGGTTGCCCTTAATTTCCCCACTGAAGAAAGCTCCTTGACCTTTGGGGATTTGGTGCTTAATAATGATCTTACAGTACTTAGGAATGATTCTCCTCTCCTTCTAACTCGGAACAATTTTCATAGGAGTTCATCGACTCCATGTCTTTCCCCAATGAGGGCTGATCTTCAGCAGCATAGGGACGAGAGCAGTTCTATTGAAATTCTTGGGAACTCGATTTGTTCTTCGTTTGTGAGGCAAATGGCAAAGGATATCACAAAAGCATTGAAGAGGGGAATTGATCCAGTTGCTGTCCATAGTGGGCTTGGAGGAGCCTACTACTTTAAAAACAACCGTGGTGAGAGTGTTGCTATTGTTAAACCAACTGATGAGGAGCCTTTTGCTCCAAATAACCCAAAAGGTTTTGTTGGTAAGGCGCTTGGACAACCTGGGTTGAAACGTTCGGTTCGGGTTGGGGAAACAGGCTACAGAGAAGTTGCGGCTTATCTCCTTGACAAGGATAATTTTGCAAATGTTCCTCCCACTGCTCTGGTGAAGATTACTCACTCGATCTTTAATGTCAACAATGGAGTGAAGGCAGGCAAGCCTATGGAGAAGATGTTAGTGAGCAAGATTGCTTCCTTGCAGCAGTTCATCCCTCATGATTATGATGCTAGCGAGCATGGTACATCCAGCTTCCCTGTTTCAGCCGTGCACCGTATTGGGATTCTCGACATCAGAATCTTAAATACAGACAGACACTCAGGGAATCTTTTGGTTAGGAAGCTGGATGGTGTTGGAATGTTTGGCCAGGTGGAACTAGTTCCAATCGATCATGGCCTTTCCTTGCCTGAAACTCTGGAGGACCCTTACTTCGAGTGGATTCATTGGCCACAGGCATCGATCCCATTCTCTGAAGGCGAGCTGAAATACATAGCAAATCTGGATCCTTTTGAAGATTGTGAGATGCTGCGAAGGGAGCTTCCAATGGTACGTGAGGCCAGTCTCCGTGTTCTGGTTCTCTGCACCATTTTCCTCAAGGAAGCTGCTGCTTATGGCCTATGTTTGGCTGAAATTGGTGAGATGATGACTAGGGAGGTTCGTCCTGGAGATGAGGAGCCTAGTGAGATTGAAGTGGTTTGTCTTGAGGCAAGGAGCTTGATAGGAGAGAAGGAAGCCGAGTCCCCAAGATCAGACTTAGGCGGTGAAGTTGAATTCCAGTTCGATTTAGATTGTGAGGAAGGAATGTTTGATAAACCAGCATTCCCACCCGGATTCACTTTTGGAAACGCTCGTAGCCATTTGTTGAAGGTTGAAGAAACTACAGAGGAGGAAGAAGAAGACAAAGAGGACGTAAGAGCTGATGTAGAGAAAATGCCGTCGGCAATTGCAAAGCTTTCAATGTCTCTAAAAAGCACTCTTCTTGGGGAGAAGAGCCAGAAGTTTCAGAAACACCCAGGAGTGAGAGCAGAGAGTGCATATGCATCGTCTGGGCAAAGGAGTGCAGACGAACAGATGCCAGCAAGCACAAGCTTTGTAAAGCTGTCGGATATGAGCGAAGAGGAGTGGTTGATATTCCTGGAGAAATATCAAGAGCTGCTTTATCCGGCATTTGCAAAGCGCAAGGCGATAACTTTAGGACAGAAGCAGAGGCAGAGGCTGGGGACTTCGTGCCAGTTTTGAGATGTCAAAGACTGAAGAAGAATATTAAAAGATGGTGTTTTTATTAAAGAGCTTTGCTTAGACTCGGCTGGTGGAAACACGTGATGGCGAAGGGATGAGTACTGGCTGTAATAGTGTATATATTCGTTGGTTTCAGCTTTTAGTGTGGAGGAGACTCGACAGATTTAGTCTTTAAATTTTTCGTTTTTTCAATTTGTTTTTCTTTTGACTTCTAAAACCCTCAGGATTTGGGTTATTTCTGATGTCTCGTCTTAACCCTGTATTACCCTCTTTTGTTTTATAAATAACTTGTAGATTGGAAAACAAATAAGGTAACAGAAGAGAGAACTTTGTTTTGTCTATGTTATTTTTTTCATTCTTCACATATTTTTCATTCTTCACATATTTTTCATTGTTAATAACTAATATCACTCCCTCCATCTTTAACGTCAATATTTGCTTCTATTCAAGCTCATGATATTGATACTTGCCAGCACTGCACATCTAGCTTCCTTGTTTTGACCCGTCCATCAAATTCGGATTCTTGACATTGGAATCTTGAATACAGAGTCGCACAAGGAATATTTTGGTTATAATCTTTAATGGTGTTGGAAAATTTGCCCTCCCAAATAGAGCTAATTCTGCTTGCTCTAGGTATGATCCCTTTGTCTGAAAAGGAGCTGAATTACATAGCAATGATCATTTTAAAAATGCCAAAGGGAGCTTACTATGAGAGGGGCGAAGAATCTATTTATCTTGATATGTGAGGAAGAGCTCGTAGCCGAGAAAGAGCTTGAAGCACAAGAGTATTTTGTAGCCCAGGATGAGCTTGTAGCCGAGAATGAGCTTGTAGTTGAGAAAGATTATGGAAAGGATGGTATCCAAACCTCATTGATTTTGATACAAGATCAACAAATGGGCATGTGTCTCATTTGTACTCTTTTTCCCTCATCTTTGGTTTTGTCCCAATAGGCTTTCCAAAGAAAGGTTTTTAATAAGACAAATGTTTCACATCCAAATAACCCATTTTGTTCATCAAGACCAAGGCTCAATAATGAAGACACACGGTCAAAGAAGATCAAGTGTCGTTTTTCAATTTTCAAACTTACAATTTATTATTTTGCTATTTTTCAAGATGAGTCTTTGCTCATGTACCAAGACTCATTCTTCTCTTTATATTTTCGTGTAAACCATTGTAAAACTCATCTTTCTTTTATTCTAAAACTTTTCTAAGTAAAGATCATTGATCCAATTTTCGTTTGTCGAGTTGGTTCTCTTAAGACTTATCAAAGGCTTCTGCAACCCTTCATGGCGTCTATCAATTCATTTTTCCCTCGTTATATACTTGTTTGTCTGAGTCTAGATCAAGTTCATCATCCCGTAACTTCTCTGTGGCGAAATTAGGGCGTGATTCCTCACCGGAATCGCATCAATATGGTATTTGTAGAGGATTAGAATGTGACATGTATGTTGCTCATCCGACTATTTAGATTGTTACAAAGGTTGGTATGTCTTCCGAGAGCAAAATTCAGTGAAACAAGAAAGAGAGTAGAAACGAAAAAATCGATAACTAGGAACGTCTCCATTACAAAATCTTGTTGCTTTTACTCTCGACTCTGTATCTGGAGCTGTTCAGGTTACAAAGAGAAGATCTGCTTCTGTCCCTGTTTCATTTTCAGTCTTTGGTTTGAAGTTAATGAAATTCTCGATTATAGCAGCCAAAGCTGAATACAAAGTGAATAAAAAGCATCTACGGCTCCACCTACAAGTTGGCTGTAAATTGAGATAAACATGAAATGCTTTAGCTGTTTTTTAAGTACCATATGGCTTACACGCAGATAGGAAAGTATCTGGCTTTTACTTTCACCTGTTGCATCTTCATGATCAGGTGCAACACCAGTTCCATGGTTCATGTGGACAACATTGTGGAGATCAGTTCCGTATCCATGTGTCTTCTGTTCAAAACTTACTAACAAGATCAGATGAATGCAAAAACAAAAGAATCGATGCTGCAATTATATATAGATTGCAAAATTACAATGCAACAACAAATACGTTATATATACCTACATTTTTAATCCTCCATTCAACGGAGACATTGAGGAAAGGTTCGATTGCATGAACTCTGTTTGAGAGAGATAAACGATAGAGGAGGATAAAGGATCAACATGTTTTGGGGAAATGTCGGTGCATATAATTGTACAGCATGCATGAAAAAAAGTGTAGGACCAAAAATGTGGAGCACTACGAAAATGACGATAAGAGAAATGTTAAGGGAAGAAAAAGCAGTGGAGACGAGATGAATCTCTTTCTTTAACTCTTTGAATAACTGATTCTTGAGTCCCAAGATACAACCAGTGATAATCGTACTCGCAAGCACTCGATGACGATTCTGACAAACTGGAAATATTAGGATACTCTCAAATAAGAGATTTACTGTAAATTAAGAGAGATTGCTGTTTGTCGAAGAAGAGAAGTTAAGGAATCCAAAAATCTATTGATCGCGTTTTGAAGTGGAGAAGACCACGAGACCACAGCTTGAGTCTGTGTGCGCTTGTGGTCTCATCTCATCTCATGCATGCACCATGTGTATTACAATGTTTTGAACTTAGACATATGTTCACTCCTTTATATACTACATGAAAACGTTTTCCCTTAGCAATGTGGGACATTTTACATGTGCATTCATTAAACCAATAAGAGGCTTTTCCTAGTTAGCCCAAAGACTTATTCCCATTTTTCATTCACATTTCAAACCAATTTTGCATAACCCAAATGCTTAACGTAATGCCCATTTGTTTATTTCAAAATGGTTCCAATAATCCTCCTCATGAATAGAAATAACTTTAACCATATGGAAATTCAACAGACTTGATAAACTAGACACGACTTGACTAGACTAGACATAATTTGAGTATACTAGACTAGACAAACTTTCGAGAGTATACGAAAATGTAACTATATATGAGAGGTAGCATTTTTTTCAGCTTTGAACCAATCATTTCTAATATCTATCGGGTTTACTCGGCCAGGAGGTGAACATGATGTCTTGAACCACCCGGACTTTAGTATAAACCGAGACAACATTTGATGCATAACAACAATTTCTCGTAGAGATCAATTCTCTATAGTGTTCATTTTGGCCTTGAACAATTCCTGATTATTCATGAGTGAACTTAGAAAATATAACCTTACTTTCATTCTCCTATAAATGACCCCAATTCACGTTCACTAGGTGATCTGCCATTCACTTTGTTTTAAGAAGCATCCTGTATTACTCCACTAATATCTCAAAGTCATGGAATCATTAAAAGCCAACACTTAAACTTGCTATCCACAAGTAACACTGTTCATCATCTTAGGAATTGGGTATAGACGTTGTAACACCCCTAACCTGCGGTGAGCCCACCGGCCGAGGTTGCCGCATCCGAAATACTCGGGAACGGTCGGATCCAAGTTACTAGAACAAATCTAGCATCTCGAGCCCAACTGTTCCGTGAATATTGTTCCCGTCTAGCATGACTTAAGTCTTGCCAACCCAAATCAAGTTAGACGGTTGGATTGTCCGGACAAAACTAGTACCATTTGAAACATGATTATACTGAAAAATACTTCCATAAATAATACTTAATTCAAAATACACATTAAAACATTCATAGTTTCGGCCAAGAGTCATAAGCTCAAAACAAGTCTTATGCGAACTGAAAAAAGAGAAACAACATTGTTTTGCAAAAGATAAGGTAAACTACTGCTGGTTATCCTAAGTCCTTAAAGTGCTCCCCGAGGTCTACCCGCTAGGTTTACCTGTAAAACAAGTAGAGTCATAAGTACTAGGATTACTTAGTGAGATCGGGTCCCTCTAACAGTTATAAACAATTCCCAACCCAAACCCCAAATCAACAAGCACACACAATTATATGAATACGCGGAAGCATTCAACAATCAATAATCACACAAGATAACGACATAAAACTACATGCATGCAATCCAGATTTCATCTCATTCTCAAGGCCTTGTGGTTCCATCGCCCATTCCCGGGAACCCTATGGAATTGTAGCCACAAAGGCACGCAATATCTCAGTCCCATCATCGGAATTCCTGCACCATCGTGCATGCATGGCCAAGAGCGCTACCCCAGTACCATCTGCGCTTACGTGGTTAGCACATAGCACCTCATCGTGCCGTTAACCAAATCTTTCTAGGAACGTCGAACCGCCTCACATCTCATCACTTATATATGCGAATTTAACGATATTATGCACATATAAAAACATTCACACAATCAATCAATCAACACTCAATAAAAATCATATTCCATACTTAGTAAAATTATCACAATTTCACTATGAACCTCTGATGGGTCCGAAACAACCATGCACGCAATCCGCTCCCTTGGATCCGCACATGCATGCATCGTTTGTCCCAACCAGCCATGCATGTGATCCGGACACTCGGATTCACACACGTTCCATTTTAAACGGCCATGCATGTGACCCGCACACTCGGATTACCACTCACATGCAACATCTCATCCTGCATCAACACATTAGCACATAATTTACTGGGACTCACAAATTTTGGAACGGAGGTTAAGTAGGCTCGATCCTTCCCCAACGGTTGATCCTAAAGCTTGAGCGACTCGATCCCTTGAAGCTACGGATAGAGACCAACTCAACAACTAGGATAAACGGATCTAAGCTTAAACCAACAAAAAAACACTAGGACTTACCTTGATTCTATGAGAAAAGCTTTCGATCCAAGCCAAAAATCAAGAAAATCCCTAAGGGTAAGCTCTCAAACGATTTGGGCAGAGTAAGGGTAGAAGAAATGGTTTTTGTGTCGAAAATGGATGGGTTGGGATAGTATTTATAGGAAAAATCTGGGATTTCTCGACCAAAACATTACCCCGTGAATGATAGACACGTGGCAGAATCTTTCTGCTACCCGCCTTGGTCAGAACGCTACCCATACTCAGACAAACACACTACCCGACTTGATCAAAACACTACCCGACTCGATCAGAACACTACAAACTCTATCAGAACGCTACCCGCACATGAGGGACACGTGGTGGATTACTTCTGCGACTTACCCAAGCCGAGCGTCTCAATCACGCGCTTACCCGTGCCAACCATAATCACTCTTGATCCTCGCTGATCCTTCCCGTGATGCGATGGTCTTACCCGCAGTACATACTGAATTGACCGCGACGCGTGAAAACTTAACCCGCAGAGTATTTTCTTCCTAACTCCAGATTTACTCGATGGAATTTGGATTTTCTTTGACCAAAATTCTTCTAAAGATTTTCCCAATCTTTTTCTAACTGAAATTCTTTGAAGCCGCAAACTTGAATTTCGTTGACCGTTCATAGACATCACTAGGGTTATTATAGACGTAGTCTTACAATGCTCAGTTCTGAATTAGCTTGGTTGGAACTGAGTACTGTACATGGAGATTCATTCAGAGCTTGGTTGTCCCTGAGATTTACATATTATCATGGTAATTTTCGTGTCTTTGAGACTCCAAGTTCATAAGATCAATTTGTCCCTTTCGAAAAAAAACGTGGAGACAATAAGGAAAAGGAAATTGATCACATTAAATCTCAGGGAAATACATGGATCAAGTAGGAGAAGTGGACATGGTTTTTAGAGATTTCTGGTGACATTTGGTGGTTCCTAAAGATTCCAGAGAAGAATCTAAGTCTAGGGGGAGTATCATTGGGTGATTGGAAACGGTGGGCATCAACAATTCTGTTCTCTCTTGCAGTTTTGCATAATGTATGCATCCTACTGAGCGCATGGTAACCCTAAACACTCTTAACTCCACCCCTAAAAAAGGCCTTTAATACCTTGCGCCATATACCCTGACTGATACTCTTTAAAGAGAAATTCTACCATTACTTTGATCAAAGCAGACAGTTGGATGATGCGCAGTTGAGGTTTTTACAGGTTTAGATTCAATGGATAAGACTTGCGATGGTTGTAAATCGAAAAACTAGATATCCAGAAAAATAAATCACAAATACTGCATTTTTCTAGATATTTGCTTCGTGCACAGCTCTATCAATAAGCATGATTCCAAAGCTTTAGATAGTTGATACTTACCTCATTAAAAAAAATGAGTTGGTGAATCCGGATCGCATAAGCTATTCAGATCCTTCCCAAATAATTGAGGAACTAGGTTTTCTAAGTAAACGGTTCAAGAAATTAATGTAACGATGCAAAGTGCTTGTGAGAAACTTGTGTACTGACTAAGAGCTGGATCCCTTCCAAACAGTTCAAGAAATTAATGTAACGATGCAAAGTGCTTGTGAGAAACTTGTGTACTGACTAAGAGCTGGATCCCTTCCAAACAGATCTGCATTTTATATTTATCCAAGCTTAAGTTAGTCGAGTAAACCCTAGCAATATATGGAAAACCTTCTCATTATTCACGTTTTTCATTTTTCATGTGCATCTTTTTTTTTTTCCGAGGTTGCTAGGTCGGTCGATCGCAATGGACCTGGGCTGAATCCTCTTGTTGAGCTAGATTAACCATCAAAGGTCCAACTTGTATTTCTCCAAGTAGAGATTCAATTGGATTTATATCTGGGTTATGTCTTGATGATGATTGCTAAATCCGGTACCATCGCAAATTGTCAGAGTAATAAAAAATTGAAAGCATAAATGACCTCGGAAAGATAGGAGATGCCAGCTACAAATTTTAGTGAAGATTTATGATTTTTCAATTGGATAGGATTTTATGCTCAAGAGATTAGGATTTCGTGTTGATAACTTGTTAAAAATAAAAGGGGTTGAGAGAATAGTGTGTGTGTGTGTGTGTTTTTAACACTTTATTTTATTGAAATGGATTCAAAACAAATTATATCAATGAAAAAGTTCAACAAATGCGATACAAAAAAAAACTAATGGTCCTTTCCGCACCAAAAATTAAATGAAGACAAAAACCGTTGACGACACATTAGCGATATCAAGATGATCTTGTTTCGATTCGAAGGTAGACGATTAGGTGTTCCCGAATCCACATTAGCAGCCGGACTTCCAATATCTATTACGATAACTGATATGCTCAAATTTGTCTTGAGTTACTCTCTCAAATTAAGAGATCGATGTAAGACTTAGGGGTCGAATCCACATGGAATCTAAACACACAATCGACTAATGAATTCAAATTTTGCTAAGTAAATATGTATGAATGTAATAAAATAGCAAAGTAAACAAAGTGAATGATGATAAGGGTTCTAGAAATCAATTGGACAAAAAGTTAGGCATTGGATAATTCGCAGGAATGAATCGATATACGGTCGTGTTGATCGACAAGGATATAAATGGTTAGGATTTGTTAAGCGCGGTTCTAGAACTCAAACACGAATATAAAACCAATCAACTTTCGTTGCAAAGATTATCTATGACTAAATCCCTAAATTCCAAATTTCTATGCAAACTTAGTGAATAAAATCAAGCATTAAGTTCAGGTTCAATTGTTCACAAAATTACTAAGCCAAATTTCTTTGCGAATAGATAATTTTGCTCATCTAAGATTATATCAGGTTATTAATAATACTTTCGCATCTATTAAAGCAACATAGGATATCCAATTTTAGTTGATCAATCATAAAAACAGAGTTAAATCAATCTAGATGAAGAAAATAAAGATAAATCCTAACAGGGTTTAAATCCTAACAATTTCTCATCAAACCCTAGAATTAACCTAAACCTAACAAGCAAACTATTCAGACATGGTGATTGAAATAAACATCATGAGATAAATAATTTGCATAAAAAGATAGAGTTAGAGATACAGAAGGGTTCGAAATCGATGAAGGTTTGAAGTCTGAAATCTCTCAAAAGCTCTCCAAATCTCTGCTCTCAAGTCTCAATTAAAAACTAGATAAAAAAACATAAAAGCCTAAGGAAAAACTATATATAATGTCTAAAATTCGGATTGAACTTTGTGTATAACTTCTGGATTTTTTGGGCAAAAGCGGAATTTCTTCAAAAACTTGGAATCTTCTCGTGTCAGACATGTGTGTCGATCGACACACAGGGTTGTGTCAATCGACACAGACGTGAAAACTCGACTCAGACTTGATCACTTCGGCTCTTCTTTCCTCGATGCTCCAAAATCTCCCAAAAGCTCCCATTATGCTCCAATCGATCATTGACCTACAAAGACTCTAAAACAATAGGAAAACACCAAAAAGACTCGATAAAAACGGACCTATATCATGGTAAAAAACGGATAAAAACCATGATATATCAATAACATATAACAGTTCTCTTAATTTAGATAAATCTCTTTCCTTGATTGTCTTTGTCAATTTTGTTCCGAGTTAGCTTCAGTGAAGCTGCCGTTGAACAGTTTTGAACTGCAAAATTTAAATCAAATAGATAGCCAAAATTTACTAGAAACGAAAGCAAACCATAGATCTTCTATGAGGGAAAAAACTTCAATTAAAAACTTCACCCAAAAAAAAGAAACCCAATAAAAAGAACCACAAATTAAACCCAATAAAAGAAATCACAATAACTCATAAAAACAGACGGCGAATAACATTGCATCGTCTTCTGAGCAAAAACTCCTAAACATCCCTTACACTTCATGTCGAATGTAAAAATTCTAGTAGTTTACAACTCTCTTCCTCTCACGATGCTAACAAAAACACCGAACATCGGAGAGGGAAAAAACTCAAATCACTTTTTTTTCCGAAAATTGAGTGTTTATTCCATCAATCGAAAATTGTGTGTTTTATTCTATCAAATAGAGATTATATATATATATATATATATATATATATATATATATATATATATATATATATATACCAGTACAATACTTGAGAGAACAAGTAAACAAGTAAGTATAAAGCATTGTATAACGTGGGCTAATGGGTTCATAACATTTCTTGTTTATTTTTCAAATAAATCTCACATTAGTGCACTGTTTGATAATCAATTTGGTTGGTCAAAGTTAATATTATCAGGTAATGCTGTCAAGTATTAGCGATAATCAAATTAATGTTAACGCCTTAACGGTGCTGATGCCTCCTAGACTAAGTATATTAATATATATAACTGAGAAATATTTGTGCCCTTCTTTTTCTAATATTGTTGATGTTAATCAATCAATTCAATCCTCGTATTGACCTTTATAATATATGCACACACTGATATGACAAACTATAAACTAAATTTTCATATAGAAACTGAGATTTCAAGTTTCAATTTTCATATACTTATTATTTGGCTTGAACAAGTTAAATCCGTCATCAATCGATCTAGCGCACCTTGACCTTAAAAGTATTTAGATTTAACTGGTCGAGCTTCTGACTCCGGATATATGATTTATTCATGTGACCAGTAGTACAACTTCAAATTTTTTTGACGAATTTATTTACCTAATTAAGTAAACGTCCATTGAGTTTATTCAATAGTAATGGAAGACAAATTCACTAGTCTTTAAAAAGAAAACAACATCAATGAACTATCGAAGTACAAACGAAAGTACATTTCTTATATATTGAAATGTCAAAAGGAAGCTTTTTTAAACCACGTGATGGTCACTTCTTAAACACAATCTTCCGTCGAGACTCACTTCATCATGTATATATATGGTTAGTAAATTGGTGGAGAGGGAGAGCTATAGCTTGGAGGTGGAGGAGAACTATAGATGTATGGAGGTGGGGGAGGAGACTTGTAAACATATGGTGGAGAGCTATAGACATATGGTGGAGGCGGAGGAGACTTGTAAACATATGGTGGAGAGCTATAGACATATGGTGGAGGCGGAGGAGACTTGTAAACATATGGAGGTGGGTGTGGAGAGCTATAGACGTACGGAGGAGGAGGGGGAGATTTGTAAACATAAGGAGGAGGAGGTGGAGAGCTGTAGACATATGGAGGAGGCGGAGGTGAGCTGTATACATATGGAGGAGGGGGAGGTGGGCTGTAGACATATGGAGGTGGCGGTGGAGGAGACTTGTATACATAAGGCGGTGGCGGAGGTGGGCTGTATACATATGGAGGAGGCGGAGGTGGGCTGTAGACATATGGAGGAGGTGGAGGTGGACTGTATACATATGGAGGAGGCGGTGGAGGAGACTTGTATACATAAGGCGGAGGCGGAGGTGGGCTGTATACATATGGAGGAGGTGGAGGTGGGCTGTAGACATATGGAGGTGGCGGAGGTGGGCTGTATACATATGGTGGAGGCGGAGGTGGGCTGTAGACATATGGAGGTGGTGGTGGAGGAGACTTGTATACATAAGGCGGAGGCGGAGGTGGGCTGTATACATATGGAGGAGGCGGAGGTGGGCTGTAGACATATGGAGGTGGTGGTGGAGGAGACTTGTATACATAAGGCGGAGGCGGAGGTGGGCTGTATACATATGGAGGAGGCGGAGGTGGGCTGTAGACATATGGAGGTGGTGGTGGAGGAGACTTGTATACATAAGGCGGAGGCGGAGGTGGGCTGTATACATATGGAGGAGGTGGAGGTGGGCTGTAGACATATGGAGGTGGGCTGTATACATATGGAGGAGGCGGAGGTGGGCTGTAGACATATGGAGGTGGTGGTGGAGGAGATTTGTATACGTAAGGAGGAGGCGGAGGTGGGCTGTAGACATATGGAGGAGGAGGTGGAGAGCTATAGATGTAAGGAGGTGGTGGAGGAGACTTGTAAACATATGGAGGAGGAGGAGGTGAGCTGTAAACATACGGTGGTGGTGGAGGAGACTTGTATACATATGGAGGTGGTGGTGGAGAGCTGTAGACATATGGAGGGGGTGGTGGAGATTTGTAAACATATGGAGGAGGTGGTGGAGAGCTATAGACGTAAGGAGGCGGTGGCGGAGAGCTATAGATATATGGAGGAGGTGGTGGTGAGTTGTAGATGTATGGAAGTTGTGGAGGAGATTTGTAAACATATGGTGGGAGTGGCGGAAAAGTATAGACATACGGTGGTGCTGTTGGTGGAGAGTATGTGTACTGGGCGCTTGTATGAGCAGCAATGGCATACAAGGCCAAGACCAACATAAGAAGAGATGGCCAATTAGGATTGGCCATTTTGAAAAAACTTGTGTATTCTTTGTTAGTCTTAGTCTGTCTAACCAATTAGTTTTGAATGAGTTGAATTAACAAGCATGCGGTTTATATAGCAGTGATCGCTACAACAGGTATGATTGTTTATTAAAGTTTATGAATGTTTCTCCGAGCAAGAGGGTTATATTGTTTAATAAGTCAAATTAACTTGAGAATTTGTTTAAGGTAAAAATTAGGAAGAAGTCTTGGTAGCTACCCTTTACCATATTCCAAATTCGAATGGGTAGACTTTGAAGTTGTCAATCTAAACTCGACGTCATTTAGATTTAGTGTAGCGCTAGATGGCGGAAGAACTTTTCCATGTACTCACTTATTTTGAGAAATTTTTTTTTGCAATTAGATTTCAATCCGAGTTATGGTAACTTATACGATTCATGTTTTAACATGCATCAGATACACACATGACTAGAGAGGCATAACTCTACACAAACATATATCTTGTTTTTATACGTACAGGTTTTACAAGTGACACCTTTGCTTCACGATCCAAAAACACGTTTAAAATATGATTCACTTAGTCTTCCAGGATGTGTGTGGTTTTTTTTTTCACCCTAAATAATATCATTAAACTACAACAACTTGCTTGAAAATTTTGAAAACATATATAACAAAATGTCGTACTTATACATTATTTATATAAAATTTATCATTTAAAACAGACAACTGGAAGTATATTGGCAAGAACATGACAGAGTTAGCGTTTTGGTTTAGACTTGGAAGTGGTCAATATAAACTCCATATATGTAATTTTTTTTTTTTGAGAAAATAAATTCTATGTCGTTTGTGGAAGAAAGTTTCCACAATGTTTGTTTATTAATTTCTAGATTTTTTTATCTTAATGTCGGTACATGGATCATAACCATTATGTGATACAATTTTCATTAGAGATTATTGGGATATTAATCATTGCATGGTACAGTTATTTTTTATTTTAATAAAGAGCATGGTACAGTTGTTACTATAACTAGATTGCTAGTCACGTATCTGGGATTCCAGGAAAAAAAAAAACACTTATTCTTTTGGTTTGATAATATAATCGTCTTCAAGGCTTGAAAAAATTGGAAACATTGTTATTTTTTAAACTTTAAAAATTTTTTTTTTTTGTTTTGGAATTCGAATTTTTTTTTTTTTATAACCGGAAATGTCCGGATTTTTACCACCCGACTAATCTCTAGGATGAGTGTAGACTCACCAAATTTTCTAATGGGCCGAAAGCATGACATTACTTCGACTGGCTAATAGAGATGAAAATATTCTCACAGCAAATTCGAAACATTGTTACGAACGCAAAGTAAGCATTGGAATTAAAGTGGACAAAAACAGGGAACATCTGTAGTTAAAACTCAAAATTAGTAACGAATTTTCTTAACTTTTTATGTATTTAACTGTTAACTGTTTTTGTTCGCATCGGAAATTCAGCGATGGAAAATGAAAAACCATCATTAGTCGATCGTAAAAAAATTCCTTACCGACATCTTTACTAACTTCGCTATAACCCATTGTAATCTTTGGTGATGTTAAAATCAATTACAAAATACCAGACTAGACATAACTCTTTCCGGTAATGAATTTCAGTATGTTAGCTATCTCAAAGAAAAAACCAAATTATTGAAAATTAAATACTTTGCTAGTAATCTCAAATCCGAAGTTGTGATGAGACCAAACTATTAAGGATATAGGCCGATCTATATTCATGTTCAATTGGTTTGAAGTTGAAAATTCATAAAATTAATACACTTTTTAACATAATAAATTATGCAAAAAAACTCTTAAAATAATTAGTGATAGATAATTATTTTTGTTTAACAATAAACACCACCACTTTTTATTGGTTCACCTTTTCTATTCCCAGAGGTTAAAAGGGTGAAATTAACCTACTTGGAACTGTGGAAAGAAAGCAAAGATATATAAAAACGGGCATGCGCCTGCTTTAGCATAACAAAAAAAACTACATATGTAGATTCCACGAACGAATGTGACTTATGTAAAGTGTTTTGATTCTCTCGAGCCATTCTAGTCCCAGACGTAAGTAAAGCTATATGGAGCTGACCTAGTCTGTCATAGTCACATTCGACTACTTTCAGGAGCAAACCTACGCCTACAATTGTTTGACTCTACGTCTTGTTTCCTCCAAGGAGAATGAAGTGAAGCCTTCTGCGTTCAAGTATGGCATGATGTCTTCTTTTCTAGTATACGATCCACATATAGTGGTTAAATATCCTTGTTCTTACGAGTGTTTGGCCGACTACGTTTGGTTTAGGCACACAATTGGATTTGGTTTATCCAACTCGTCACCTAAATAATTATTCATCAATCGGCGGTGACCTAGGAATTTGGGTTAGAATCCCCAAGTTGTGGTACTTAGCGCGGGACAAAATTGATAGTTTCAAAGGGTTTGACGTTTTATTTGGCTACGGACGATATCTTTCCAAAGGGGTCGACCGTTCCATCTTTGATTGTGACTTAGTAGGTTCAGACGTACTGCATTCTTTACTGGTCTGTAAGTAGGATTCAACTATGCTGGCTTCAAGGGCTGAGCCAAGGTAATGCTGACTCGATAAAAGCTTGCTCGTGGACCCTTGGTATAATACCTCCGATCAGCGGCCGAAGTTGTCCAACCAAAGACGCCACAACGCACACTCAAGGATGATCGAACATGAGTTGTCAGAACAAATCCAACTACCCGAGTTCAACTATCCACGAGTGATTTGCCTATCTAAAATGATCTTAAGGCTTGCCAACCCGGATCAAGTTTGTTGGTTAGTTTGTCTGGATTGGACTAGTACCATATTAAAACTTAAGTAAATACCAAAATACATCCATACATAATACGTAAGTTCAAAAACACATTTTAAATATCTTACAAGACGGCCAAGAGCCTAAACGCTCCAAAAGTCTTACCCGAAATAAAGCCATCATTTTACAAAGAGGTAAAAGAAAACTACCACTGTATTTTCTTAAGTCCTTAGAAGGTTTCCTGAGGGTCTACCCGCTAGGCTCACCACCAAAACAGGTAGAGTTATAAGTAATCTAGGATTACTTAGTGAGTCATGGTCCCTCTAACAGATAAATAAATAATTTTCGCCCAATCCAAGGATAATATTCAACACATATTCGAAATCATCATCAAGCACATGAACATCAATTGCAACCACTTAGTTGTTACACACGAAAGCTGACACAAAGTCTAACAAACCCGAATTCCCCATGGAACTCCGATACACCGTCGTGTATGCATGACTCTGGAAGCTAACCAGGTTCCTACAATGCACGCAAGTTACATTGTAGCACCCAAGTGTCGTTAACCGCATCTTACTTCCAATAACGTTGGACTGTCTCTCATCGAGTTAACCTATGTATGGATATAGAAGATAACATGCATAATAACCACAATAATTCACAACCACATCACAATCTCTTCCTAAATCAAGTTTCACCGAACTTAAGCTCGAGACTCACACAAATACTATTCACTAAATATTTTATCACATTTTCCACATACTTTTCCATAAGTAAAAGAAACACTTCCATAAGCATTTATCACCAAATTCGACATTCAACATGCAACGTAAAATCACAGTTCATATTTAGCATAAACAACACAAAAATGCTAAGAACCTCAGAACCATGTTTTACACAATCAGTGGCGAATCCACACAGTGCCGGACTAACCTTTTATACTACCCTAATCAAAATTTAAAATTATGTCCGTGTACATAATTTATCAAGATCACAAAACAGTATAAAAAACAACTTAAATTTTCATTAAAAAAAATTCAAATTTCATAGTGTACTAAAAAAAACAACGATATTAAAAACACTTATTTTTGAAATATAGATCTTCTTGCATTTTTTCCTGCAAAATCATCCATTAGACTCCTATAGTCAAGTCTTTCAACTATAGCTGTCTCAATTGATAACATAGGCAACTCATTTAACATTTCTTGTGACATTGTAGACCGCAGATAATTCTTTATCAGTTTCAACTTCGAAAAACTTCTTTCAGCTGTGGCAACTGACACCGGAATGGTCAACAATATGCGATAACCAATTTCTGTGTTTTGTTAACAAACCTCCATTCTTTTCAAAAAATCAAGCACTTCAATAGGTTTTTCAACTTCTTCGGGTATTGATTCTCGAAGAATTTTTAGCTCCATAAACAAATCGTCACCAACTATGTCTGAATGAGTACCATTCCGTAAAGAAGCTTCCAGAGTCAAACATGATGCTCTCAATGTATCCTCACTTGCATCTGGTAGCTTTTTTAAATCAAACAAAAATCCAAAAGTTTTTTCATACCTTTGGAATTGTTCAAATCTGGACTCAAGGGAAACTAAAGCTTGATCCATGAGTGTGTTAAAGTAATCAATCCTGAAGCTCTCCTCTGGTGATAATAGCACATTTTCATCAATCTCTGGGTCTTCATCATAGTGCTTTTTCCTTCTAATGATACACTTTTGTTTCACAGGAAATTCCGTTTCAATCTCCATATCAGCTGCAATTTGCCTAGCCTTAGCTTTTGTTTCCTCAAAACCAGTCTCCCGATATATTTTAAAAAAAGACACAAGCCCTTTCAGATGTTGAATTACAGCATCGATATCAATGTTTTCTGATTGTAGACTCTTGCTTACTGTGTTGACAACAAAAAGAAGGTCATACCAAACAACCATACAAAAAAAAAACTCGAAACCTCCAATTCCATGTGTTTCACTTAAAGCAAGGGACTCAGCACTACTTCGCGTTGTTGGGTCGTCAGTACTTTCAGCCAAGCAAAGTAATGCTTCTCTGATTTATGAAGCTTGAAACCGTATTGCTTTGACACTTTCAACATGACTTTCCCAACGTGTTTGAGACAAAGACTTAAGGGTTAGTCCTTTAACCATCTCTGTCAATATGTCCCACCTGTTTGTTGAAGAAGAAAATAAGCAATATATTCGTTGAACAATTCCAAAGAAAGACACAGCTTTTGGGGAAGAAGATGTTATATCGCATAACACCAGATTAAGACTGTGACAACCGCATGGTGTAAAGAATGCCCTTGGATTGATTTCTAGCAACATCTTTTGAACTCCTTTATTCTTTCCTTTCATATTAGATCCGTTGTCATAGCCCTGTCCTCTCACATCACCAATGTCTAACTTTAGCTCAACTAACGCATCTTGGAGCGAAGCAAAAAGCCCTTCTCCTGATTTATCTTTGACAATCAAAAATGTCAATAAAATTCCTCAACCTTGGTTGACATTGTAGAAACATCCACACATCGGATAACCAAAGTCATTTGCTCTTTGTGACTGATATCTGGAGTACAATCAAGAATTATGGAGAAATACTTCGAATCATAGATCTTATGTATGATCATAACTTTGATCTCCTTAGCAAGCATCTCAATCATTTCATTTTGAATCCTGTGACTGAGATAATGCGTATAGATTTCCTTTTTCTCAATTCGTCTAACATGCTCTCTCATCACTGCATTAAACTCTGCAATCATCCCAATAAGACCCAACAAATTTCCATTATTCGCTTCACCAAGTTTTTCATTATCTCCACGAAACGCCAAGTTTCTTTGAGCTAGAGTTTTCAGCACTGCAAATAATCTCAACAATACTTCTCTTTAATGGATTTCCTCTCTGTTTAATTCTTCTTGAGCATGTTTATCAATTGTCTGATTTTCTTTAAATCTCAACTCCAACTCTCTCCAATGTGTCATAGATATAACATGATCATGAGAAACTTCATGTTCTTTTAACCTTGCTGAAAAGTTTCTCCAATCATTATATCCCGTAGTTGCCAAGTTACCACCACCTTTGTCGTGCTTGAACAATTTGCAGCAAAAACAAAAAGCTTTATCTAAAGCTTTTGAGTATACCAACCATCGCATATCTTTTTTTTCTCCGTTTACCATATCTCTTGTATAGAATACATGAGAAAAATGTCTGCCAATACTGTCTTTAGGAAACCGATGATGACTTGATAATCTTGTCGTAGGACCCTTCTTAACCAACAAGTCTCTCAATCCCATATCAATGTTTTCCCAATTTCCTGGATCAGAGACATCTTTATTTGGTTCCTTTATCTTTTCATCTTGCTTTTCAGTTTCATCTTGATGAGTCTCTTTACATTCCTCTGAATTTTCAAGCTCACTATTCTGACCAATATCATCGACATCTTCATCTTCATCTTTGTCTTCTTCTCTTTGAGCGGATGAATTCCCAATTTCAGTATTATTAGCTTTCGTCACAAACTTGGACATAGAACCTTGTAATGACTTTATGAGTGCTTCTTGTTTCTTCTTCTTATTTCTGTTTTGAGTTCCAGATGGTTAATTTTTTTTATTCCACATGGTTTGCTTGTCCCAGACGGTGCCATCTTGTTATCAAATAAAAATAAAAAGTAAGCATAAAAATAAGGAATTGTCGTAACAAAGTCAAGGACTCAAGGCATCAAACTGTTATCACAATTAAAAACGACGAACTAAGAAACGTACCTTCTTACTACGTAAAGGATGAATTGAAATAACTGAAGCAATAGAACTAAATTATGTAATCAAGAGCAAGAGGACAAAAAAAAAAGTGCTGCAAGCCTACGAGACGACGAAATAAATTGGAACAAAAGAAAAAACTGTTTTGTTCTTAATTTTTAATTAGGGTTTTAACTATTATGAAAAATAGAAATTTACTAATATATTTAATTTTAACAAATTTATAAATATTACTGAAAAGTCCAACAAATATTATTCTAACTAAAAATGTCTAATAAGTAATATTTTAACAAAAGAACCTACAAATTTTATTTATTTATCAATAGTAATAAATTTTTTTTTAAAAAAATATGCCCCATTAATTTGGATGCCCCAATCTTTGGCTTGGGTGGCTTCCCCTCTAGGCTGGCCCTGAATCCACATCATAAGTAGAGGGGTGCATCTGCCCACCATGTTTTTTTTTCTTAGTTTTCTTAAAGCAATTTGTTGAATGCCCCCAATAATTTTTTAAGAAATAAGCTTATAATGCCCTCCATTGAAAATGATTTTACATGCCACTGCACACAATCATGCATGGTGTCTTTTAAAAGATCATCACATGCATTCAATCAAATAGTATACACCAAAACATTAGTACAACACACGTTTTACCGGGACTCACTGATTGTTTAGAGGTTTACTAGGTTGAGTCCACTGCGAACAGATCCTAAGTTTGGAAGACTCCACCAACCATGAAACCCTTCGAAAAACCTTCACGGCTGACCGAAAATCAAATACCTTCACTAAGGGTTGGATCTAGAGTGATTTTTGCAAAGTTTAGGTACGAAAAAACGGAAACTGGTAGGTTTTTTATGGGTGGAGGTCGATATGGATAGAAAAATTCCATGGAAACTTTTGTTCTACCTCTCTTCACTGCTTGTAAACCATGTTGTCGCATGAAAGATACGTGGCAAACAAGTTTTGCACCCATCCTGCGCTTAGACACAACTCAAGCGCTGTTCAGACGCTACTAGCGCATCGTGGACACATGGCGGAACGGTTTTTCGCACCAGCATGACCCGCAAGCGCACTGCAGCGATGACGAAGACAACTCCCCGCATCCCTACTGATTCTCTCTTGACCGTGACTGATTGACTTGACCCATATGCACACTGCATCGACCCGCTGTAAGCGAAAAATTATCAGTAGAGTATATCTTGTCCCATACTTTATTTTACTCGGGTTTTCTTGGATCAAAATTCTTCTTAAGACTCTCTTATTATTCTATGTCCGCCCTTAGGCATCACGAGGATTATTACACTTAGGGTGCTTCAAGAGGGCGAAGGAATATCTATATGCGTAGATTGGAGGCTTTCTTTTTGTGTAGTATGTCGATGCCAACTTGTGGCAAAAATACGTACCTCAACCCTCAAAATGTCTTTAAAATCTTGGTTTTTTTTGTTTAAACGGTATATGTTTATTTGTTTCATTGATTCGTGGTAGTTGTATCCCTGAGGAGATCATATGAGATATTTTCACGCCTGAAATTCATGTGAAGAGGGGGTATCGGGGTGGGTTAGGCCTGCGAAAACGATGCTTTAGATGTCCGGAGAGACCTTGTGCATTTTAGACGTGTGTGTCCTTTAAAAAGAAGTGAGTTTCGACGCTATAAGATAAGTCCGCGGAAGACAGTCGGCATAGGATACACAAATTATACATCCACCTTTGAAATGCACATCCAAGACGTTCAATTGTAAATGTTTGAAAATATATTTTAGTCGTCAAACATGTGTAGAGATTAACTAGCCATTAAAGTGTTAAAAAAAAAAAAACTAGCCATTGTGAGATATATCCAAGCGAAAAAAATATAATTAAAATCTTTTTGGAAAAATTAAAATAATTCACAGCTGCCAGTTTCTAATACAAGAAGTGAAAATCAGCACTTCTATTTTAATGTAAATGCCTATCCAACCATCTTTGTTGAGTTGCGGAGAAGCCAAAGACAACCTTAAACAAGCAAACTTTAATAAAGCAAATTTAGGTTGCAAAACGATATATGTTTTCCAATAACAAAATGTATAAATATTTGTATAGTATATATCATAATAAGAATAGTATACTAATAAAAATACATAAATACGCAATAGATAATTGTTACAACTATAAAAATAAAAAGCTTTTTAATATATCAGAAAAATAGATTTTATGATAGGTCTAAAGTATTATATTTAGTTGGGTTTAAAAAGTTTAAAACATGTATTAATGGATTTATGTTATAAGATAATAAGAATATGTAGAGAATACGCATCATGACATATAATTTTAATTGAAATATTTGACTGATTAAATTAAATGATGTGTAATTTAAACTGTTAATTGATTGATACATATGAATTTTTATTCTAATGTCATCTTAATTAATATATATATATATATGATTTATTTTCGAAACTTCAAAATATTTAATAATAAAATTTCAGAACTTTAATTTACTTGATCTTACGAGTTAGCATAACATCCATATTTTTAGACAAGATGTAATTAATGAAGAATTCGTATTTACAAATGGAAGTGCTAGGAAATTCGAAAAGTTTCTTGCTTAAGTGACGTCGAGTTTATTAAATTGACAACATCAAAGTCTAAATATTCAAATATGAAGTATGGTAAGGGGTAGTTACCAAAGACATATTCATCATAGACAAATTCTGAAGCAAATTAATTTGACTAACTAAAAAATATAACATTATAACTATTGATCGAAGAAACATTCATAAACTTCAATATATAAAATCCACTTGTTGCTGCCGTAACTGCTATATATTGATTCGTTTCTAGTACAATCAATCCATTCAAAAATAAACTGGTTGAATAATAAGAATAGAACGCATACAAGTTAAATCGACATGGCCAATTGTAATAATTGGTCGTCTCTACTGATGTTGGTATTGGCCTTGTATGCCATTGCTGCTCATACAAGTGCCCAATACACATACTCGCCACCATCACCACCACCATACGTTTATAGTTCTCCTCCATACGTCTATAGCTCTCCCCCTCCTCCTCCATACGTTTATAGCTCTCCACCACCTCCTCCTTATGTTTACAAATCCCCCCCTCCTCCTCCTTACATCTATAGCTCTCCACCACCTCCACCATATGTTTACAAATCTCCGCCACCACCTCCTTACGTCTACAGCTCACCACCTCCTCCTCCTTATGTTTACAAATCGCCGCCTCCTCCTCCATACGTGTACAACTCTCCACCTCCTCCACCTTATGTTTACAAATCACCCCCTCCTCCTCCATACGTCTATAGCTCCCCACCTCCTCCTCCTTATGTTTACAAGTCACCTCCACCTCCTCCATACGTCTACAGCTCCCCACCTCCTCCTCCTTATGTTTACAAATCTCCCCCTCCTCCTCCATACGTTTACAGCCCTCCACCACCTCCTCCTTATGTTTACAAATCTCCGCCTCCCCCTCCATACGTTTATAGCTCTCCACCACCTCCACCATATGTTTACAAGTCGCCACCACCACCTCCTTACGTCTACAGCTCTCCCCCTCCTCCTCCATACGTTTATAGCTCTCCACCACCTCCGCCATATGTTTACAAGTCGCCACCACCACCTCCTTACGTCTATAGCTCTCCACCTCCTCCTCCTTATGTTTACAAATCTCCCCCTCCTCCTCCATACGTCTACACCTCTCCACCACCTCCACCTTATGTTTACAAGTCCCCACCACCACCTCCTTACGTCTACAGCTCTCCACCTCCTCCTCCTTATGTGTACAAATCTCCCCCTCCTCCTCCTTACGTCTACAGCTCTCCACCACCTCCTCCATATGTTTACAAGTCTCCACCTGCACCTCCAAGCTATAGTTATAGCTCTCCCCCTCCCCCATACTAAGCGAATAAAAGATGAATCGGGTGTCAATAGTAAATTGTTTTGGTTAATTGATCGACAGTTGTATTCATGGATTAAAAACTTTCTCATTCGATACTCTCGTTTAAAACTAATATATAGTTGATTGTGTTGTACTCTCGTGCATGTTTGTTATTTGATTTGATGTTTCCAATAATGTTGTTACAGATTTCAAAAGGTCAATGTTCTTGTTATCAATTTATTGCTATTGAATAAATTTTGTAACTCTAGTTGAGTTAGTTGAAATAATTTCTGTAAAACCAAAAACTACAGAGACACATTGTGTGTAACACAAAGTAATCTTAACAAAATAACAAGAGCTATATTAGAAATCTCTTAAACAATCGTTTCAAACTTGTTTAATCAAGTTTATACCACATAAACATTAGTTCGTATCTGACCAGTTACTAGATTAATCTAGATACAAAAAGGAAAATATCCTCTCTCAAATAAAAGGATTAAATCATAAAACAAAATCTGCTTTGAGATTATCTTCAAGTACATGCTCTCCAAATATATTTTTGATATTTATCTCAATTTTACGTGCCACATCAGCATCAACTGACCCTAATTGATTTTGTTCCAACAAGCTGCTTCTTGTTCCAACAACTCGTTCAGTAGGTAATAGCTTCTGGCAAAAAACTATGTTACCTCCATCCCCAGACTGTATTTAAAGTTTTTGTATTATTTTACCACTTTTACTGTCTATTAACTATGATTTCTATTCACTATTATAAAGCTTTTCTGCCAAAAGAGCTTTTCTCATATAATTTTCTCATATATATAGGTCTTAAGGTCTTAACAGATTAAACTATAAAAAAAATGCAAAAAAGAGAAAATGGAGTGTTATCTATGATACAACTATTTATTCAAGTCAAAGGAACCAACACAAGTCATTATATCTTGAAGATAAAGCATATTCTTAAGTTGGACAGAACATATAGGCTAGAAGTTCATTGATGAACAGAGGAACAAATCAACTTTGAATCTAATGAAACTTGGTGGGAGGATATCCCTTTGAATTAGCTTTCCAATGGAGTTGAAATTACATTAATTGGAGCTGTATTTTGGAAGATATACTGGAATTACTGAAGACATGTCAAACTGCCTTAGAAGAAGCGAGTGTAGAAAGGAGCCTAGCACCGGGCCGCCTCGTGGGCGGATGATCCAGACCATTGCCGACATTCATGAAGTCTTATAGAAGACCTCAACACCGTGGTCACGAAACCCGACCGATGGTTTGACCGATGGTTGAGCGGTTTTGACCGAAAATACACTTTTGCCCTAAACTAAACCCTGGCCGACTTAGGACCTCTTCAACCGTTATATATACTTGCGTTTAGCCTCTCTAGGAAGTTAAGGCAGCCGACTAAACAACCATAAATCAATACCTAAACATGTATTTCGTTTTACTCTCTTCTTTATTTATATTTGATTTTAATAGTCTTTAATGGTAGATTTACTTTGTTCTTCAACAAAAAGAGGAGATCTAATCCCTTACGCTTTCACTACAAGAAATATGGTCATTCTTAGCTCATGATTAACGCTATGATAGGGGTATGATAGCATTTTCATAAACGCTATAATAGTCGGAGCTATCTTAGGTACCTCCTCTACAATAGCAGTTTTTGCAATGCTATTATAGGTTGTTCAATAATAGCATTAGTAAAATGCTTTTATATATCTTTTCGTAGCTTATTATAAATGTTGTAATATATTATGTTGTAGCATTTTTTTTATTGCCATATCATATTTAGTTATAACTCTTAACTTTTGCTATGATCTATTGTTTTGCAGCTTTTTATATGCATATTATTCCAATTTCTTTGAATCCTTTTTGTAAAATATATTTAATTGAATCTATATATGATTTATATATTTTATAAATCATCCAAAACATCCACAAATCTTACATAACATCAATCCAAGTCTTAAACTAACATCACAAGTCAAAAACACAAAAACATATCTTATGCCATTTAAAATCGACAACCAAAACTACAAACTTGAAGAGCAAGTTGATCTCACAGCTTTACAGTCTTGTGCCTTTGCAGCAAACTCAGCTTGCCTAGTCTCTTCTTGTGTCTTAATACTTTCAAAGACCTACAAGAAATTTAGCCATTAGGCCTGCAGGCTGCAGCAATCAAACAAAGAGAGTAACCAATAACAAGGTTTTAAACTCAACTCAAATCTTATGCTTCAATTAAAACAGGCCAGTCAATAACATAACAGAGACACCAAAGCAATCATCAACTCCACACATCAAACTACTTACATATTTAGCAAACTACAAATATATTCTCTGAAGTTCAGACATTAATCGATTACTCTCCTCCACCTGGTCAGATATTAAAAAAACATAAAAAGTCAGAGAAGCTAAAACACGCTTACCACCAAAAGTCCATGTTGAGGACATAAATCACACTCTCTGTCCAAATTATTCCCCAAGTAACTAAAAAGATTCAAATCTAACGACACATTGTGCAGCATTGAATTTAATTAAGGAGACAGAAGACTTATAAACAACTCTAACATCCAAATTTACTCATTTCCATTCCCTAACAATGGTTGATATGCCCAAAAAAAACTTAACCTTTGAAGAAAACTTAAATTGATGAAATAAAGTGAATGAGAAAGCATCTATACACTATGATTTTTCTCATTTGCAGCAATTTTAAAGAGAGATAAGCTAAATATGAACACAGACCGGTTGCTTGATATAGAAAAGAATTCAAATATAGAAAAGAGTATAACATTATTGGTTGTGAGTTCAGAAAAGGATCCCACCAGCATAGTTGGTGTTTTTACAGGACTGTTAACTTTTTAAGAGGAGCAATGGCAAACGTACTAAGAAGCTTATAAAGAGAGAACATAGTTTCAACATTAGCAAAGACCAATACTAAAATGAACATTTTCAGAGAAGTGGACAAAGATTTTTACATTCTTTGAATGTTTGGTAAATTCCCCAGCTCTGGAAGTAACTTGCATGAAATCTGATTGTATTCCACAACCTTAAAAACCAAACGTTCCAGAAATGAAAATTTGAATCAGCTAATTACCAAAGCATGAATTATCTGAAATATTTTTGAAGAGACAAAGATCTGAATCTTAATCAGTTAATTACACAACTTCTATCTTATTTGAACAAAAAGTCAAACAATATTCAAGCATTCAGCTAAGAAATAAAGCAACGAGAACCATTGAATCACCAACTTTTGACCAAAATGGGATTCAAATCCTCCAAAATAAGAAAGATCTCTACTTTCAAAATAGAAATAACAACTTTAGGTTCCTAACAATTGATTCCAGACATTACAAGACGAACCCAAATCAAGTGAAAGCTTGAAACCTTTGTTTGATTTTGCATTTGATATAGATGAAGCAAACTCATATATTACTGTATAAACACATCCAGATTTCAGAGTGTGAAAATGAAAACGAGCAGAGAGACAAAGCTAAGACAAGCGTTTTAAAGATATAAACCGTTTGGTGTACAACTCCACTATATCATAACAAGTTAGAATTTAAGCCAAGGAAAAACAAAGAATTTACAGAGAACCTGATTATTCCATGAAGTGGCCATAAGTATATTGGCTCTTGGATTAAAACTTAAGCTTGAAACAGAATCTCCTGGTGATGAAGCTACCTGCAGGACAATGGAAACCTCTGGGAAACTTATCAAGTAAAATACCCGCTTGAAGGAATCTTTAAATTCAGAATGGCCAACACTTTCAGACAGAACAACAAGGCCACCAGTTCACATCTTTTGATTACAACATCGCAGATATTTTAGCTAAGAAATATCAAATTTCAATTTTCAATATCAAGCATATGTAAACTAAGGAAAAACGTGAGCTTACTTGGAGATTTTGGATAAATCGCATAGTATAAGATTGAGACAAAAGGCTTCTCTTCGTTCTTCGATCTTCAGATTGAAACCTCGTCAGAAGAGAGAAATAAATGTCAGGCCAAAATCGATATGACTTAGCTCGAATTCGAGCTAAAGGAGAAGCCTTTTGTCTTAACCACAAAATGAAAATCACAGAAATTGATACTTTACCTTAACCACGAGAAGATAGAAAACCTAAAGGAGAAAGATGGAGTCGATTTAGAGCTAGGTATAATACCACCGGCACTTTGTAGATCCGGCACAGAGAGACGAAGCCGAGACACCAAACGCGAGGTGAGACAGAGGGAGATAGAGGTGAGAAATGGACGAGGATGAGAGATTCTTCGGTGTCGATGTGAGGAAGAAGCTGTTTACCGGCGACGGGATGGAGAGATTCAGAGGGGAGAAAGTTCACCGTCACGAGGAAAGAGAGAAGAGAAGAGACGAGAAGAGAATTTTAGGTCAAAATCGATTTGGGGATTTTTTATTTCCTTAAGTCCGAAAATAAAAGTGTGATAAAAGGTTAATTGTAAGCGGGATAAAGTGATTTTGGGTTCTTATGTATTTTTGGTTTTAGCGTTATAAAACCGCTATTGTATCTCACCAAATATTTTTAATAACACTTACAGAATCAACGCTATTGTATAGTGCTATCAATACCCATATTTCTTGTAGTGTTTGTTAGATCAATGATTTATACTATGTTTATGGGCTTTACTCTTGCTACTATCTGTTGCAAAACATGTTAGAGTATTTGCTCGATTTGATTCTATGTATTTTCTAAATTCTATGTTATCGCATAAATAATATTTTAAGGTTTTGTTTTTATTTGGTTCTTCATCTTTATTTTTGCTCAAAGCATGATTTGGATTAACCAGTGACTGATATTAGGTTGATGTACTCGCCAAAAGCTTGTTATGTCTCCGAACCTAGTATTTGATAAGCTAAGCGTCTTAACAATTCGATAGGTTAGTTAAGGAGTTTAGTGAAAATCGGATCTTGCACTTGTTAATGCGTGTTTTCACCTTGTAATAACCTACGATAGTTGAGTATATTATGGTGTTAAAGCATAGAAATCGGAGCCACGACAGTGGGAAGATTTTACTTTCGTGATTTGAATTCTAGAACAAATTGTATTAAAACCCTAATTCGATTTCTTATGTGTTGCATATGTCCTGCAAATTTGCTTATCATCTTATCAATTTGATTATCTACACTACAAGAAAACAGTTTGTTTGTGACTAATTTTTGTGACTATTTTTATAGTCACTAAATTTGCGACTGGCTTATGATTGATATGTGACTAATAAGTGACTACAACAATATGAGATGCAAAATAGTCACATATTTGCGACTATGGAATTCAGTCGTTTAGTAGTCGCATATAAGCGACTACATAGCTACTCTTGTTGGAGAGATATATATTCATCACCAAATAGTCACAAAATACGACTGATTTGTGACCACATACATAGTGGCTAAATATAGTCGCAAAGAAGTCACCAATTTGCGACTGATTTGTGACTTGATAAGGACGTCTCGGAAAAGTCGCAAATTCGTCACAACGAATCATGTCGGTAGCTTTGTCGGGTAGCATGTCGATAGCTTTGTCGGGTAGCATGTCTGCAAGATATTAATAAGGTTGGTTGGTACTTATAGGAGTCACAAAAGAATGACAAAAGAGTCACAAATTTGTGACTGGTTCATTGGGCGTCACAAAGTAGAGACAAAATTTTTCTTATATAAGCAACTCACGCCTCCTCCATACTCATTCAAGAGTTTCTGTGAAAAAAAAGAGAAAAAGAGAAAAAGAGGAAAAAAATATGTGGAATTCTTCTAGAGAGTGGATGTATAACCGGATCGACCCGCGCACAAATAATCTATCTGACGAATTTTTGGTGGGAGTCGAGCATTTCATGAATTTTGCAACAAGCCAAGACTTAGCCATAAGCAGTGGAGGTAAATTATACTGTCCTTGTGCGAAATGTAAATTTCTAAGCGTTTAAAACCAGCTCGAACCGTTTCGGGCCATTTGCATAGTTATGGTTTTATGGAAGGTTATTATGTATGGACCGTACATGGTGAATATTACAATGTAGTTGGGGTAGGAACTAGCCATTACGAGAATGTTGATTTTAGTAGCGGTAATCAAGAAATAAATTATGATGGTGGGAATGTTTATGCTGGGATGGTTCATGATGCATTCCATGGTTCTGCATCATTTAATGATTATCAAGATGAACATGTTCATAGTGGAAATGATCATGTTTATGAAGAACCCACCCACGAGGCTAAACAGTTTTACGACATGTTAGATTTTGTAAATACGCCACTGTATGATGGTTGTCAAGATAGACATTCCCAATTATCATTAGCATCGCGGATGATGAACATCAAGGCTGACCATAATTTGGCTGAATCTTGCATGGATTCATGGGCGAAATTGTTTACAGAGTATCTACCTCAGCCTAATCAAGTAACCAGTTCTTACTACGAGACAGGAATGTTAATGCGAAAGCTTGGATTGCCGTACCATACATATGATGTATGTGTAGATAATTGTATGCTCTTCTGGAAAGATGACGAGGAGTTGGAGCATTGTAGGTTTTGTGGAAAACCAAGATATCAGGCTAGTGGGGGAAGAATAAAAATACCGGTCAGCAAGATGTGGTATCTACCCATCAGTGACAGATGAAAGAGGATGTACCAATCAGAGAAGACTGCAGCGTCGATGAGATGGCATGCTGAGCATCAGTCAGAAGATGGAGTAATGTGTCATCCATTTGATGCGGCTGAGTGGAAATTTTTTAATATAATGCATCCGAGATTTGCAGAGGAGACACGAAACGTTTATTTGGGATTATGTACAAACCGTTTCAATCCTTTTGGTATTTTAAAAAACCATTCATTGTGGCCTGTGATCATGACACCCTACAACTTACCTCCGGAAATGGCCATGAGAAGCGAGTATTTGTTTCTTACGGTTTTGAATTCAGGACCAAATCACCCACGAGCAAGTCTTGATGTGTTCCTCCAACCACTGATCGAGGAGTTAAAGGACTTATGGAATCATGGAGTTGAGGCGTATGATGTGTCGTTAAATAAAAAATTCAACCTGAAAGCTGTTCTTTTGTGGACTATAAGTGATTTTCTGGCATATGGTATGTTATTGGGATGGATGACACATGGAACATTATCATGTCGGCTTACCGGCTGGTAGGAAGACATGTTGGTTCGACTGTCATAGAAGATTTTTGCCGAATAATCATCCGTTACGGAAGAATAAAGTTAACTTTATAAAGGGAAAAAACGCAGTTGACGACTGACTATCCACCAGCACCGTTGATGGGTGAACAAGTATATCAGCGTATAACGAATGTCGGGGCACCAAAAACATCAGAATGCGGTGGAAATGGACATAACAAAAAACCTGGCGGTTATGGAGATTGGCATAACTGGCAAAAAGAAAGCATTTTTTGGGAGCTTCCGTACTGGACCGATCTGACTCTACGGCACAACCTTGATGTGATGCATATCGAGAAGAATTTCTTCGATAACATCATATACACTGTTATGAATGTCAAAGACAAATCAAAAGACACAATCAAGTCAAAATTAGATATCGTGAGATTTTTTGATCGAAAGAAATTGCATGTCGATGGTCGTGGGAATGCTCCATTTCCTATTTGGAGATTAACTTCAAAAGCAAAAGATGCCTTACTAATTGGGTGAAAAATGAAGTTAGATTTCCCGATGGTTATGTTGCAGATTTAGCAAGTTGTGCAGACATCAGTGGTGGGAAGTTTTCGGGAATGAAAAGTCACGACTGCCATGTTTTTATGGAGCGGTTGCTTCCGTTTGTATTTGCGGAGCTTCTCCCACGTAACGTGCACCAAGCATTATCAGGTACATTTACATTTGAAATTTAATAAATTTAATGAATATGTCCTTAATTATGTTGGTATAAAATAAATTTAATTATTCATGACTAATAAAGATGTTTTTTTAGGGATTGGTGCATTTTTCCGTGATCTAAGCAGCAGATCATTGGATCAAAGCCGCCTTCTACTTTTGAAGGATAACATTGTGATAATTATGTGTAATTTGGAAAAAATCTTTCCACCTTCTTTCTTTGATGTGATGGAGCACCTACCTATTCACTTGCCGTATGAGGCAGAGCTTGGCGGTCCTGTGCAGTATAGGTGGATGTATCTATTCGAGAGATTCTTTAAACATTGAAAGGCATGGCGAAGAACAAAAGATATCCACCAGGATCAATCGTTCAATCATACATGAACGACGAGATATCATTTTTCTCGCAACACTACTTTGCATCACAAATTTCTACTGCTATCCGAAGAAGGTAATATTAATTGTGGTACCTTAATATGTTGGTTATGTTATATACCATGGCATCATACTAATGAGATGGATGATTTGCAGGACTAGTCGGTATAATGAAGGTGAAGTACCCCTCTACAATGTGGAGGTACCAGATATATTTACTGAAGTAGGTCGTCCAAGTGGAAAATGTACTCAAGAATGGTTATCAGAGCAAGATTATAAGTGCGCACATTCATATGTGATGCGTAATTGTGAGTACTTTCGGAAGTTTGAAAGGTAATTATGATTAATTCCTAAAATTTTTATAATAATTTGATATATTTTTCAACTTTAAGTGATAGCCTTGTGTTGGTATCTTAGCATGGTGGACGCACTTATTCGAGCTGCAAATCCAGAACTATCTGATGATGAGGTCATAGCAAAAAGAGTGATGAATTTCACATAAAGATCAAGGAATATGTATGTTATCCTGTAACTGATTTATTAATTGATATTTCGCATTATCTGAAAATGAATTATTTCACATTACGCAGGTCAATGCAACTAAAAGTTACCAAAATTTCCCAATGTGGGATCACGATATAGTGGAAGGTCCCGAATATAAGGCAAAGTTGTGGCCTAAGTATTTTTCAAGGGGACATTTGTTTCACACAAGTGATTATGGTGTATGTGCTAGAGGCCAAAATTATTCAGAAGCATCTTAGGAGGATGATTTCTATGGGACAGTCTTGAAAATTATGGAGCTCCAATATCCCGGAATTGTGAATTTGAAGATCATACTTTTCTATTGTAAATGGTATGACCCTATGCTCGGCAAAGGGACTCGAAAGAGCGATGTAGGCGTTGTGGATGTGCTCTCTTCTGGAAAATATCGTAATTATGAACCATTCATATTAGGTGCGAATTTCATATCCGTTTAAATTATCCTTTATATGTTTGTACTATTAAAAAATTCAAAATTATTTGTGACAGGTTCTCAAGCTGATCAAGTTTGTTTTGTTTCATACCCAAATACGAAACGCCCTCGACATGTTTGGCTATCCGTTATGAAAGTAAATCCACGTAATCGTGTTCAAGAAAACTATAACGAGAAAGACCGAGTCATTTTGCAACAAACGGATGATGAGGCAATGACGTCTTTGGTAGAGGAAATCAATGTCAATTGTTTAGTTGATGGAAGGCAACCAATGGAAGAAATCGATTTGGAGATTGCAGATGGTGACCCAGAAGATGAGTTTCAGTGTATTTATCATCTTCGGAGGAGGAGGATGATATTTGAAATATGAAATTTTTTTAAATATTTTGTAATATATTTGTTGTACTAGATCGATGTTGGATTTATATTAAATTAGTCTGTGTTTTATTTGTGAGAATTCATACTAATAATTTTTGAGATAGTAAGTGTGTAATCTATTTGCAAGATTCTTATTTTTATTTTTCGATCCGATAGATTTAAAGATATGTACAAAAAAATGTGGTAAATTGTCGAATGGTTACAATAGCCCAATGCTTAGCACAACACTTAAACTCTCCAATTAACCCTCTGGTCACGGGTTCGATAAACGAAAGGCACACTTTTTTTTTAGAAATAAATTTGTGACTACTTCGGGGTTTAGACAAATGATTGCCACTACATTCAGTTTCGTCACAAATTAGTTAGCAAATTGATACTGCTTTGTGACTACTTTACGACGTCCAGTATTAACTGTGACTAATTTACAACTAATTCGCAACTACTTATAATCTTTTTGCAAATGAAACAACACATTCTAAGTGCATTTTATTTATTTTCGTATTAACAATCTATGTAAACTATAAGATTTATAAGGAATATATTTTAAGAGTGGGAAAATCCAAATTCATTTTCTAAATATCTTTGCATACATATAGCTAGTATGAAAGTCATTGATGTTTAATCTATTATTTGGTAAGTTTGATGTTTTATATAGATTAAGTTGAATTCTACTAATGTGATGGATATAAACATTCAATCAATTGAGAAATGCATTTGGAATTGGTTGGAAATGATAATGGGTGATATTTGTTTGTTAAAATGTTTAGGGTTTAGGGAATCATTTCCTACTACCCAAATATCATCACAAATCACTCATACATTTGTGACTAATTTGTTACTCCTCCGTAGGCGGGCTAATTTCGCACTCAATCCATCGATGGCGGGCTAATGGGTCAAATTTGGGTTTGTAGGCGGGCTAATTTCGTGCCAAACCCAATTAGTTTGTAACGCATTTGCGACGACATAGCGACGCCATGATAATATAACATCGTTAACAAAAAATCCCCAAATCATTTGAGCCCAAACCCTAAAACATATCGCCTCTGTCTCTCTCGCATGTGAAACGAAGAAAATCCCCAAATCTCTTCGATTCCTCGCTTTCCTTCTCTAATCTCTCTCGATTCTCCCAATTTCTTCACTTAATCTCTCTCGATTCTCCTTTTTCTATCCCTTTTTGTTGATTCCTCTCTTTGAATCGAACCAAGAGTGAAGAAATCTCTTCGATTCGTCGCTTGTTATTCTCGATTCTCCTTCATTTCTTTACTTAATCTCTCTCGATTCTCCTTTTTCTATCCCTCTGTGTTGATTCTTCTCTTTGAATCGAGCCGAGATTGCCCAAATCTCTTCGATTCCTCGCTTTCCTTATCTGAAACCCTTATGCCTCAAACCAGAGGAGGACGAGGCCGCTCTACTGGCGCCGGCGGTGGAAGAGGCGCTGGTCGCGGTGGAAAAGGAGCTGCGAAGCTTCCTGCTTCTGGCGAGTGTAGTAGGGGACCGGCGGTGGGTTCTCGAAAGCTTCCTGCTACGTCGGGTAAAGGAAAGGGGATTGCGTTTGACGGTGGTGGAGGGACCTCACGCGGACAACAGAACCGTGACGGCGGAGGTAAACCAACAGGTGGAACGTCAGCCAGCGGAAAGTCAACCGTCGGTCATGCTTTTTTTAATTCTTCCAACCCGTCTGGTCATAGTACGCCTCTTTCTCAAGGGACAACGTCGTCTCAAGCCACTGTCTCTGTACCCATCTACAACAAACTGAAGTGGATCTCAGAGAGACGCGCATCCTGAACCACCTCGAAGCATAAATCTAAACCACCAACCACGCCATCAGGTTGTTCAGATGGCAGAGGGGGAAGATGAAAAAGAAGATATCGAAGATGAAGAAAAAGAAGAAGTCGAGGGTCAACAACTGGGACTCGAGTGCGATGTTGATGATGATCACGAAGACTACTAGGAGTTTTGGATAATATGATGGCTCTTCCAGGACGTTCTTGTTTGCCCCTCCTTAATGAGGTTCCCATCGAAGGCAAAAACACTCTGTGGTAAGCGTATAGGATTAGTGTTTGGTTAGAACTGGATTAGCTTTATTGTTTGAAATATGTGAACTGGACTAGCTAAGTGTTTGGTTAGAACTGGATTAGCTAAGTGTTTGGTTAACTTTATTGTTTCATTTCTGTCAACTGGATTAGGATCGTGTTTGTTAATATATTTGTTTCATTTCTCTGAACTAAATCATTTAGTATTAGGTTGCATTTCTGTATTTTGTATGTGTTAATTAACCTCATGATATTATTTTTTAGAAGGTTTACTCGGGACAGAGGACTACTGACCCGTGTCATCGCAGGGATTTTTCACCGGAAGTTCGATGGCCCTTTCTACAGCTGGACTGTGATGCCTATAGACAAACAAGAAAAATATTTAAGAACTTTTGCGGTAATGTTTGCTACTTTCCCTTTTTTCCACTTTCAATTCTTATCCACTACAATGTATGAATACTTAACTATGTATTTTACTGTCTAGGGGATGTACAATTGGGATATAGGGATCACTGCCCTTGTGAGGGCTCATTTCAGGAGGATTGCTACAAAACGGATGAGAGGAATTGTAAGTCAGGCAAAGAAAAAGGGTGTGAGGCCAATTTGGATTACTCCTACGCTGTGGAAGGTAATGTGGGACCACTGGAACACACCAGAGGCTCAGGTCAGGAACACTACGGCTTCCAACTCCCGTAACTCTAATCGTAACGGACTGGGAATCTACAAGCACGTTTCATGCCAATCTTCTTTCTTAACCGTTCACCAAGACATGGTAATACTTTATCATTTCTTTCTGTCATATATACTTCATCTACCTAATCTTTCTTATCCATTCTTACAGGAGGAGGAACTAGGACGTCCTGTCTCTTTTGGTGAAGTGTTTAGGAATACTCATACAAACGCTGATGGGAGTTTTGTTGATTAAAAAGCTAAGCAAGTCGCTAAGACTTATGATAGGGCCCTGCAAGAGGCTTTGGATCAGCCTGGAGATGGACCAGAGGCTACAGACACCTCCTCTGAGCATTCTACACAGCAGACTCATAAGCATCGCTGAGAGGAATGACATATTCCCTAAGGTAAGTTAATCTTCTCTCATGCTTTATGTTTCGGTTACTTAACCTTGCTCACTCTCTTTGTTCTGTATGTGTTATCATCTTTGAGAATCATTGTGAGTACCATTGGGATTAGTGTGTATACAATTGTGATTTATGATTCATTATGAATTAGGTTATTTGTTAATGATAGTTATATTGTTTTACTAGGCATGAATGGTACTGGATTTAGGTCTATGGTTTAATATGTATTTTATATTGGATTGGATTTCAGCTTATAACTATGTATATTGTTTTAGTAGTTAATGATGGATATATATTGTAACGCCCGTGACACAGGTGCTTGTCGATCGACATGGGTGTTTTGACTTGTGAGAAGTTGGGTTTTGGGACGTTGTGTCGATCGACACAGTGAGGCCTGTCGATCGACACGGGGTTAAATTGAACTGACAGGTTTGATTTTTGATCGCACGGTTTAGCGATCGGTTTAGGGAAACCTAGGGCTCGGGTATATAAGAGGATCAGTCGCGTCTTGTCTCTCTTTTGGCCGTATTTTCAGAAGAAATCAGAGAGACTTGGGAGAGAAATCAGAATCAGAGGGTTGAGTGAGTTCTGGAGAAGGATTGATCAGTTGAGGCTTGTTCTTGGGGTTATAGGAGCATGGGAGGATTGAGAGTGGAGGATTTGGTGTTAGGGGAAGGAAACCAGAAGGGTTCGGTCTATGTTCGTCGAGTTCTTTGCTCGTTCTTCCTCTTTTCAATCCGTTTTCGAGGTGAGTGCATGACCGTAGGTTTATCTGGGTAAACGATTAGATAGAATGCGATTGCTTGGTGGTTTCGTGTGTTTTTTTGATCAAAATTATGCAGGAGACTCGATGAATCGCGATGGATTCAAGCCATGAGAGGATAGGCTCGTTTCTTGGGTTCTGCGATGTTGTGTCGATCGACACCATGGTGGTGTGTCGATCGACATAGCAGTGTATCGATCGAAACCTAGTGTTGTGTCGATCGACACGGTGCTCCTGGACTGGTTCATTGTTGATTGTTCCTGTATGCTTGTTGTATGCTCATCCTGGTATTGTATCTCTTGCTTATGCCTGTGTGTATAACCTGTAGATGGGATGACCGCCTCGCTGAGTATTTATGATAATACTCACGCAACTCTTTTTGCTATGTGTTACAAGTAAAGAGAAAATGTGATCGTGGAATCATTGCCAGGAAGAAGAGATGATTTAGAGACTCATTGGGTGTTATTGTTTTATGGAATTGCTAGGTTGTTAGTAATTCTGGAACTTGTTGGAATGTTGACTTTGTTATGGTTTGAACTGGATTAGTAATTTAATAAAGTATAAGATTTATTGAATTGGAATTTGTTGATGATTGTTATTGTTTTTCGCGTTACTTGTCTTGTTGACCCAATGAGGATTATTATCTCTGAGAATAGTAATCTGAAGGGAAAATTTTTAAAATTCTGGGTTGGTTTGTTTCATTTTGGTATCAGAGCCCTTATGGTTCTAGGGCGGGTGCAATTGAGTGATTATGTGAGTTAATTGATTGATTGTTGTGTGGGTATGGAGTCCCAGATCATCTCTTCCGAGCTTTCAATGAGATTTCACGGTATGTGTTAATAGTTTGACTTTCTGGGTTCTAGTACTTAGTAGTCTGCTGTTGAGCGCAGAGTGATGGCTAGAGCGGCTAGAGGTCGTGGGGGCCGTGGAGGCAAAGGTGGTAGTGGTGGGCGTGGGCGTGGACTCGAGAGTGAGTCAGTTGCCAAGAGTGTGGCCCAGGATACCACGCAGGAGCAGGTGGCAGACTCTCTGGCGTTTCAGGAGGGGTCCGTGGGTGAGGCTACTACGAGTACCAGTGTGAGGGCTGGTGGGGCTAGTGTGGGTCTCAGTGTAGCTGGCGGTGCGGCGGGCCCTAGTCGGGGTGCTCCCGCAGGTGTGGCCCAAGACCGAGATGATTACTTGGCGGGTTTGCTGCAGTTGATTCTGCAGCGGTTACCAGGTGGGGTGTCGGCTTCGGGTCAGGCTCCGGGAGTTCAGCCAGGTGTGGCTGGTGTGTTGCCAGTGGTGGCTGGTGGTCAGCCGAGAGTGGCTAGGGTTCAGCCGGGTGTGGCTGGGGTACAGCCGGGTGTGGCGGTTGCAGAGGAGCTTCCATCCTACCTGAGGATGATGGAGCAGATGCAGAGGATTGGCAGCGGGTTTTTCTCGGGTGGTGCCAAACCAGAGGAGGCCGATGAGTGGCGGTGGAGGTTGGAGTGTAACTTTCGCTCTATCAGGTGTCCAGAGGGATACAGGGTGGATCTGGCGATTCACTACTTGGATGGTGACGCACATCTCTGGTGGAGAGGTGTTAAGGCCAGGCAGGTTCAGGCTGAGATGGCTTGGGAGGACTTCGTGGCTGAGTTTAACGCCAAGTATTTCCCATAGGAGGCGGTGGATCGGATGGAGTCGAGGTTTCTGAACCTGGCTCAGGGAGATCGGTCAGTGAGGGAGTTCGATTTGGAGTTCAGTCGACTCCTAGTACATGCTCGTAGAGGCATGGAGGGCGAGTAGGCCCAGGTGAGGAGGTTCCTCAGGGGACTTCGTGCTGATTTGAGGACTCGCTGTAGGGCGAGTAAGTTCGCCACGAGGGCAGAGTTAGTGGAGACCGCTGCTGCGATTGAGAAGGATCTCAAGGAGCAGGTTGTGGTGGTTAGTCCACCGGTGCAGCAGCAGCAGCTGAGGAGATCTCATCAGACGGGTTCGAGCAGGGGCGGGAAGCCTGCTCAGGGTCAGAAGAGGAAGCGGGAGAGCATTTCAGAGCCGAGTCAGAAAGGACAGGGTGGTCCCGGATGCTTCGAGTGCAGAAGCATGGATCACAAGGTGGCTAGTTGTCCGAAGAAGAGTGAGATTCGGGGTGCTCAGGTGTGCTACCACTGCAGGGAGCCTGGGCATATCAAGCCCAAGTGTCCGAAGCTGCAGTAGATGATGGTAGCTGCAGTGCAGCCGTTGGCGGTCCAGCCCTTGGCCCAGATTGTAGCGGTGCCACGAGTTTTCACTTCGGTAGAGGCGAGCGGTTCTAGCGTCTGACCGATCACAGGTAAATTTTATACTTGTTCTTTTAATTTCTTGTGATGATTGAATTTAGTCTGTTTGGAAATTGTGTGTTTGCGCTAGAGTGTCGGGTCTTAAAGCACATGGGATTTGTGTTTGGACCTTAGTTGTGGGCGGTTGTGAGTCCCACGTGTTGTTTGATTCGGGAGCTACGAATAGCTTCATCACTCCGGAGAGTGCGGAGGGCAGCGGGATCAGGAGCGATTCCGGAGAGAAACCGGGAGTAGTTAAGGTTGCTGGTGGCAGGACGTGAGCTATTTTTGGGCGGGCTCGTAGATGTACTGGTGGCGGGAGAGTTGATGCCAGCAGACTTGGCTATTAGTCCGGTGGAGCTGTATGATGTCATTCTCGGGATGGATTGGCTGGATCGGTATAGGGTCCATCTGGATTGTCATCGGGGACGGGTGGTGTTTGAGCGAGAAGCAGGGAGGTTGGTGTTTTAGGGTGTGAGACCGACTTCCGGGAGTCTTATGATTTCAGCGATACAGGCCGAGCAGTTGATTGAGATGGGCTGTAAGGCGTATCTGGCGACGATAGTGATGCCGGAGACTGTTGGAGAGGTTGCAGTTGGGGATATTCGGGTTGTTCAGGATTTCTAGGACGTGTTTTAGTCGTTGTTGGGATTGCCACCGTCGCGGTCGGATCTATTTACGATTGAGTTGGAACCTGGAACGACTCCTGTATCCAAGGCTCCTTACCGTATGGCTCCAGCAGAGATGGCAGAGCTGAAGAAGCAGCTGGATGATCTGTTAGGGAAGGGATTCATCCGGCCTAGTGTTTCATCGTGGAGAGCGCCAGTGTTGTTCATGAAGAAGAAGGATGGGAGTTTTCGGTTGTGCATCGATTACCAGGGACTTAACCGGGTCACTGTGAAGAACAGGTATCCTCTGCCGCGCATTGATGAGTTGTTGGATCAGTTGCGAGGGGCTACTTGGTTCTCCAAGATCGACTTGGCTTTGGGTTATCATCATATCCCAATTGATGAGGCGGATGTTAGGAAGACGATATTCAGGACGAGATACGAGCATTATGAGTTTGTGGTAATGCTATTCGGTTTGACGAATGCGCCAACAGCGTTCATGCGGTTGATGAACGGGGTGTTCCAGGAATATCTGGACGTGTTTGTGATCATCTTCATTGATGATATCCTGGTGTATTTGAGGAGTCCTGAGGAGCACGAGGTGCATTTGAGGATAGTTTTGGAGAAGTTGCGGGAACAGAAGCTGTACGCGAAGTTGAGTAAGTGCAGTTTCTGGCAGTGGGAGATAAGTTTTTTTGGCCAGGTTAATCTAGTTGCAGATGCGTTGAGTCGGAAGAGGGTTACTTCGGCTTAGGAGCGTCATATGGAGGCTCTGGTGAGCAAGATTAGTACGTTGAGGGTATGTGTTATCTCACAGGAGCCGTTGGAGTAGAAGCAGCTAACCAGGCAGATTTGTTGAGCAGGATTTGAGTTGTTTAGGAGGAGGATCAGGGTTTGATTGATGCTTCTAAGACGGCCGGTTCAGAGTATGTGGTCTCAGCGAGTGGGATGATACTGGTGAATGGATGGGTTTGTGCACCCAAGGACGAGGATCTGAGGCAGGAGATCCTGAGGGAGGCTCATTCGAGCATGTTATCAATTCATCCGGGACCGACCAAGATGTATCGTGATCTGAAGCGGTATTATCACTGGGTCGGGATGAAGAGAGATATAGCTAACTGGGTTGCAGCGTGCAACATGTGTCAGTTGGTGAAAGCTGAACACCAGGTTCTGAGTGGTATGTTGCAGAGTTTGCCTATCCCGGAGTGGAAGTGGGATATGATTACCATGGATTTCGTGATGGGGTTGCCAGTGTCGCAGACATATGATGCGATTTAGGTGATTGTGGATCGTCTGACCAAGTCAGCACATTTTCTGGTCATCAAGAAGACCGACAGAGCGGTAGTGTTGGCTAGGAAGTATGTGCGGGAGATAGTGAGGCTGCACGGGGTGCTAGTGAGTATTGTCTCAAACAGGGATCTGAAGTTTTCTTCAGAGTTCTGGTGGGCGTTCTAGGCTGAGATGGGCACTAAGGTACATATGAGTACATCGTATCATCCTCAGATGGATGAGCATTCTGAGAGGACAATTCAGACATTAGAGGACCTATTGAGGATGTGTGTGATGGATTATGGTGGTCATTGGGCAGATTATCTGAACCTGGTAGAGTTTGCGTATAACAACAGTTACCAGACGAGTATTGGGATGACTCCATATGAGGCTCTGTATGGGAAGCCGTGTAGGACACCATAATGCTGGACTCAAATGGGGGAGAGGAGCATCTTTGGTGCAGATTTTTTTCAGGAGACGACAGAGAAGATCCGTGTCTTGAGGCTGAACATGAGAGAGGCTCAGGATCGACAGAAGAGTTATGCCGATAGGAGACGGAAGGAGCTAGAGTTTGAGCTGGGAGGTCTGGTGTATCTCAAGGCAGCTATGTTGAGGGGTCCTAATAGATCCATTTTGGAGAATAAGCTGAGTCCGAGGTTTATGGGCCCGTTCAAGGTTGTGGAGCGGGTCGGACCGGTAGCTTATTGATTGGAGTTATCTCAGAGTATGAAAGCTTTTCACAAAGTCTTCCATGTTTTGATGCTGCGAAAGTGTCTACATGAGTCTGAGGAGGTGTTGGCTAGGGTCTCGGAGGATCTTCAGCCCAACATGACGTTGGCGGCGAGGCCTGTGAGGGTTCTCAAGAGGAGGTCAAGGTGCTGCGTCAGAAGAGTATACCGTTGGTGAGAGTCGTGTGGGACTTTGACGGTATTGAGGAGGAGACTTGGGAACCAGAAGCGTTGATGAAGACAAAGTTCTCAAAATGGTTCGAGAAGCAAGCGGTGGCTTGAGTGTCTCTTCTGGTTTTCAGAGTCTGTTTAGCATGTGGCTATGAGTTGTATGTATTTTTTCGTTTTGTGGTTATAATGATTATACATTTTGAGATTTAATAAGATGAGTTGTTCCTTATTAGATGTGTTATAAGACATGTGTTCTTATGGTATGACTGGTTGGGTCATAGATTGTGTTGACTGGTAGGTCATGTAGAGGCTAGCGATAGAGTTCTATGTGAGTTAGAACTTGTCTATCGGCTAGGGAGGCTAGAAATGGAAGTTGTATGTGAGTTAGGGCTGTCAATGTTCTAGGAAGATTATCTGGGGATGAGGTTCTATGTAAGTTAGGACTTGTGATTCCCTGGATGGCACTGGGAAATAGGGGAATTATGTGAGTTAGAACATGCCTATTTTCTAGGGGGAGTCTGGAATAGAAGTCTTATGTGAGTTAGGACTGTCTTTTATAAGGACTCTATGGAAACACCTAGGTGATTCCGGTCGGCTGGTGCTTATGATGCATGTTACAGAGAGATTGCTCCAGGGGATGTGTGATTCTCCTGGATATACTTGAGGGGACAGTGAGGTTCTCTCCAGGGGATGTGTGATTCTCCTGCATATATTTTGAGGGGCCGAAGCCTCTCTAGAGGATGTGTGATTCCTCTGCAGCCATATCTTGACGGTCTGTATGTCCCGAGAGTGGGGAGGGCTGGAGCATACCTGGAGCTGGATGGACTGCAGTCCTAAAGGCAGAGGGGGTATGATATACATTGAGAGCTCAAAAGGTGACGATCCTAAGAACGGGGTGGTGTATATAGATATGAGTATTGTGCAATAGAGTCTGTATTGTGATTATAAGTATAAGACTGGATGAACTTCGGGGATCGGGAGTGGATCTCAGGTGGTGCTGACCGGGTTGGGTCAGGATTGCAGCCGTGGTGAGATGGTGCAATGTGGCTAGTAGGAGCCTAGTAGAGCTTGGGGATCAGGTGTGATCTCGAGTGGTGCTGACCGAGGGTCAGGAGAGTGGATGTGGATGTCGAGTCTAAGGTTTTTGCTGACGTTTATAACCTTGGTTCGGACAACCCTGGTGACATATGTAGCGCCGTTGGTCGTACATGTTCTTGTTTGATTGTTGTGCGATCATTTAGTCCAATTCGGGGTCAACAGTTGGTCATGCATGTTCTTGTTTGATTGTTAGGCGATCAATCGGGCAGTTCTAATCCGGACCAAGGGCATTGCATCGTTGATTTTCCCTGGTGAATCTGGTCGGGTTCTAGGCGGAAGTGTTAACCCTGGTGGGGGAGAATTGTAACGTCTGTGAACAAAAAAGTGGATTTTGCTTGGGTGTGTCGATCGACACAGGTGCTTGTCGATCGACACGGGTGTTTTGACTTGTGAGAAGTTGGGTTTTGGGACGTTGTGTCGATCGACACAGTGAGGCCTATCGATCGACACGAGATTAAATTGAACCGACAGGTTTAGTTTTTGATCGCACGGTTTGGCGATCGGTTTAGGAAACCCTAGGGCTCGGGTATATAAGAGGATCAGTCGGGACTTGTCTCTCTTTTGGCCGTATTTTCAGAAGAAATCAGAGTGACTTTGGAGAGAAATCAGAATCAGAGGGTTGAGTGAGTTCTGATGATTTCTGGAGAAGGATTAATCGGTTGAGGCTTGTTCTTGGGGTTATAGGAGCGTGGGAGGATTGAGAGTGGAGGATTTCGTGTTAGGGGAAGGAAATCAGAAGGGTTCGGTCTGTGTTCGTCGAGTTCTTTGCTCGTTCTTCGCTCGTTCTTCACGTTCTTCCTCTTTTCAATCCGTTTTCAAGGTGAGTGCGTGACCGTAGGTTTATCTGGGTAAAGGATTAGATAGAATGCGATTGCTTGGTGGTTTCGTGTGTTTTTTTGATCGAAATTGTGCAGGAGACTCGATGAATCGCGATGGATTCGAGCCATAAGAGGATATGCTCGTTACCTGGGTTCTGCGATGTCGTGTCGATCGACACCATGGTGGTGTGTCGATCGACACAGTAGTGTATCGATCGACACCTAGTGTTGTGTCGATCGACACGGTGCTCCTGGACTGGTTCATTGTTGATTGTTCGTGTATGCTTGTTGTATGCTCATCCTGGTATTGTATCTCTTGCTTATGCGTGTGTGTATAACCTATAGACGGGATGACCGCCTCGCTGAGTATTTATGATAATACTCACGCAACTCTTTTTGCTATGTGTTATAGGTAAAGAGAAAATGTGATCGTGGAATCATGGCCAGGAAGAAGAGATGATTTAGGGACTCGTTGGGTGTTATTGTTTTATGGAATTTCTAGGTTGTTAGTAATTCTGGAACTTGTTGGAATATTGACTTTGTTATGGTTTGAACTGGATTAGTAATTTAATAAAGTATGAGATCTATTGAATTGAAATTTGTTGATGATTGTTATTGTTTTTCGCGTTACTTGTCTTGTTGACCCAGTGAAGATTATTATCTGTGATAATAGTAATCCGAAGGGAAAATTTTTAAAATTTTGGGTTGGGTTGTTTATGAAGAACAACAATCCCAACCTCGCTGCTTACATGTCTGACTCCTCTGCCTTGGATGCTTCTGGACCAGCCACAACCACACCTCAGGTTGAAGACAGCCCTTGATAACTCTATTATGTTTCTCAAACTTTCAAACTTTATAACTCTATTATGTTATGTATCTTTGTACTCTCCTATGTATGTTTTGTACTCTCCTATGTATAACTTCTTCTCTTTTATGCTAATTTTTTGTAGTTTTAAAACTTTGTATTCTTCTTTTGATTTAAGTATCTCAAATCAAAACACAGATGTGTGACAAAAAAATGACCAAATTAGCAACTAAATTTGACTATAAAGAGACCAAAAAAATTAAAGGCGTCGCAAATTAGTGGCTAACAAGTGACTCTTTAGGGTTTATTTTGTGACTAGTCAAGACATTTCGAAGAGTCTCTAATATGTCGCTAATTTACGACTACATTTGTCGTCACAAATTAGTATCAATTTAACGACTACTTTTGTCGTCACAAATTAGTATTAATTTAACGACTGCACAACTTGTCGCTACTTAGTGGTTATTTTCCCACCACATCATCCTAAAATAGTCGCTAATTTGCGACAACATAGATATTGTCACAATGTAGTGGCTAATTTGTGACTACAATCATCTCGTCACAACATAGTCGCTTTATTGCGACGACGATTATACAGTCCCAAAACAGTCGCTATTTTGCTACTACAAACTTGTTGTCACCAAGTAGTCGCTAATTAGCGACTAATTTGTGACTGCCTAAATTAGCGACGATCGTTTAGCGACTACCAATTTTAGTCACTAAGTAGTCGCAAAGAGGTCATTTGTGACCATTTTGTGACTAATTCGGGTGTCACAAATGATATGTTTTGTTGTTGTAACGCCCGTGAACCAAAAAATGAATTTTTGGTTGGTGTCGATCGACACATGTGTGTATGTTGATCGACACGGGTGTTTGGACTTGTGAGGAGTCAGATTCTAGGTGGTGTGTCAAACGTGTGTCGATCGACACGAGTTGAAATTGGACCGACCGGTTTGGTTCCAATTGTCCGGTTCGGCGGACTGGTTAGGGAAACCCTAGGGTTGGAGTATAAAAGCCTTCACCCGTGTTTCTGGTCTAGTTTTGGCAGAAATTAGAGAGAAAAACAGAGATTTGGTGTTCTTGAGTGTTTGGGAGATTCCTGTTTGTTCTTGGGCATTGGAGGCTTGATTTTTGGTGTGTGGGGTTCGTGTTCTGCTCGATTGTTGGGGATTTCCGGATTGGAGGCTGTTTTCATCACGTTCTTCGTGAAACCTCATTCTTTTTCTTCCCGAAATCGAGGTGAGTGCGTGACTGTAGGCTTACATATGTGTAAGGAATGGGTAGAATGCGATTGCTTGTTGGATTTCGTGTGTTCTGTGAATGAAATTGTATAGGAGACTCGATGAATCGCGACGGATTCGAGCCACGAGAAGATAGGCTCGTTTTTTGGTTATGCGATGTCGTGTCGATCGCCACCAGGGTGCTGTGTCGATCGACACGGGGCTGTATGTCGATCGACACCTAGTGGTTGTGTCGATCGACACGGGCTGTGTATCGATTGACACCTAGATTGTGTCGATCGACACAGAGTTCCTGGATTGGTTCGTGTTTGATTGTTTCGTGAATGCTTGTGTATGCTCATCCTGGTATTGTATTTATTGTTTATGCTTGTGTATAAATAGCCTGTAGATGGGATGACCGCGTCGCTGAGTATTTGTGATAATACTCACGTAACTCTTTTTGCCATGTGTTGCAGGTAAAGAGAAAATATGATCGTGGAATCATGGCCGGGAAGAGGAGATGATCTAGTGCCTCATCTGAGTGGTCGTAGCGTTAGAATTGTTAGGTTGCTAGTAGATTATGAAATTGTTGTCATTGGATTATTCTGGAATTGATTGAATTGAATATTGTTCTTATTGAATTGATCGGTTTAGGTAATTAATAAAGTATGAGATTTATTGATTTGGTTGTTATTGTTGATTTTAATTGTTTCTGCGTTGCTTGTGTCGGCCCAGTTGAAGATTATGATCGGTGATGATCATAATCTGGAGGGAAATTTTTTAAATTTTTAGGTCGGGTCGTTTCACTTGTAGTGCTATCCTTTATTTATTGCTTTGCTATCTATGTTTTCATAAACCCTAAAACCAAATAATATATTTTTACTTAGCTTAATTCGCATCTTATAGATTTGTATCGCATCATCCTTGGGTCCATAGTGGTTCGATCTCTAAGTACTACAATTGTCTATTGTGTACTTGCAGTTTCTCTAAGGTTATAAATTTAAAGCTTGCATGCATCAAAATCAACCCCACCAATTGTGATTACATGGTGCATGTTTACTTTTTTTTATTAGATTGTGGTAAGTATGTCCCCGATGGAGAGCATACAAAAGTTGTTTATGTTTATGTCCATGTGAAGAGGGACCACCAAGGAGAGTCAGCTATGGCGGGAAAAGAAAATGCTTTAAATCTCTAGAGAGATTTTGTGGGTTTTAGGCGTGTGTCATTTCTGAGTGGATACTCTATTAGGTGAGTCCAGGAATTGTTTTTGGAAAATGATACACGAGAGATGCGTCCATTTTAGAGATGCACATCCGAGTGCTTTAAAGGTTTTAAATTACAGTTTTTTCGTGAAACATGTGTAGAGAGAAACTGGCCCTGGTGTGATATATCCAAGCAATGAAAAATATTAAATTAATTTTCCATTTTCAAGAAAGTTGAAATCAGTCGCTGATAAAAACAATCTCTAAGGTACTTTGCCAACGCCTAAAGAGTTTTCTAATGACCATTATCTAGGAGACATATATTGATCGTTTAGAAAACGTTCATGCGTTAAGAACAAAGGAGTGATGTAAAAATAAATATATGGCCTTAAAGACATATATAAGTAAAGCTTATGATCGGGTAGAATGAACTTTATTAAGAATCTTGTCAAAAAGTTGAAAAATTTGATCACATGGCTGGTCTTAATAAACGGACAACGAAAAAGCCACATAATTCTTCCTAAAAGACTAAGGCAAGGAGATCCTTTACCGACATATCTAATCTATTATGCATGGAAGTGATGTAGTTATGCAAGTTTTAAATTTATAACCCTAAAAGAAGTTGCAAGTGCACAGGAAAACACAGCAATACTTAGGGATCGATCCAGTGGACATTAGAAAAATGATTTAAAGATGATCCACTATGAATCTATAAGATACGAATTAAGCAAAGAGAAAATATCAATTGGTTTTTTTGCTTTATAAAAACGTGATAAACAGAATAAAAGCAAGAAAGCAAGAAAGCTGAAAATCAAAGATCTTCACTAAGGATCGGATCTAGAGTGATTTTTGCAAAGTTTTGGTACGAAAAATGAATACTGGTAGGTTTTCTATGGGTGGAGGTCGATATTTATAGGAAAACTCCATGGAAACTTTGTTCTACCTCTCTTCGCTGCTTGTAGACCATGTTGTCGCATGAAAAATACGTGGCAAACAAGTTTTGCACCCATCCTACGCTTAGACACACTACCGCGATGACGAAGAGACCCCGCGTCCCGACTGAATCTCTCTCATTCGTGACTGACTGACTTGACCCACGGGCACACTGCATCGACCCGCTGTAAGCAAAAACTGATCAGCAGAGTATATCTCGTCCCATACTTCATTTTACTCGATGAAATTCGGGTTTTCTTGGATCAAAATTCTTCTTAAGACTCTCTTATTATTCTCTGTCCGCCTGTAGGCATCACGAGGATTATTACAGTTAGGGTGCTTGAAGAGGGCGAAGGAATATCTATGTGCGTAGATTGGAAACTTACTTTTTGTGTAGTATGTCGATACCAACTTGTGGCAAAAATATGTACCTCAACCCTCAAAATGTATGGAAAATCTTTGGCTTTTTTGTTTACACGGTATATGTTTATTTGTTCCACTGATTCGTGTAGTTTTATCCCCGAGGAGATCATATGAGATATTTTCACGCTTGCGAAAATGATGCTTTAGATGTCCGGAGAGACCTTGTGGAGTTTAGATGTGTGTGTCCTTTAAGAAGAAGTGAGATTGGACGCTATAAGATGAGTCCGCGGAAGGCAATTGGCATAGGATACACAAGTGATACATCCACCTTTGAAATGCACATCCAAGACGTTCAATTGTAAATGTTTGAAAATATATTTTTGTCGTCAAACATGTTTAGAGATTAACTAGCCATATTGAGACATATCCAAATGAAAAAAATACAATAAGAATCACATTAATTTTTTGGAAAAATTAATATAATTCACAGCCGCCAGTTTGAAATACAAGAAATGGAAATCAAAGCTTCTATAGTAATGTAAATGCCTATCCAACCATCTTTGTTGAGTTGCGGAGAAGCCAAAGACAACCTCAAACAAGCAAATCTTAATAAAGCAAACTCAGGTTGCATAACGATATATGTTTTTCAATAACGAAATGTATAAATATTTTTATAGTATATATCACAATAAGAATCATATACTAATAAAAATACATATATACACAATAGATAATCATTACAACTATAAAAATAAAAAACTTTTTAATATATCAGAAAAATAGATTTTATGATAGGTCTAAAGTATTATATTTAGTTGGGTTTAAAAATTTAAACATGTATTAATGGATTTATCTTATAAATTAATAAGTATATGTAGAGAATGTCCACCATGACATATACTTTTAATTGAAATATTTTGACTGGTTAACTTAAATAATGTGTAATTTAAAATTGTTAATTGATTGATACATATAAATTTTTACTCTAATGTCTTCTTAATTAATATATACAAGAGAGAGCGTTAAAGCCAGATCTCCATCAAATATCAACATCCCCATCTTCTGATCCAACAAGAGAGAGCGTTAAAACCTCCATCCACGCTTTGGATCTTATATCACCTAGACTAACACACTAAACCAATATTCACGCACTACAAGAAAACAGTCAATTTCCTAGGGAAATATGGTTGTCGGTTTGAGATGGTCGGAAACTCAAATCCGTCGGAAATCCGTCGGAAATTTCTGACGGATTTCCGAGGAAACTAATTTCCGACGGATTTCCGAGGAATTTCCGAGGAACATGATATTTCGAGAACTTCTGACGGATTTCCGAGGGCACAAATTTCCGAGGGATTTTCGAGGGGCCATTATTTCTGAGGGATTTTCGAGGGCCCCTTTTCCGACGGATTTCCGAGGAATCCATTTTCCGACGGATTTCCGAGGGCCCCTTTTCCGACGGATTTTCGAGGACCTTGTGAATTAATTAATTTAATAATTTAATAATTTTATTGAATAATTTATATTTATTAATAATTTATAAATTTCATAATAATTAAAAGAAATTATAATAAAATTAATTTTAAAAATTATTCTAATCGTAAAGTTAATTGTTTTTAAATATTACAAAACATAATTTTAAAAAAAAACTAAAATAAATCACATTTGAGGCGGAGGCGGTGGCGGGGGAAACGATTCCGGATATTGAGACGCGAGGAATTTTTGGAGTTGGGAGAGTGTCGCTCGGGTCTCATCAAATTGTTTCTTAAGCTGAACATTTTCTTCCTTAAGTTCTACAATTTGTTGAATAAGTTCAGTGTCTCGGGGAAACACCGAAGAAGACATACTCTCTTCTCGAGATGGCAAGTTTCCTAAACCGGGTCTGCGACCCTTGATTAAGGGAATTTCCTACGTAAAAAAAAAGAGAATAAGTATATACCATCAATGAAAAATAAATTAATAAAATATTTAGTAATATTAAAAAATACCTCAAGGCATAAGCGTTTGATTTCGTCCCGAGGTAAATCGACTGTAGACGATGAGCCATCTTGGGAGAGTTGCGTAAGCCGCTCCATCTTCCGAAGCTTGATCTTCTCGATCCGCTCTTGGACAACCGCATCTTGATTTTGTCCGGTTTGCTTGCTAGTATGCGTTTCTTCCATCACTTCTAGCCAATCCGGTTCAACTCCCTTCTTTTTCGCCTACACGAAAAAGTTATAAATCTAAAAATTAATTATTAAAAAAAAAGTTTTAAAAATTTACCATTCTCCTTTCGTGTCGTCTAAAAGAAATAGAACCCGCATCATGGGTCACTATTCCTTTTCCACCTCGCTCGCTCTTACGATTCTTCGAGTTTTGTGAGGAAATAGTTTTGGTTTCATCAAATGTTAATGGGGGATGGAGAATATATAGACGAAATTTCCGACGGATTTTCGACGGATTTCAGAGGATTTTTAAATTGCAACGGCTAAACCAACGGATACATTAATGGCTAGGAGGGCAACGGATATATTTGCCGACAGTCCTGAGAAATCCGTCGGAAATCCCTCAGAAAATTCAAAAAATTCCGACACTTTCCGGCAGACGGGAATCCATCGGAAATTGTAGAGGGATTTCTGAGGGGTTGTTTTTCCTCGGAAATTCCTCAGAAATCCGTCGGAATTCGGTCGGAAATTTCTGAGGGAATTTTTTCCGTCGGAAATTCCGTCTGAAATATCCACTCTTTCTTGTAGTGACGCTATGATACCATGCGTAGGAATTTTTATTTTTTCTTAGAAATATCACAAAAACAATCACCAATAGAAGGCAACGTCATTATCCTCATGACCACTCAAGACAACGGTGTTAGTGTTTGACAGCCGGTTATAGAAGCTATGAAAATCAAAGCGGTGAGATAATCTAGGGATATAAGAGTATGTTCTCCGATACCGCGAAGACACGGAGCTCGTCGGAGTTCCAGAGACTTGCTAACCGTAATAGCAAATCATGTTCTGCTTTTTCCTATACCTTCATAAAACTGTCTCCTTCATGCATATCAAATTTCAAAATCGTCCAGGCTGATATAGTGCTCCATTCATTCCATGAACTGAACAAGTCATGTTCTATCTTCTTTTCATCGTTCTTCTCAAAAACACATGTTTGTATTTTTTAAATTTTTTGTAAAAGCTTGAAAAATTCATAAATAGATAAAATAGTGAATAAAAATGTTTAGAAAAATAAAATTAAATCCAAGAACTTAGAATAAGCAAATTAATAAAATCAAAAACATAAATATGGGTTGCCTCCCATAAATATGAGTGATACTTCGTTAAGATCAATATTCGACGAATTCTCCATAATGATTTATTGCTCCGGTGAGTTTCAAACTCTTCTCTTTCGTTTTTGTCTCTCTAATGAACGTGAGAGTGGAACAACAAATTGAACAAATATAGTTAATAAAATTCTCAGACATAATAGGATACCATAGAAATACAATCAACAATAAGTGTAAGAACACGTACGCACTTGATATCATGATGTAGCTGGAATTTTGAAAACAAAAGAACAACAAAAAATTAAATCATCACAATGGATCATTAGCTAAATACAACGAACTCATAAAACAACCAAGAGATACGAACACAATATGAGTAAAACGGAAATTAGTAAATAACGAACACAAGAAATCACCACAGCTAGAAAGGAATTGATCTTAATCGAATACCGACACATATATATATAAATTAAGGGTTACATGAATCGAATAAAGTAAATATATAATAATAGAAGATTAGCATTAATATAAATCTAGATTCATAAGAGAATAATCTTTCATAAGGGAATAATATAAATCGTATAATATTGCTTATATACTATAATTAGATCATAAGAGAAGGAAATAAAGCCCAAACCCAAATATTAGTAACCCAATACACATCCCAAAACCAAATCAAACGATCGAATTAATAGTCAAATTGAAAATATATTTAGATGGCGAAAGAGATAATTATGGTGTTTTTTTAAAGGGTACCACAGTAATCAACTACCTCCAAATCGATGAAAAACCGTCACGTAGAATAACTTACTTCATATAAAATATAATAGACATATATATATATATATATATATGTATGATTTATTTTCGAAACTTCAAAATATTTAATAATAAAATTTCATAACTTTAATTTACTTGATCTTACGAGTTACCATAACATCCAAAATTTAGACGATGTAATTAATGAAGAATTCGTATTTACAAATGGAAGTGCTAGGAAATTCGAAAAGTTTCTTGCTTAAGTGACGTCGAGTTTATTAAATTGACAACATCAAAGTCTAAATATTCAAATATGAAGTATGGTAAGGGGTAGTTACCAAAGACATATTCATCATAGACAAATTCTGAAGCAAATTAATTTGACTAACTAAAAAATATAACATTATAACTATTGATCGAAGAAACATTCATAAACTTCAATATATAAAATCCACTTGTTGCTGCCGTAACTGCTATATATTGATTCGTTTCTAGTACAATCAATCCATTCAAAAATAAACTGGTTGAATAATAAGAATAGAACGCATACAAGTTAAATCGACATGGCCAATTGTAATAATTGGTCGTCTCTACTGATGTTGGTATTGGCCTTGTATGCCATTGCTGCTCATACAAGTGCCCAATACACATACTCGCCACCATCACCACCACCATACGTTTATAGTTCTCCTCCATACGTCTATAGCTCTCCCCCTCCTCCTCCATACGTTTATAGCTCTCCACCACCTCCTCCTTATGTTTACAAATCCCCCCCTCCTCCTCCTTACATCTATAGCTCTCCACCACCTCCACCATATGTTTACAAATCTCCGCCACCACCTCCTTACGTCTACAGCTCACCACCTCCTCCTCCTTATGTTTACAAATCGCCGCCTCCTCCTCCATACGTGTACAACTCTCCACCTCCTCCACCTTATGTTTACAAATCACCCCCTCCTCCTCCATACGTCTATAGCTCCCCACCTCCTCCTCCTTATGTTTACAAGTCACCTCCACCTCCTCCATACGTCTACAGCTCCCCACCTCCTCCTCCTTATGTTTACAAATCTCCCCCTCCTCCTCCATACGTTTACAGCCCTCCACCACCTCCTCCTTATGTTTACAAATCTCCGCCTCCCCCTCCATACGTTTATAGCTCTCCACCACCTCCACCATATGTTTACAAGTCGCCACCACCACCTCCTTACGTCTACAGCTCTCCCCCTCCTCCTCCATACGTTTATAGCTCTCCACCACCTCCGCCATATGTTTACAAGTCGCCACCACCACCTCCTTACGTCTATAGCTCTCCACCTCCTCCTCCTTATGTTTACAAATCTCCCCCTCCTCCTCCATACGTCTACACCTCTCCACCACCTCCACCTTATGTTTACAAGTCCCCACCACCACCTCCTTACGTCTACAGCTCTCCACCTCCTCCTCCTTATGTTTACAAATCTCCCCCTCCTCCTCCTTATGTCTACAGCTCTCCTCCACCACCACCTCCTTACGTCTACAGCTCTCCACCTCCTCCTCCTTATGTGTACAAATCTCCCCCTCCTCCTCCTTACGTCTACAGCTCTCCACCACCTCCTCCATATGTTTACAAGTCTCCACCTGCACCTCCAAGCTATAGTTATAGCTCTCCCCCTCCCCCATACTAAGCGAATAAAAGATGAATCGGGTGTCAATAGTAAATTGTTTTGGTTAATTGATCGACAGTTGTATTCATGGATTAAAAACTTTCTCATTCGATACTCTCGTTTAAAACTAATATATAGTTGATTGTGTTGTACTCTCGTGCATGTTTGTTATTTGATTTGATGTTTCCAATAATGTTGTTACAGATTTCAAAAGGTCAATGTTCTTGTTATCAATTTATTGCTATTGAATAAATTTTGTAACTCTAGTTGAGTTAGTTGAAATAATTTCTGTAAAACCAAAAACTACAGAGACACATTGTGTGTAACACAAAGTAATCTTAACAAAATAACAAGAGCTATATTAGAAATCTCTTAAACAATCGTTTCAAACTTGTTTAATCAAGTTTATACCACATAAACATTAGTTCGTATCTGACCAGTTACTAGATTAATCTAGATACAAAAAGGAAAATATCCTCTCTCAAATAAAAGGATTAAATCATAAAACAAAATCTGCTTTGAGATTATCTTCAAGTACATGCTCTCCAAATATATTTTTGATATTTATCTCAATTTTACGTGCCACATCAGCATCAACTGACCCTAATTGATTTTGTTCCAACAAGCTGCTTCTTGTTCCAACAACTCGTTCAGTAGGTAATAGCTTCTGGCAAAAAACTATGTTACCTCCATCCCCAGACTGTATTTAAAGTTTTTGTATTATTTTACCACTTTTACTGTCTATTAACTATGATTTCTATTCACTATTATAAAGCTTTTCTGCCAAAAGAGCTTTTCTCATATAATTTTCTCATATATATAGGTCTTAAGGTCTTAACAGATTAAACTATAAAAAAAATGCAAAAAAGAGAAAATGGAGTGTTATCTATGATACAACTATTTATTCAAGTCAAAGGAACCAACACAAGTCATTATATCTTGAAGATAAAGCATATTCTTAAGTTGGACAGAACATATAGGCTAGAAGTTCATTGATGAACAGAGGAACAAATCAACTTTGAATCTAATGAAACTTGGTGGGAGGATATCCCTTTGAATTAGCTTTCCAATGGAGTTGAAATTACATTAATTGGAGCTGTATTTTGGAAGATATACTGGAATTACTGAAGACATGTCAAACTGCCTTAGAAGAAGCGAGTGCAGAAAGGAGCCTAGCACCGGGCCGCCTCGTGGGCGGATGATCCAGACCATTGCCGACATTCATGAAGTCTTATAGAAGACCTCAACACCGTGGTCACGAAACCCGACCGATGGTTTGACCGATGGTTGAGCGGTTTTGACCGAAAATACACTTTTGCCCTAAACTAAACCCTGGCCGACTTAGGACCTCTTCAACCGTTATATATACTTGCATTTAGCCTCTCTAGGAAGTTAAGGCAGCCGACTAAACAACCATAAATCAATACCTAAACATGTATTTCGTTTTACTCTCTTCTTTATTTATATTTGATTTTAATAGTCTTTAATGGTAGATTTACTTTGTTCTTCAACAAAAAGAGGAGATCTAATCCCTTACGCTTTCACTACAAGAAATATGGTCATTCTTAGCTCATGATTAACGCTATGATAGGGGTATGATAGCATTTTCATAAACGCTATAATAGTCGGAGCTATCTTAGGTACCTCCTCTACAATAGCAGTTTTTGCAATGCTATTATAGGTTGTTCAATAATAGCATTAGTAAAATGTTTTTATATATCTTTTCGTAGCTTATTATAAATGTTGTAATATATTATGTTGTAGCATTTTTTTTATTGCCATATCATATTTAGTTATAACTCTTAACTTTTGCTATGATCTATTGTTTTGCAGCTTTTTATATGCATATTATTCCAATTTCTTTGAATCCTTTTTGTAAAATATATTTAATTGAATCTATATATGATTTATATATTTTATAAATCATCCAAAACATCCACAAATCTTACATAACATCAATCCAAGTCTTAAACTAACATCACAAGTCAAAAACACAAAAACATATCTTATGCCATTTAAAATCGACAACCAAAACTACAAACTTGAAGAGCAAGTTGATCTCACAGCTTTACAGTCTTGTGCCTTTGCAGCAAACTCAGCTTGCCTAGTCTCTTCTTGTGTCTTAATACTTTCAAAGACCTACAAGAAATTTAGCCATTAGGCCTGCAGGCTGCAGCAATCAAACAAAGAGAGTAACCAATAACAAGGTTTTAAACTCAACTCAAATCTTATGCTTCAATTAAAACAGGCCAGTCAATAACATAACAGAGACACCAAAGCAATCATCAACTCCACACATCAAACTACTTACATATTTAGCAAACTACAAATATATTCTCTGAAGTTCAGACATTAATCGATTACTCTCCTCCACCTGGTCAGATATTAAAAAAACATAAAAAGTCAGAGAAGCTAAAACACGCTTACCACCAAAAGTCCATGTTGAGGACATAAATCACACTCTCTGTCCAAATTATTCCCCAAGTAACTAAAAAGATTCAAATCTAACGACACATTGTGCAGCATTGAATTTAATTAAGGAGACAGAAGACTTATAAACAACTCTAACATCCAAATTTACTCATTTCCATTCCCTAACAATGGTTGATATGCCCAAAAAAAACTTAACCTTTGAAGAAAACTTAAATTGATGAAATAAAGTGAATGAGAAAGCATCTATACACTATGATTTTTCTCATTTGCAGCAATTTTAAAGAGAGATAAGCTAAATATGAACACAGACCGGTTGCTTGATATAGAAAAGAATTCAAATATAGAAAAGAGTATAACATTATTGGTTGTGAGTTCAGAAAAGGATCCCACCAGCATAGTTGGTGTTTTTACAGGACTGTTAACTTTTTAAGAGGAGCAATGGCAAACGTACTAAGAAGCTTATAAAGAGAGAACATAGTTTCAACATTAGCAAAGACCAATACTAAAATGAACATTTTCAGAGAAGTGGACAAAGATTTTTACATTCTTTGAATGTTTGGTAAATTCCCCAGCTCTGGAAGTAACTTGCATGAAATCTGATTGTATTCCACAACCTTAAAAACCAAACGTTCCAGAAATGAAAATTTGAATCAGCTAATTACCAAAGCATGAATTATCTGAAATATTTTTGAAGAGACAAAGATCTGAATCTTAATCAGTTAATTACACAACTTCTATCTTATTTGAACAAAAAGTCAAACAATATTCAAGCATTCAGCTAAGAAATAAAGCAACGAGAACCATTGAATCACCAACTTTTGACCAAAATGGGATTCAAATCCTCCAAAATAAGAAAGATCTCTACTTTCAAAATAGAAATAACAACTTTAGGTTCCTAACAATTGATTCCAGACATTACAAGACGAACCCAAATCAAGTGAAAGCTTGAAACCTTTGTTTGATTTTGCATTTGATATAGATGAAGCAAACTCATATATTACTGTATAAACACATCCAGATTTCAGAGTGTGAAAATGAAAACGAGCAGAGAGACAAAGCTAAGACAAGCGTTTTAAAGATATAAACCGTTTGGTGTACAACTCCACTATATCATAACAAGTTAGAATTTAAGCCAAGGAAAAACAAAGAATTTACAGAGAACCTGATTATTCCATGAAGTGGCCATAAGTATATTGGCTCTTGGATTAAAACTTAAGCTTGAAACAGAATCTCCTGGTGATGAAGCTACCTGCAGGACAATGGAAACCTCTGGGAAACTTATCAAGTAAAATACCCGCTTGAAGGAATCTTTAAATTCAGAATGGCCAACACTTTCAGACAGAACAACAAGGCCACCAGTTCACATCTTTTGATTACAACATCGCAGATATTTTAGCTAAGAAATATCAAATTTCAATTTTCAATATCAAGCATATGTAAACTAAGGAAAAACGTGAGCTTACTTGGAGATTTTGGATAAATCGCATAGTATAAGATTGAGACAAAAGGCTTCTCTTCGTTCTTCGATCTTCAGATTGAAACCTCGTCAGAAGAGAGAAATAAATGTCAGGCCAAAATCGATATGACTTAGCTCGAATTCGAGCTAAAGGAGAAGCCTTTTGTCTTAACCACAAAATGAAAATCACAGAAATTGATACTTTACCTTAACCACGAGAAGATAGAAAACCTAAAGGAGAAAGATGGAGTCGATTTAGAGCTAGGTATAATACCACCGGCACTTTGTAGATCCGGCACAGAGAGACGAAGCCGAGACACCAAACGCGAGGTGAGACAGAGGGAGATAGAGGTGAGAAATGGACGAGGATGAGAGATTCTTCGGTGTCGATGTGAGGAAGAAGCTGTTTACCGGCGACGGGATGGAGAGATTCAGAGGGGAGAAAGTTCACCGTCACGAGGAAAGAGAGAAGAGAAGAGACGAGAAGAGAATTTTAGGTCAAAATCGATTTGGGGATTTTTTATTTCCTTAAGTCCGAAAATAAAAGTGTGATAAAAGGTTAATTGTAAGCGGGATAAAGTGATTTTGGGTTCTTATGTATTTTTGGTTTTAGCGTTATAAAACCGCTATTGTATCTCACCAAATATTTTTAATAACACTTACAGAATCAACGCTATTGTATAGTGCTATCAATACCCATATTTCTTGTAGTGTTTGTTAGATCAATGATTTATACTATGTTTATGGGCTTTACTCTTGCTACTATCTGTTGCAAAACATGTTAGAGTATTTGCTCGATTTGATTCTATGTATTTTCTAAATTCTATGTTATCGCATAAATAATATTTTAAGGTTTTGTTTTTACTTGGTTCTTCATCTTTATTTTTGCTCAAAGCATGATTTGGATTAACCAGTGACTGATATTAGGTTGATGTACTCGCCAAAAGCTTGTTATGTCTCCGAACCTAGTATTTGATAAGCTAAGCGTCTTAACAATTCGATAGGTTAGTTAAGGAGTTTAGTGAAAATCGGATCTTGCACTTGTTAATGCGTGTTTTCACCTTGTAATAACCTACGATAGTTGAGTATATTATGGTGTTAAAGCATAGAAATCGGAGCCACGACAGTGGGAAGATTTTACTTTCGTGATTTGAATTCTAGAACAAATTGTATTAAAACCCTAATTCGATTTCTTATGTGTTGCATATGTCCTGCAAATTTGCTTATCATCTTATCAATTTGATTATCTACACTACAAGAAAACAGTTTGTTTGTGACTAATTTTTGTGACTATTTTTATAGTCACTAAATTTGCGACTGGCTTATGATTGATATGTGACTAATAAGTGACTACAACAATATGAGATGCAAAATAGTCACATATTTGCGACTATGGAATTCAGTCGTTTAGTAGTCGCATATAAGCGACTACATAGCTACTCTTGTTGGAGAGATATATATTCATCACCAAATAGTCACAAAATACGACTGATTTGTGACCACATACATAGTGGCTAAATATAGTCGCAAAGAAGTCACCAATTTGCGACTGATTTGTGACTTGATAAGGACGTCTCGGAAAAGTCGCAAATTCGTCACAACGAATCATGTCGGTAGCTTTGTCGGGTAGCATGTCGATAGCTTTGTCGGGTAGCATGTCTGCAAGATATTAATAAGGTTGGTTGGTACTTATAGGAGTCACAAAAGAATGACAAAAGAGTCACAAATTTGTGACTGGTTCATTGGGCGTCACAAAGTAGAGACAAAATTTTTCTTATATAAGCAACTCACGCCTCCTCCATACTCATTCAAGAGTTTCTGTGAAAAAAAAAGAGAAAAAGAGAAAAAGAGGAAAAAAATATGTGGAATTCTTCTAGAGAGTGGATGTATAACCGGATCGACCCGCGCACAAATAATCTATCTGACGAATTTTTGGTGGGAGTCGAGCATTTCATGAATTTTGCAACAAGCCAAGACTTAGCCATAAGCAGTGGAGGTAAATTATACTGTCCTTGTGCGAAATGTAAATTTCTAAGCGTTTAAAACCAGCTCGAACCGTTTCGGGCCATTTGCATAGTTATGGTTTTATGGAAGGTTATTATGTATGGACCGTACATGGTGAATATTACAATGTAGTTGGGGTAGGAACTAGCCATTACGAGAATGTTGATTTTAGTAGCGGTAATCAAGAAATAAATTATGATGGTGGGAATGTTTATGCTGGGATGGTTCATGATGCATTCCATGGTTCTGCATCATTTAATGATTATCAAGATGAACATGTTCATAGTGGAAATGATCATGTTTATGAAGAACCCACCCACGAGGCTAAACAGTTTTACGACATGTTAGATTTTGTAAATACGCCACTGTATGATGGTTGTCAAGATAGACATTCCCAATTATCATTAGCATCGCGGATGATGAACATCAAGGCTGACCATAATTTGGCTGAATCTTGCATGGATTCATGGGCGAAATTGTTTACAGAGTATCTACCTCAGCCTAATCAAGCAACCAGTTCTTACTACGAGACAGGAATGTTAATGCGAAAGCTTGGATTGCCGTACCATACATATGATGTATGTGTAGATAATTGTATGCTCTTCTGGAAAGATGACGAGGAGTTGGAGCATTGTAGGTTTTGTGGAAAACCAAGATATCAGGCTAGTGGGGGAAGAATAAAAATACCGGTCAGCAAGATGTGGTATCTACCCATCAGTGACAGATGAAAGAGGATGTACCAATCAGAGAAGACTGCAGCGTCGATGAGATGGCATGCTGAGCATCAGTCAGAAGATGGAGTAATGTGTCATCCATTTGATGCGGCTGAGTGGAAATTTTTTAATATAATGCATCCGAGATTTGCAGAGGAGACACGAAACGTTTATTTGGGATTATGTACAAACCGTTTCAATCCTTTTGGTATTTTAAAAAACCATTCATTGTGGCCTGTGATCATGACACCCTACAACTTACCTCCGGAAATGGCCATGAGAAGCGAGTATTTGTTTCTTACGGTTTTGAATTCAGGACCAAATCACCCACGAGCAAGTCTTGATGTGTTCCTCCAACCACTGATCGAGGAGTTAAAGGACTTATGGAATCATGGAGTTGAGGCGTATGATGTGTCGTTAAATAAAAAATTCAACCTGAAAGCTGTTCTTTTGTGGACTATAAGTGATTTTCTGGCATATGGTATGTTATTGGGATGGATGACACATGGAACATTATCATGTCGGCTTACCGGCTGGTAGGAAGACATGTTGGTTCGACTGTCATAGAAGATTTTTGCCGAATAATCATCCGTTACGGAAGAATAAAGTTAACTTTATAAAGGGAAAAAACGCAGTTGACGACTGACTATCCACCAGCACCGTTGATGGGTGAACAAGTATATCAGCGTATAACGAATGTCGGGGCACCAAAAACATCAGAATGCGGTGGAAATGGACATAACAAAAAACCTGGCGGTTATGGAGATTGGCATAACTGGCAAAAAGAAAGCATTTTTTGGGAGCTTCCGTACTGGACCGATCTGACTCTACGGCACAACCTTGATGTGATGCATATCGAGAAGAATTTCTTCGATAACATCATATACACTGTTATGAATGTCAAAGACAAATCAAAAGACACAATCAAGTCAAAATTAGATATCGTGAGATTTTTTGATCGAAAGAAATTGCATGTCGATGGTCGTGGGAATGCTCCATTTCCTATTTGGAGATTAACTTCAAAAGCAAAAGATGCCTTACTAATTGGGTGAAAAATGAAGTTAGATTTCCCGATGGTTATGTTGCAGATTTAGCAAGTTGTGCAGACATCAGTGGTGGGAAGTTTTCGGGAATGAAAAGTCACGACTGCCATGTTTTTATGGAGCGGTTGCTTCCGTTTGTATTTGCGGAGCTTCTCCCACGTAACGTGCACCAAGCATTATCAGGTACATTTACATTTGAAATTTAATAAATTTAATGAATATGTCCTTAATTATGTTGGTATAAAATAAATTTAATTATTCATGACTAATAAAGATGTTTTTTTAGGGATTGGTGCATTTTTCCGTGATCTAAGCAGCAGATCATTGGATCAAAGCCGCCTTCTACTTTTGAAGGATAACATTGTGATAATTATGTGTAATTTGGAAAAAATCTTTCCACCTTCTTTCTTTGATGTGATGGAGCACCTACCTATTCACTTGCCGTATGAGGCAGAGCTTGGCGGTCCTGTGCAGTATAGGTGGATGTATCTATTCGAGAGATTCTTTAAACATTGAAAGGCATGGCGAAGAACAAAAGATATCCACCAGGATCAATCGTTCAATCATACATGAACGACGAGATATCATTTTTCTCGCAACACTACTTTGCATCACAAATTTCTACTGCTATCCGAAGAAGGTAATATTAATTGTGGTACCTTAATATGTTGGTTATGTTATATACCATGGCATCATACTAATGAGATGGATGATTTGCAGGACTAGTCGGTATAATGAAGGTGAAGTACCCCTCTACAATGTGGAGGTACCAGATATATTTACTGAAGTAGGTCGTCCAAGTGGAAAATGTACTCAAGAATGGTTATCAGAGCAAGATTATAAGTGCGCACATTCATATGTGATGCGTAATTGTGAGTACTTTCGGAAGTTTGAAAGGTAATTATGATTAATTCCTAAAATTTTTATAATAATTTGATATATTTTTCAACTTTAAGTGATAGCCTTGTGTTGGTATCTTAGCATGGTGGACGCACTTATTCGAGCTGCAAATCCAGAACTATCTGATGATGAGGTCATAGCAAAAAGAGTGATGAATTTCACATAAAGATCAAGGAATATGTATGTTATCCTGTAACTGATTTATTAATTGATATTTCGCATTATCTGAAAATGAATTATTTCACATTACGCAGGTCAATGCAACTAAAAGTTACCAAAATTTCCCAATGTGGGATCACGATATAGTGGAAGGTCCCGAATATAAGGCAAAGTTGTGGCCTAAGTATTTTTCAAGGGGACATTTGTTTCACACAAGTGATTATGGTGTATGTGCTAGAGGCCAAAATTATTCAGAAGCATCTTAGGAGGATGATTTCTATGGGACAGTCTTGAAAATTATGGAGCTCCAATATCCCGGAATTGTGAATTTGAAGATCATACTTTTCTATTGTAAATGGTATGACCCTATGCTCGGCAAAGGGACTCGAAAGAGCGATGGAGGCGTTGTGGATGTGCTCTCTTCTGGAAAATATCGTAATTATGAACCATTCATATTAGGTGCGAATTTCATATCCGTTTAAATTATCCTTTATATGTTTGTACTATTAAAAAATTCAAAATTATTTGTGACAGGTTCTCAAGCTGATCAAGTTTGTTTTGTTCCATACCCAAATACGAAACGCCCTCGACATGTTTGGCTATCCGTTATGAAAGTAAATCCACGTAATCGTGTTCAAGAAAACTATAACGAGAAAGACCGAGTCATTTTGCAACAAACGGATGATGAGGCAATGACGTCTTTGGTAGAGGAAATCAATGTCAATTGTTTAGTTGATGGAAGGCAACCAATGGAAGAAATCGATTTGGAGATTGCAGATGGTGACCCAGAAGATGAGTTTCAGTGTATTTATCATCTTCGGAGGAGGAGGATGATATTTGAAATATGAAATTTTTTTAAATATTTTGTAATATATTTGTTGTACTAGATCGATGTTGGATTTATATTAAATTAGTCTGTGTTTTATTTGTGAGAATTCATACTAATAATTTTTGAGATAGTAAGTGTGTAATCTATTTGCAAGATTCTTATTTTTATTTTTCGATCCGATAGATTTAAAGATATGTACAAAAAAATGTGGTAAATTGTCGAATGGTTACAATAGCCCAATGCTTAGCACAACACTTAAACTCTCCAATTAACCCTCTGGTCACGGGTTCGATAAACGAAAGGCACACTTTTTTTTTAGAAATAAATTTGTGACTACTTCGGGGTTTAGACAAATGATTGCCACTACATTCAGTTTCGTCACAAATTAGTTAGCAAATTGATACTGCTTTGTGACTACTTTACGACGTCCAGTATTAACTGTGACTAATTTACAACTAATTCGCAACTACTTATAATCTTTTTGCAAATGAAACAACACATTCTAAGTGCATTTTATTTATTTTCGTATTAACAATCTATGTAAACTATAAGATTTATAAGGAATATATTTTAAGAGTGGGAAAATCCAAATTCATTTTCTAAATATCTTTGCATACATATAGCTAGTATGAAAGTCATTGATGTTTAATCTATTATTTGGTAAGTTTGATGTTTTATATAGATTAAGTTGAATTCTACTAATGTGATGGATATAAACATTCAATCAATTGAGAAATGCATTTGGAATTGGTTGGAAATGATAATGGGTGATATTTGTTTGTTAAAATGTTTAGGGTTTAGGGAATCATTTCCTACTACCCAAATATCATCACAAATCACTCATACATTTGTGACTAATTTGTTACTCCTCCGTAGGCGGGCTAATTTCGCACTCAATCCATCGATGGCGGGCTAATGGGTCAAATTTGGGTTTGTAGGCGGGCTAATTTCGTGCCAAACCCAATTAGTTTGTAACGCATTTGCGACGACATAGCGACGCCATGATAATATAACATCGTTAACAAAAAATCCCCAAATCATTTGAGCCCAAACCCTAAAACATATCGCCTCTGTCTCTCTCGCATGTGAAACGAAGAAAATCCCCAAATCTCTTCGATTCCTCGCTTTCCTTCTCTAATCTCTCTCGATTCTCCCAATTTCTTCACTTAATCTCTCTCGATTCTCCTTTTTCTATCCCTTTTTGTTGATTCCTCTCTTTGAATCGAACCAAGAGTGAAGAAATCTCTTCGATTCGTCGCTTGTTATTCTCGATTCTCCTTCATTTCTTTACTTAATCTCTCTCGATTCTCCTTTTTCTATCCCTCTGTGTTGATTCTTCTCTTTGAATCGAGCCGAGATTGCCCAAATCTCTTCGATTCCTCGCTTTCCTTATCTGAAACCCTTATGCCTCAAACCAGAGGAGGACGAGGCCGCTCTACTGGCGCCGGCGGTGGAAGAGGCGCTGGTCGCGGTGGAAAAGGAGCTGCGAAGCTTCCTGCTTCTGGCGAGTGTAGTAGGGGACCGGCGGTGGGTTCTCGAAAGCTTCCTGCTACGTCGGGTAAAGGAAAGGGGATTGCGTTTGACGGTGGTGGAGGGACCTCACGCGGACAACAGAACCGTGACGGCGGAGGTAAACCAACAGGTGGAACGTCAGCCAGCGGAAAGTCAACCGTCGGTCATGCTTTTTTTAATTCTTCCAACCCGTCTGGTCATAGTACGCCTCTTTCTCAAGGGACAACGTCGTCTCAAGCCACTGTCTCTGTACCCATCTACAACAAACTGAAGTGGATCTCAGAGAGACGCGCATCCTGAACCACCTCGAAGCATAAATCTAAACCACCAACCACGCCATCAGGTTGTTCAGATGGCAGAGGGGGAAGATGAAAAAGAAGATATCGAAGATGAAGAAAAAGAAGAAGTCGAGGGTCAACAACTGGGACTCGAGTGCGATGTTGATGATGATCACGAAGACTACTAGGAGTTTTGGATAATATGATGGCTCTTCCAGGACGTTCTTGTTTGCCCCTCCTTAATGAGGTTCCCATCGAAGGCAAAAACACTCTGTGGTAAGCGTATAGGATTAGTGTTTGGTTAGAACTGGATTAGCTTTATTGTTTGAAATATGTGAACTGGACTAGCTAAGTGTTTGGTTAGAACTGGATTAGCTAAGTGTTTGGTTAACTTTATTGTTTCATTTCTGTCAACTGGATTAGGATCGTGTTTGTTAATATATTTGTTTCATTTCTCTGAACTAAATCATTTAGTATTAGGTTGCATTTCTGTATTTTGTATGTGTTAATTAACCTCATGATATTATTTTTTAGAAGGTTTACTCGGGACAGAGGACTACTGACCCGTGTCATCGCAGGGATTTTTCACCGGAAGTTCGATGGCCCTTTCTACAGCTGGACTGTGATGCCTATAGACAAACAAGAAAAATATTTAAGAACTTTTGCGGTAATGTTTGCTACTTTCCCTTTTTTCCACTTTCAATTCTTATCCACTACAATGTATGAATACTTAACTATGTATTTTACTGTCTAGGGGATGTACAATTGGGATATAGGGATCACTGCCCTTGTGAGGGCTCATTTCAGGAGGATTGCTACAAAACGGATGAGAGGAATTGTAAGTCAGGCAAAGAAAAAGGGTGTGAGGCCAATTTGGATTACTCCTACGCTGTGGAAGGTAATGTGGGACCACTGGAACACACCAGAGGCTCAGGTCAGGAACACTACGGCTTCCAACTCCCGTAACTCTAATCGTAACGGACTGGGAATCTACAAGCACGTTTCATGCCAATCTTCTTTCTTAACCGTTCACCAAGACATGGTAATACTTTATCATTTCTTTCTGTCATATATACTTCATCTACCTAATCTTTCTTATCCATTCTTACAGGAGGAGGAACTAGGACGTCCTGTCTCTTTTGGTGAAGTGTTTAGGAATACTCATACAAACGCTGATGGGAGTTTTGTTGATTAAAAAGCTAAGCAAGTCGCTAAGACTTATGATAGGGCCCTGCAAGAGGCTTTGGATCAGCCTGGAGATGGACCAGAGGCTACAGACACCTCCTCTGAGCATTCTACACAGCAGACTCATAAGCATCGCTGAGAGGAATGACATATTCCCTAAGGTAAGTTAATCTTCTCTCATGCTTTATGTTTCGGTTACTTAACCTTGCTCACTCTCTTTGTTCTGTATGTGTTATCATCTTTGAGAATCATTGTGAGTACCATTGGGATTAGTGTGTATACAATTGTGATTTATGATTCATTATGAATTAGGTTATTTGTTAATGATAGTTATATTGTTTTACTAGGCATGAATGGTACTGGATTTAGGTCTATGGTTTAATATGTATTTTATATTGGATTGGATTTCAGCTTATAACTATGTATATTGTTTTAGTAGTTAATGATGGATATATATTGTAACGCCCGTGACACAGGTGCTTGTCGATCGACATGGGTGTTTTGACTTGTGAGAAGTTGGGTTTTGGGACGTTGTGTCGATCGACACAGTGAGGCCTGTCGATCGACACGGGGTTAAATTGAACTGACAGGTTTGATTTTTGATCGCACGGTTTAGCGATCGGTTTAGGGAAACCTAGGGCTCGGGTATATAAGAGGATCAGTCGCGTCTTGTCTCTCTTTTGGCCGTATTTTCAGAAGAAATCAGAGAGACTTGGGAGAGAAATCAGAATCAGAGGGTTGAGTGAGTTCTGGAGAAGGATTGATCAGTTGAGGCTTGTTCTTGGGGTTATAGGAGCATGGGAGGATTGAGAGTGGAGGATTTGGTGTTAGGGGAAGGAAACCAGAAGGGTTCGGTCTATGTTCGTCGAGTTCTTTGCTCGTTCTTCCTCTTTTCAATCCGTTTTCGAGGTGAGTGCATGACCGTAGGTTTATCTGGGTAAACGATTAGATAGAATGCGATTGCTTGGTGGTTTCGTGTGTTTTTTTGATCAAAATTATGCAGGAGACTCGATGAATCGCGATGGATTCAAGCCATGAGAGGATAGGCTCGTTTCTTGGGTTCTGCGATGTTGTGTCGATCGACACCATGGTGGTGTGTCGATCGACATAGCAGTGTATCGATCGAAACCTAGTGTTGTGTCGATCGACACGGTGCTCCTGGACTGGTTCATTGTTGATTGTTCCTGTATGCTTGTTGTATGCTCATCCTGGTATTGTATCTCTTGCTTATGCCTGTGTGTATAACCTGTAGATGGGATGACCGCCTCGCTGAGTATTTATGATAATACTCACGCAACTCTTTTTGCTATGTGTTACAAGTAAAGAGAAAATGTGATCGTGGAATCATTGCCAGGAAGAAGAGATGATTTAGAGACTCATTGGGTGTTATTGTTTTATGGAATTGCTAGGTTGTTAGTAATTCTGGAACTTGTTGGAATGTTGACTTTGTTATGGTTTGAACTGGATTAGTAATTTAATAAAGTATAAGATTTATTGAATTGGAATTTGTTGATGATTGTTATTGTTTTTCGCGTTACTTGTCTTGTTGACCCAATGAGGATTATTATCTCTGAGAATAGTAATCTGAAGGGAAAATTTTTAAAATTCTGGGTTGGTTTGTTTCATTTTGGTATCAGAGCCCTTATGGTTCTAGGGCGGGTGCAATTGAGTGATTATGTGAGTTAATTGATTGATTGTTGTGTGGGTATGGAGTCCCAGATCATCTCTTCCGAGCTTTCAATGAGATTTCACGGTATGTGTTAATAGTTTGACTTTCTGGGTTCTAGTACTTAGTAGTCTGCTGTTGAGCGCAGAGTGATGGCTAGAGCGGCTAGAGGTCGTGGGGGCCGTGGAGGCAAAGGTGGTAGTGGTGGGCGTGGGCGTGGACTCGAGAGTGAGTCAGTTGCCAAGAGTGTGGCCCAGGATACCACGCAGGAGCAGGTGGCAGACTCTCTGGCGTTTCAGGAGGGGTCCGTGGGTGAGGCTACTACGAGTACCAGTGTGAGGGCTGGTGGGGCTAGTGTGGGTCTCAGTGTAGCTGGCGGTGCGGCGGGCCCTAGTCGGGGTGCTCCCGCAGGTGTGGCCCAAGACCGAGATGATTACTTGGCGGGTTTGCTGCAGTTGATTCTGCAGCGGTTACCAGGTGGGGTGTCGGCTTCGGGTCAGGCTCCGGGAGTTCAGCCAGGTGTGGCTGGTGTGTTGCCAGTGGTGGCTGGTGGTCAGCCGAGAGTGGCTAGGGTTCAGCCGGGTGTGGCTGGGGTACAGCCGGGTGTGGCGGTTGCAGAGGAGCTTCCATCCTACCTGAGGATGATGGAGCAGATGCAGAGGATTGGCAGCGGGTTTTTCTCGGGTGGTGCCAAACCAGAGGAGGCCGATGAGTGGCGGTGGAGGTTGGAGTGTAACTTTCGCTCTATCAGGTGTCCAGAGGGATACAGGGTGGATCTGGCGATTCACTACTTGGATGGTGACGCACATCTCTGGTGGAGAGGTGTTAAGGCCAGGCAGGTTCAGGCTGAGATGGCTTGGGAGGACTTCGTGGCTGAGTTTAACGCCAAGTATTTCCCATAGGAGGCGGTGGATCGGATGGAGTCGAGGTTTCTGAACCTGGCTCAGGGAGATCGGTCAGTGAGGGAGTTCGATTTGGAGTTCAGTCGACTCCTAGTACATGCTCGTAGAGGCATGGAGGGCGAGTAGGCCCAGGTGAGGAGGTTCCTCAGGGGACTTCGTGCTGATTTGAGGACTCGCTGTAGGGCGAGTAAGTTCGCCACGAGGGCAGAGTTAGTGGAGACCGCTGCTGCGATTGAGAAGGATCTCAAGGAGCAGGTTGTGGTGGTTAGTCCACCGGTGCAGCAGCAGCAGCTGAGGAGATCTCATCAGACGGGTTCGAGCAGGGGCGGGAAGCCTGCTCAGGGTCAGAAGAGGAAGCGGGAGAGCATTTCAGAGCCGAGTCAGAAAGGACAGGGTGGTCCCGGATGCTTCGAGTGCAGAAGCATGGATCACAAGGTGGCTAGTTGTCCGAAGAAGAGTGAGATTCGGGGTGCTCAGGTGTGCTACCACTGCAGGGAGCCTGGGCATATCAAGCCCAAGTGTCCGAAGCTGCAGTAGATGATGGTAGCTGCAGTGCAGCCGTTGGCGGTCCAGCCCTTAGCCCAGATTGTAGCGGTGCCACGAGTTTTCACTTCGGTAGAGGCGAGCGGTTCTAGCGTCTGACCGATCACAGGTAAATTTTATACTTGTTCTTTTAATTTCTTGTGATGATTGAATTTAGTCTGTTTGGAAATTGTGTGTTTGCGCTAGAGTGTCGGGTCTTAAAGCACATGGGATTTGTGTTTGGACCTTAGTTGTGGGCGGTTGTGAGTCCCACGTGTTGTTTGATTCGGGAGCTACGAATAGCTTCATCACTCCGGAGAGTGCGGAGGGCAGCGGGATCAGGAGCGATTCCGGAGAGAAACCGGGAGTAGTTAAGGTTGCTGGTGGCAGGACGTGAGCTATTTTTGGGCGGGCTCGTAGATGTACTGGTGGCGGGAGAGTTGATGCCAGCAGACTTGGCTATTAGTCCGGTGGAGCTGTATGATGTCATTCTCGGGATGGATTGGCTGGATCGGTATAGGGTCCATCTGGATTGTCATCGGGGACGGGTGGTGTTTGAGCGAGAAGCAGGGAGGTTGGTGTTTTAGGGTGTGAGACCGACTTCCGGGAGTCTTATGATTTCAGCGATACAGGCCGAGCAGTTGATTGAGATGGGCTGTAAGGCGTATCTGGCGACGATAGTGATGCCGGAGACTGTTGGAGAGGTTGCAGTTGGGGATATTCGGGTTGTTCAGGATTTCTAGGACGTGTTTTAGTCGTTGTTGGGATTGCCACCGTCGCGGTCGGATCTATTTACGATTGAGTTGGAACCTGGAACGACTCCTGTATCCAAGGCTCCTTACCGTATGGCTCCAGCAGAGATGGCAGAGCTGAAGAAGCAGCTGGATGATCTGTTAGGGAAGGGATTCATCCGGCCTAGTGTTTCATCGTGGAGAGCGCCAGTGTTGTTCATGAAGAAGAAGGATGGGAGTTTTCGGTTGTGCATCGATTACCAGGGACTTAACCGGGTCACTGTGAAGAACAGGTATCCTCTGCCGCGCATTGATGAGTTGTTGGATCAGTTGCGAGGGGCTACTTGGTTCTCCAAGATCGACTTGGCTTTGGGTTATCATCATATCCCAATTGATGAGGCGGATGTTAGGAAGACGATATTCAGGACGAGATACGAGCATTATGAGTTTGTGGTAATGCTATTCGGTTTGACGAATGCGCCAACAGCGTTCATGCGGTTGATGAACGGGGTGTTCCAGGAATATCTGGACGTGTTTGTGATCATCTTCATTGATGATATCCTGGTGTATTTGAGGAGTCCTGAGGAGCACGAGGTGCATTTGAGGATAGTTTTGGAGAAGTTGCGGGAACAGAAGCTGTACGCGAAGTTGAGTAAGTGCAGTTTCTGGCAGTGGGAGATAAGTTTTTTTGGCCAGGTTAATCTAGTTGCAGATGCGTTGAGTCGGAAGAGGGTTACTTCGGCTTAGGAGCGTCATATGGAGGCTCTGGTGAGCAAGATTAGTACGTTGAGGGTATGTGTTATCTCACAGGAGCCGTTGGAGTAGAAGCAGCTAACCAGGCAGATTTGTTGAGCAGGATTTGAGTTGTTTAGGAGGAGGATCAGGGTTTGATTGATGCTTCTAAGACGGCCGGTTCAGAGTATGTGGTCTCAGCGAGTGGGATGATACTGGTGAATGGATGGGTTTGTGCACCCAAGGACGAGGATCTGAGGCAGGAGATCCTGAGGGAGGCTCATTCGAGCATGTTATCAATTCATCCGGGACCGACCAAGATGTATCGTGATCTGAAGCGGTATTATCACTGGGTCGGGATGAAGAGAGATATAGCTAACTGGGTTGCAGCGTGCAACATGTGTCAGTTGGTGAAAGCTGAACACCAGGTTCTGAGTGGTATGTTGCAGAGTTTGCCTATCCCGGAGTGGAAGTGGGATATGATTACCATGGATTTCGTGATGGGGTTGCCAGTGTCGCAGACATATGATGCGATTTAGGTGATTGTGGATCGTCTGACCAAGTCAGCACATTTTCTGGTCATCAAGAAGACCGACAGAGCGGTAGTGTTGGCTAGGAAGTATGTGCGGGAGATAGTGAGGCTGCACGGGGTGCTAGTGAGTATTGTCTCAAACAGGGATCTGAAGTTTTCTTCAGAGTTCTGGTGGGCGTTCTAGGCTGAGATGGGCACTAAGGTGCATATGAGTACATCGTATCATCCTCAGATGGATGAGCATTCTGAGAGGACAATTCAGACATTAGAGGACCTATTGAGGATGTGTGTGATGGATTATGGTGGTCATTGGGCAGATTATCTGAACCTGGTAGAGTTTGCGTATAACAACAGTTACCAGACGAGTATTGGGATGACTCCATATGAGGCTCTGTATGGGAAGCCGTGTAGGACACCATAATGCTGGACTCAAATGGGGGAGAGGAGCATCTTTGGTGCAGATTTTTTTCAGGAGACGACAGAGAAGATCCGTGTCTTGAGGCTGAACATGAGAGAGGCTCAGGATCGACAGAAGAGTTATGCCGATAGGAGACGGAAGGAGCTAGAGTTTGAGCTGGGAGGTCTGGTGTATCTCAAGGCAGCTATGTTGAGGGGTCCTAATAGATCCATTTTGGAGAATAAGCTGAGTCCGAGGTTTATGGGCCCGTTCAAGGTTGTGGAGCGGGTCGGACCGGTAGCTTATTGATTGGAGTTATCTCAGAGTATGAAAGCTTTTCACAAAGTCTTCCATGTTTTGATGCTGCGAAAGTGTCTACATGAGTCTGAGGAGGTGTTGGCTAGGGTCTCGGAGGATCTTCAGCCCAACATGACGTTGGCGGCGAGGCCTGTGAGGGTTCTCAAGAGGAGGTCAAGGTGCTGCGTCAGAAGAGTATACCGTTGGTGAGAGTCGTGTGGGACTTTGACGGTATTGAGGAGGAGACTTGGGAACCAGAAGCGTTGATGAAGACAAAGTTCTCAAAATGGTTCGAGAAGCAAGCGGTGGCTTGAGTGTCTCTTCTGGTTTTCAGAGTCTGTTTAGCATGTGGCTATGAGTTGTATGTATTTTTTCGTTTTGTGGTTATAATGATTATACATTTTGAGATTTAATAAGATGAGTTGTTCCTTATTAGATGTGTTATAAGACATGTGTTCTTATGGTATGACTGGTTGGGTCATAGATTGTGTTGACTGGTAGGTCATGTAGAGGCTAGCGATAGAGTTCTATGTGAGTTAGAACTTGTCTATCGGCTAGGGAGGCTAGAAATGGAAGTTGTATGTGAGTTAGGGCTGTCAATGTTCTAGGAAGATTATCTGGGGATGAGGTTCTATGTAAGTTAGGACTTGTGATTCCCTGGATGGCACTGGGAAATAGGGGAATTATGTGAGTTAGAACATGCCTATTTTCTAGGGGGAGTCTGGAATAGAAGTCTTATGTGAGTTAGGACTGTCTTTTACAAGGACTCTATGGAAACACCTAGGTGATTCCGGTCGGCTGGTGCTTATGATGCATGTTACAGAGAGATTGCTCCAGGGGATGTGTGATTCTCCTGGATATACTTGAGGGGACAGTGAGGTTCTCTCCAGGGGATGTGTGATTCTCCTGCATATATTTTGAGGGGCCGAAGCCTCTCTAGAGGATGTGTGATTCCTCTGCAGCCATATCTTGACGGTCTGTATGTCCCGAGAGTGGGGAGGGCTGGAGCATACCTGGAGCTGGATGGACTGCAGTCCTAAAGGCAGAGGGGGTATGATATACATTGAGAGCTCAAAAGGTGACGATCCTAAGAACGGGGTGGTGTATATAGATATGAGTATTGTGCAATAGAGTCTGTATTGTGATTATAAGTATAAGACTGGATGAACTTCGGGGATCGGGAGTGGATCTCAGGTGGTGCTGACCGGGTTGGGTCAGGATTGCAGCCGTGGTGAGATGGTGCAATGTGGCTAGTAGGAGCCTAGTAGAGCTTGGGGATCAGGTGTGATCTCGAGTGGTGCTGACCGAGGGTCAGGAGAGTGGATGTGGATGTCGAGTCTAAGGTTTTTGCTGACGTTTATAACCTTGGTTCGGACAACCCTGGTGACATATGTAGCACCGTTGGTCGTACATGTTCTTGTTTGATTGTTGTGCGATCATTTAGTCCAATTCGGGGTCAACAGTTGGTCATGCATGTTCTTGTTTGATTGTTAGGCGATCAATCGGGCAGTTCTAATCCGGACCAAGGGCATTGCATCGTTGATTTTCCTTGGTGAATCTGGTCGGGTTCTAGGCGGAAGTGTTAACCCTGGTGGGGGAGAATTGTAACGTCTGTGAACAAAAAAGTGGATTTTGCTTGGGTGTGTCGATCGACACAGGTGCTTGTCGATCGACACGGGTGTTTTGACTTGTGAGAAGTTGGGTTTTGGGACGTTGTGTCGATCGACACAGTGAGGCCTATCGATCGACACGAGATTAAATTGAACCGACAGGTTTAGTTTTTGATCGCACGGTTTGGCGATCGGTTTAGGAAACCCTAGGGCTCGGGTATATAAGAGGATCAGTCGGGACTTGTCTCTCTTTTGGCCGTATTTTCAGAAGAAATCAGAGTGACTTTGGAGAGAAATCAGAATCAGAGGGTTGAGTGAGTTCTGATGATTTCTGGAGAAGGATTAATCGGTTGAGGCTTGTTCTTGGGGTTATAGGAGCGTGGGAGGATTGAGAGTGGAGGATTTCGTGTTAGGGGAAGGAAATCAGAAGGGTTCGGTCTGTGTTCGTCGAGTTCTTTGCTCGTTCTTCGCTCGTTCTTCACGTTCTTCCTCTTTTCAATCCGTTTTCAAGGTGAGTGCGTGACCGTAGGTTTATCTGGGTAAAGGATTAGATAGAATGCGATTGCTTGGTGGTTTCGTGTGTTTTTTTGATCGAAATTGTGCAGGAGACTCGATGAATCGCGATGGATTCGAGCCATAAGAGGATATGCTCGTTACCTGGGTTCTGCGATGTCGTGTCGATCGACACCATGGTGGTGTGTCGATCGACACAGTAGTGTATCGATCGACACCTAGTGTTGTGTCGATCGACACGGTGCTCCTGGACTGGTTCATTGTTGATTGTTCGTGTATGCTTGTTGTATGCTCATCCTGGTATTGTATCTCTTGCTTATGCGTGTGTGTATAACCTATAGACGGGATGACCGCCTCGCTGAGTATTTATGATAATACTCACGCAACTCTTTTTGCTATGTGTTATAGGTAAAGAGAAAATGTGATCGTGGAATCATGGCCAGGAAGAAGAGATGATTTAGGGACTCGTTGGGTGTTATTGTTTTATGGAATTTCTAGGTTGTTAGTAATTCTGGAACTTGTTGGAATGTTGACTTTGTTATGGTTTGAACTGGATTAGTAATTTAATAAAGTATGAGATCTATTGAATTGAAATTTGTTGATGATTGTTATTGTTTTTCGCGTTACTTGTCTTGTTGACCCAGTGAAGATTATTATCTGTGATAATAGTAATCCGAAGGGAAAATTTTTAAAATTTTGGGTTGGGTTGTTTATGAAGAACAACAATCCCAACCTCGCTGCTTACATGTCTGACTCCTCTGCCTTGGATGCTTCTGGACCAGCCACAACCACACCTCAGGTTGAAGACAGCCCTTGATAACTCTATTATGTTTCTCAAACTTTCAAACTTTATAACTCTATTATGTTATGTATCTTTGTACTCTCCTATGTATGTTTTGTACTCTCCTATGTATAACTTCTTCTCTTTTATGCTAATTTTTTGTAGTTTTAAAACTTTGTATTCTTCTTTTGATTTAAGTATCTCAAATCAAAACACAGATGTGTGACAAAAAAATGACCAAATTAGCAACTAAATTTGACTATAAAGAGACCAAAAAAATTAAAGGCGTCGCAAATTAGTGGCTAACAAGTGACTCTTTAGGGTTTATTTTGTGACTAGTCAAGACATTTCGAAGAGTCTCTAATATGTCGCTAATTTACGACTACATTTGTCGTCACAAATTAGTATCAATTTAACGACTACTTTTGTCGTCACAAATTAGTATTAATTTAACGACTGCACAACTTGTCGCTACTTAGTGGTTATTTTCCCACCACATCATCCTAAAATAGTCGCTAATTTGCGACAACATAGATATTGTCACAATGTAGTGGCTAATTTGTGACTACAATCATCTCGTCACAACATAGTCGCTTTATTGCGACGACGATTATACAGTCCCAAAACAGTCGCTATTTTGCTACTACAAACTTGTTGTCACCAAGTAGTCGCTAATTAGCGACTAATTTGTGACTGCCTAAATTAGCGACGATCGTTTAGCGACTACCAATTTTAGTCACTAAGTAGTCGCAAAGAGGTCATTTGTGACCATTTTGTGACTAATTCGGGTGTCACAAATGATATGTTTTGTTGTTGTAACGCCCGTGAACCAAAAAATGAATTTTTGGTTGGTGTCGATCGACACATGTGTGTATGTTGATCGACACGGGTGTTTGGACTTGTGAGGAGTCAGATTCTAGGTGGTGTGTCAAACGTGTGTCGATCGACACGAGTTGAAATTGGACCGACCGGTTTGGTTCCAATTGTCCGGTTCGGCGGACTGGTTAGGGAAACCCTAGGGTTGGAGTATAAAAGCCTTCACCCGTGTTTCTGGTCTAGTTTTGGCAGAAATTAGAGAGAAAAACAGAGATTTGGTGTTCTTGAGTGTTTGGGAGATTCCTGTTTGTTCTTGGGCATTGGAGGCTTGATTTTTGGTGTGTGGGGTTCGTGTTCTGCTCGATTGTTGGGGATTTCCGGATTGGAGGCTGTTTTCATCACGTTCTTCGTGAAACCTCATTCTTTTTCTTCCCGAAATCGAGGTGAGTGCGTGACTGTAGGCTTACATATGTGTAAGGAATGGGTAGAATGCGATTGCTTGTTGGATTTCGTGTGTTCTGTGAATGAAATTGTATAGGAGACTCGATGAATCGCGACGGATTCGAGCCACGAGAAGATAGGCTCGTTTTTTGGTTATGCGATGTCGTGTCGATCGCCACCAGGGTGCTGTGTCGATCGACACGGGGCTGTATGTCGATCGACACCTAGTGGTTGTGTCGATCGACACGGGCTGTGTATCGATTGACACCTAGATTGTGTCGATCGACACAGAGTTCCTGGATTGGTTCGTGTTTGATTGTTTCGTGAATGCTTGTGTATGCTCATCCTGGTATTGTATTTATTGTTTATGCTTGTGTATAAATAGCCTGTAGATGGGATGACCGCGTCGCTGAGTATTTGTGATAATACTCACGTAACTCTTTTTGCCATGTGTTGCAGGTAAAGAGAAAATATGATCGTGGAATCATGGCCGGGAAGAGGAGATGATCTAGTGCCTCATCTGAGTGGTCGTAGCGTTAGAATTGTTAGGTTGCTAGTAGATTATGAAATTGTTGTCATTGGATTATTCTGGAATTGATTGAATTGAATATTGTTCTTATTGAATTGATCGGTTTAGGTAATTAATAAAGTATGAGATTTATTGATTTGGTTGTTATTGTTGATTTTAATTGTTTCTGCGTTGCTTGTGTCGGCCCAGTTGAAGATTATGATCGGTGATGATCATAATCTGGAGGGAAATTTTTTAAATTTTTAGGTCGGGTCGTTTCACTTGTAGTGCTATCCTTTATTTATTGCTTTGCTATCTATGTTTTCATAAACCCTAAAACCAAATAATATATTTTTACTTAGCTTAATTCGCATCTTATAGATTTGTATCGCATCATCTTTGGGTCCATAGTGGTTCGATCTCTAAGTACTACAATTGTCTATTGTGTACTTGCAGTTTCTCTAAGGTTATAAATTTAAAGCTTGCATGCATCAAAATCAACCCCACCAATTGTGATTACATGGTGCATGTTTACTTTTTTTTATTAGATTGTGGTAAGTATGTCCCCGATGGAGAGCATACAAAAGTTGTTTATGTTTATGTCCATGTGAAGAGGGACCACCAAGGAGAGTCAGCTATGGCGGGAAAAGAAAATGCTTTAAATCTCTAGAGAGATTTTGTGGGTTTTAGGCGTGTGTCATTTCTGAGTGGATACTCTATTAGGTGAGTCCAGGAATTGTTTTTGGAAAATGATACACGAGAGATGCGTCCATTTTAGAGATGCACATCCGAGTGCTTTAAAGGTTTTAAATTACAGTTTTTTCGTGAAACATGTGTAGAGAGAAACTGGCCCTGGTGTGATATATCCAAGCAATGAAAAATATTAAATTAATTTTCCATTTTCAAGAAAGTTGAAATCAGTCGCTGATAAAAACAATCTCTAAGGTACTTTGCCAACGCCTAAAGAGTTTTCTAATGACCATTATCTAGGAGACATATATTGATCGTTTAGAAAACGTTCATGCGTTAAGAACAAAGGAGTGATGTAAAAATAAATATATGGCCTTAAAGACATATATAAGTAAAGCTTATGATCGGGTAGAATGAACTTTATTAAGAATCTTGTCAAAAAGTTGAAAAATTTGATCACATGGCTGGTCTTAATAAACGGACAACGAAAAAGCCACATAATTCTTCCTAAAAGACTAAGGCAAGGAGATCCTTTACCGACATATCTAATCTATTATGCATGGAAGTGATGTAGTTATGCAAGTTTTAAATTTATAACCCTAAAAGAAGTTGCAAGTGCACAGGAAAACACAGCAATACTTAGGGATCGATCCAGTGGACATTAGAAAAATGATTTAAAGATGATCCACTATGAATCTATAAGATACGAATTAAGCAAAGAGAAAATATCAATTGGTTTTTTTGCTTTATAAAAACGTGATAAACAGAATAAAAGCAAGAAAGCAAGAAAGCTGAAAATCAAAGATCTTCACTAAGGATCGGATCTAGAGTGATTTTTGCAAAGTTTTGGTACGAAAAATGAATACTGGTAGGTTTTCTATGGGTGGAGGTCGATATTTATAGGAAAACTCCATGGAAACTTTGTTCTACCTCTCTTCGCTGCTTGTAGACCATGTTGTCGCATGAAAAATACGTGGCAAACAAGTTTTGCACCCATCCTACGCTTAGACACACTACCGCGATGACGAAGAGACCCCGCGTCCCGACTGAATCTCTCTCATTCGTGACTGACTGACTTGACCCACGGGCACACTGCATCGACCCGCTGTAAGCAAAAACTGATCAGCAGAGTATATCTCGTCCCATACTTCATTTTACTCGATGAAATTCGGGTTTTCTTGGATCAAAATTCTTCTTAAGACTCTCTTATTATTCTCTGTCCGCCTGTAGGCATCACGAGGATTATTACAGTTAGGGTGCTTGAAGAGGGCGAAGGAATATCTATGTGCGTAGATTGGAAACTTACTTTTTGTGTAGTATGTCGATACCAACTTGTGGCAAAAATATGTACCTCAACCCTCAAAATGTATGGAAAATCTTTGGCTTTTTTGTTTACACGGTATATGTTTATTTGTTCCACTGATTCGTGTAGTTTTATCCCCGAGGAGATCATATGAGATATTTTCACGCTTGCGAAAATGATGCTTTAGATGTCCGGAGAGACCTTGTGGAGTTTAGATGTGTGTGTCCTTTAAGAAGAAGTGAGATTGGACGCTATAAGATGAGTCCGCGGAAGGCAATTGGCATAGGATACACAAGTGATACATCCACCTTTGAAATGCACATCCAAGACGTTCAATTGTAAATGTTTGAAAATATATTTTTGTCGTCAAACATGTTTAGAGATTAACTAGCCATATTGAGACATATCCAAATGAAAAAAATACAATAATTTTTTTTTGGAAAAATTAATATAATTCACAGCCGCCAGTTTGAAATACAAGAAATGGAAATCAAAGCTTCTATAGTAATGTAAATGCCTATCCAACCATCTTTGTTGAGTTGCGGAGAAGCCAAAGACAACCTCAAACAAGCAAATCTTAATAAAGCAAACTCAGGTTGCATAACGATATATGTTTTTCAATAACGAAATGTATAAATATTTTTATAGTATATATCACAATAAGAATCATATACTAATAAAAATACATATATACACAATAGATAATCATTACAACTATAAAAATAAAAAACTTTTTAATATATCAGAAAAATAGATTTTATGATAGGTCTAAAGTATTATATTTAGTTGGGTTTAAAAATTTAAACATGTATTAATGGGTTTATCTTATAAATTAATAAGTATATGTAGAGAATGTCCACCATGACATATACTTTTAATTGAAATATTTTGACTGGTTAACTTAAATAATGTGTAATTTAAAATTGTTAATTGATTGATACATATAAATTTTTACTCTAATGTCTTCTTAATTAATATATACAAGAGAGAGCGTTAAAGCCAGATCTCCATCAAATATCAACATCCCCATCTTCTGATCCAACAAGAGAGAGCGTTAAAACCTCCATCCACGCTTTGGATCTTATATCACCTAGACTAACACACTAAACCAATATTCACGCACTACAAGAAAACAGTCAATTTCCTAGGGAAATATGGTTGTCGGTTTGAGATGGTCGGAAACTCAAATCCGTCGGAAATCCGTCGGAAATTTCTGACGGATTTCCGAGGAAACTAATTTCCGACGGATTTCCGAGGAATTTCCGAGGAACATGATATTTCGAGAACTTCTGACGGATTTCCGAGGGCACAAATTTCCGAGGGATTTTCGAGGGGCCATTATTTCTGAGGGATTTTCGAGGGCCCCTTTTCCGACGGATTTCCGAGGAATCCATTTTCCGACGGATTTCCGAGGGCCCCTTTTCCGACGGATTTTCGAGGACCTCGTGAATTAATTAATTTAATAATTTAATAATTTTATTGAATAATTTATATTTATTAATAATTTATAAATTTCATAATAATTAAAAGAAATTATAATAAAATTAATTTTAAAAATTATTCTAATCGTAAAGTTAATTGTTTTTAAATATTACAAAACATAATTTTAAAAAAAAACTAAAATAAATCACATTTGAGGCGGAGGCGGTGGCGGGGGAAACGATTCCGGATATTGAGACGCGAGGAATTTTTGGAGTTGGGAGAGTGTCGCTCGGGTCTCAGCAAATTGTTTCTTAAGCTGAACATTTTCTTCCTTAAGTTCTACAATTTGTTGAATAAGTTCAGTGTCTCGGGGAAACACCGAAGAAGACATACTCTCTTCTCGAGATGGCAAGTTTCCTAAACCGGGTCTGCGACCCTTGATTAAGGGAATTTCCTACGTAAAAAAAAAGAGAATAAGTATATACCATCAATGAAAAATAAATTAATAAAATATTTAGTAATATTAAAAAATACCTCAAGGCATAAGCGTTTGATTTCGTCCCGAGGTAAATCGACTGTAGACGATGAGCCATCTTGGGAGAGTTGCGTAAGCCGCTCCATCTTCCGAAGCTTGATCTTCTCGATCCGCTCTTGGACAACCGCATCTTGATTTTGTCCGGTTTGCTTGCTAGTATGCGTTTCTTCCATCACTTCTAGCCAATCCGGTTCAACTCCCTTCTTTTTCGCCTACACGAAAAAGTTATAAATCTAAAAATTAATTATTAAAAAAAAAGTTTTAAAAATTTACCATTCTCCTTTCGTGTCGTCTAAAAGAAATAGAACCCGCATCATGGGTCACTATTCCTTTTCCACCTCGCTCGCTCTTACGATTCTTCGAGTTTTGTGAGGAAATAGTTTTGGTTTCATCAAATGTTAATGGGGGATGGAGAATATATAGACGAAATTTCCGACGGATTTTCGACGGATTTCAGAGGATTTTTAAATTGCAACGGCTAAACCAACGGATACATTAATGGCTAGGAGGGCAACGGATATATTTGCCGACAGTCCTGAGAAATCCGTCGGAAATCCCTCAGAAAATTCAAAAAATTCCGACACTTTCCGGCAGACGGGAATCCATCGGAAATTGTAGAGGGATTTCTGAGGGGTTGTTTTTCCTCGGAAATTCCTCAGAAATCCGTCGGAATTCGGTCGGAAATTTCTGAGGGAATTTTTTCCGTCGGAAATTCCGTCTGAAATATCCACTCTTTCTTGTAGTGACGCTATGATACCATGCGTAGGAATTTTTATTTTTTCTTAGAAATATCACAAAAACAATCACCAATAGAAGGCAACGTCATTATCCTCATGACCACTCAAGACAACGGTGTTAGTGTTTGACAGCCGGTTATAGAAGCTATGAAAATCAAAGCGGTGAGATAATCTAGGGATATAAGAGTATGTTCTCCGATACCGCGAAGACACGGAGCTCGTCGGAGTTCCAGAGACTTGCTAACCGTAATAGCAAATCATGTTCTGCTTTTTCCTATACCTTCATAAAACTGTCTCCTTCATGCATATCAAATTTCAAAATCGTCCAGGCTGATATAGTGCTCCATTCATTCCATGAACTGAACAAGTCATGTTCTATCTTCTTTTCATCGTTCTTCTCAAAAACACATGTTTGTATTTTTTAAATTTTTTGTAAAAGCTTGAAAAATTCATAAATAGATAAAATAGTGAATAAAAATGTTTAGAAAAATAAAATTAAATCCAAGAACTTAGAATAAGCAAATTAATAAAATCAAAAACATAAATATGGGTTGCCTCCCATAAATATGAGTGATACTTCGTTAAGATCAATATTCGACGAATTCTCCATAATGATTTATTGCTCCGGTGAGTTTCAAACTCTTCTCTTTCGTTTTTGTCTCTCTAATGAACGTGAGAGTGGAACAACAAATTGAACAAATATAGTTAATAAAATTCTCAGACATAATAGGATACCATAGAAATACAATCAACAATAAGTGTAAGAACACGTACGCACTTGATATCATGATGTAGCTGGAATTTTGAAAACAAAAGAACAACAAAAAATTAAATCATCACAATGGATCATTAGCTAAATACAACGAACTCATAAAACAACCAAGAGATACGAACACAATATGAGTAAAACGGAAATTAGTAAATAACGAACACAAGAAATCACCACAGCTAGAAAGGAATTGATCTTAATCGAATACCGACACATATATATAAATTAAGGGTTACATGAATCGAATAAAGTAAATATATAATAATAGAAGATTAGCATTAATATAAATCTAGATTCATAAGAGAATAATCTTTCATAAGGGAATAATATAAATCGTATAATATTGCTTATATACTATAATTAGATCATAAGAGAAGGAAATAAAGCCCAAACCCAAATATTAGTAACCCAATACACATCCCAAAACCAAATCAAACGATCGAATTAATAGTCAAATTGAAAATATATTTAGATGGCGAAAGAGATAATTATGGTGTTTTTTTAAAGGGTACCACAGTAATCAACTACCTCCAAATCGATGAAAAACCGTCACGTAGAATAACTTACTTCATATAAAATATAATAGACATATATATATATATATGTATGATTTATTTTCGAAACTTCAAAATATTTAATAATAAAATTTCATAACTTTAATTTACTTGATCTTACGAGTTACCATAACATCCAAAATTTAGACGATGTAATTAATGAAGAATTCGTATTTACAAATGGAAGTGCTAGGAAATTCGAAAAGTTTCTTGCTTAAGTGACGTCGAGTTTATTAAATTGACAACATCAAAGTCTAAATATTCAAATATGAAGTATGGTAAGGGGTAGTTACCAAAGACATATTCATCATAGACAAATTCTGAAGCAAATTAATTTGACTAACTAAAAAATATAACATTATAACTATTGATCGAAGAAACATTCATAAACTTCAATATATAAAATCCACTTGTTGCTGCCGTAACTGCTATATATTGATTCGTTTCTAGTACAATCAATCCATTCAAAAATAAACTGGTTGAATAATAAGAATAGAACGCATACAAGTTAAATCGACATGGCCAATTGTAATAATTGGTCGTCTCTACTGATGTTGGTATTGGCCTTGTATGCCATTGCTGCTCATACAAGTGCCCAATACACATACTCGCCACCATCACCACCACCATACGTTTATAGTTCTCCTCCATACGTCTATAGCTCTCCCCCTCCTCCTCCATACGTTTATAGCTCTCCACCACCTCCTCCTTATGTTTACAAATCCCCCCCTCCTCCTCCTTACATCTATAGCTCTCCACCACCTCCACCATATGTTTACAAATCTCCGCCACCACCTCCTTACGTCTACAGCTCATCACCTCCTCCTCCTTATGTTTACAAATCGCCGCCTCCTCCTCCATACGTGTACAACTCTCCACCTCCTCCACCTTATGTTTACAAATCACCCCCTCCTCCTCCATACGTCTATAGCTCCCCACCTCCTCCTCCTTATGTTTACAAGTCACCTCCACCTCCTCCATACGTCTACAGCTCCCCACCTCCTCCTCCTTATGTTTACAAATCTCCCCCTCCTCCTCCATACGTTTACAGCCCTCCACCACCTCCTCCTTATGTTTACAAATCTCCGCCTCCCCCTCCATACGTTTATAGCTCTCCACCACCTCCACCATATGTTTACAAGTCGCCACCACCACCTCCTTACGTCTACAGCTCTCCCCCTCCTCCTCCATACGTTTATAGCTCTCCACCACCTCCGCCATATGTTTACAAGTCGCCACCACCACCTCCTTACGTCTATAGCTCTCCACCTCCTCCTCCTTATGTTTACAAATCTCCCCCTCCTCCTCCATACGTCTACACCTCTCCACCACCTCCACCTTATGTTTACAAGTCCCCACCACCACCTCCTTACGTCTACAGCTCTCCACCTCCTCCTCCTTATGTTTACAAATCTCCCCCTCCTCCTCCTTATGTCTACAGCTCTCCTCCACCACCACCTCCTTACGTCTACAGCTCTCCACCTCCTCCTCCTTATGTGTACAAATCTCCCCCTCCTCCTCCTTACGTCTACAGCTCTCCACCACCTCCTCCATATGTTTACAAGTCTCCACCTGCACCTCCAAGCTATAGTTATAGCTCTCCCCCTCCCCCATACTAAGCGAATAAAAGATGAATCGGGTGTCAATAGTAAATTGTTTTGGTTAATTGATCGACAGTTGTATTCATGGATTAAAAACTTTCTCATTCGATACTCTCGTTTAAAACTAATATATAGTTGATTGTGTTGTACTCTCGTGCATGTTTGTTATTTGATTTGATGTTTCCAATAATGTTGTTACAGATTTCAAAAGGTCAATGTTCTTGTTATCAATTTATTGCTATTGAATAAATTTTGTAACTCTAGTTGAGTTAGTTGAAATAATTTCTGTAAAACCAAAAACTACAGAGACACATTGTGTGTAACACAAAGTAATCTTAACAAAATAACAAAAGCTATATTAGAAATCTCTTAAACAATCGTTTCAAACTTGTTTAATCAAGTTTATACCACATAAACATTAGTTCGTATCTGACCAGTTACTAGATTAATCTAGATACAAAAAGGAAAATATCCTCTCTCAAATAAAAGGATTAAATCATAAAACAAAATCTGCTTTGAGATTATCTTCAAGTACATGCTCTCCAAATATATTTTTGATATTTATCTCAATTTTACGTGCCACATCAGCATCAACTGACCCTAATTGATTTTGTTCCAACAAGCTGCTTCTTGTTCCAACAACTCGTTCAGTAGGTAATAGCTTCTGGCAAACAACTATGTTACCTCCATCCCCAGACTACATTTAAAGTTTTTGTATTATTTTACCACTTTTACTGTCTATTTACTATGATTTTTATGCACTATTATAAAGCTTTTCTGCTAAAAGAGGTAATTTTCTCATATATATAGGTCTTAAGGTCTTAATAGGTTAAACTATAAAAAAAATGCAAAAAAGAGAAAATGGAGTGTTATCTACGATACAACTACTTATTCAAGTCAAAGGAACCGACCCAAGTCATTATATCTTGAAGATAAAGCATATTCTCAAGTTGGACAGAATATATAGGCCAGAAGTTCATTGATGAACAGAGGAACAAATCAACTTTGAATCTAATGAAACTTGGTGGGAGGATATCCCTTTGAATTAGCTTTCCAATGGACTTGGGATTACATTAATTGGAGCTGTATTTTGGAAGATATACTGGAATTACTGAAGACATGTCAAACTGTCTTAGAAGAAGCGAGTGCAAAAAGGAGCCTAGCACCGGGCCACCTCGTGGGCGGATAATCTAGACCATTGCCGACATTCATGAAGTCTCATAGAAGACCTCAACACCGTGGTCACGAAACCCGACCGATGGTTTGACCGATGGTTGAGCGGTTTTGACCGAAAATACACTTTTGCCCTAAACTAAACCCTAGCCGACCTGGGACCTCTTCAAGCCTTATATATACTTGCTTTTAGCCTCTCTAGGAAGTTAAGGCAGCTGGCTAAACAGCCATAAATCAATACCTAAACATGTATTTCGTTTTACTCTTCTTCTTCATTCATATTTGATTCTAATAGTTTTTAAGGGTAGATTTAACTTTGTTCTTCAACAAAGAGAGTTGATCTAATCCCTTACGCTTTCTTAGATCAACGATTTATACTATGTTTATGTGTTTTACTCTTGCTGCTATGTGTTGCAAAACATGTTAGAGTATTTTATCGATTTGATTCTATGTATTTTCTAAGTTCTATGTTTATCCCATAAATAATCGTTTAAGGTTTTGTTTTTGCTTGGTTCTTCATCTTTATTTACGCTCAAAGCATGATTTGGATTAACCAGTGACTGATATTAGGTTGATGTACTCGCCAAAAGCTTGTTATATCTCCGGACCTAGTATTTGATAAGCTAAGCGTCTTATCAATTTGATAGGTTAGTTAAGGAGTTTAGTGAAAATCATATCTTTCACTTGTTAATGCGTGTTTTCACCTTGTAATAACCTGCGATAATTGAGTCTATTAGGGTGTTAAAGCATAAAAATCGGAGCCACGACAGTGGGAAGATTTTACTTTCGTGATTTGAGTTCTATAACAAATTGTATTAAAACCCTAATTCGATTTCTTATGTGTTGCATATGTCCTGCGAATTTGCTTTTCATCTTATCAATTTGATTATCTATTATTTATTGCTTTGCTATTTATGTTTTCATAAACCCTAAAACCAAATAATATATTTTTACTTAGCCTAATTCGCATCTTATAGATTTGTAGCGCATCATCCTTGAGTCCATAGTGGTTCGATCTCTAAGTACTACAATTGTCTTTTGTGTACTTGCAGTTTCTCTAAGGTTATAAATTTAAAGCTTGCATGCATCAAAATCCACCCCACCAATTGTGATTACATGGTGCATGTTTAATTTTTTTATTAGATTGTGGTAAGTATGTCCCCGATGGAGAGCATACAAAAGTTGTTTATGTTTATGTCCATGTGAAGAGGGAGCACTAAGGAGAGTCAGCTATGGCAGGAAAAGAAAATGCTTTAAATCTCTAGAGAGATTTTGTGGGTTTTAGGCGTGTGTGTCATTTCTGAGTGGATACTTGATGTGCATATAACTTCGATGTAGGGTTTATATGCAATTAGGTTTTAAATTTATAACCCTAGGGAACTGCAAGTGCACAGTTAATTGTAGTACTTAGGGATCGTTCCACTGAGGACTAAGTGATGAATGTACGACAAACCTACATGATTCGGATTAAGCTAAGGGAACATATTATTTGGTTTTTGGGGTTTTGTGGAAGCAAATAACAAGCAATAAAAGTAAAAGGATAGATATCAATTAAGATTAGAATTCAAGCAATTCATAAAACATATGCAAAACACAAGCAATCGATTTAGGATTTTAATACTAGTTGTTTTATAACTCATATCACTAAGGTAAGGTTATCTCACTATCGTGATGTAACCAACCATCTACGGTTTGCACCCTAATAGACTCAACTATCGCATGTTATTACAAGGTGAAAACATGCTTTATGCTCAAGATTGATTGTTCACTAGACTCCTTAACTAACCTATCGAATTGTTAAGACGCATAGCTCATCGAATACTAGGTCCGGAGATATAACAAGCTTTTGGAGAGTATATCAACCTATGATCAGTCCCTGGGTAGCTAAGCCAGTTCGTGCTTTGAGTATAAATAAAGATAAAGAATCAATTCTAGAATAAAACTCTAAACGATTAAGTATGTAAAGACATAGAATTAAGAAAGTGCATAGAAATCAAATCAAAGCTAATACTCTAACATGTTTTGCAACACGTAGCAGCAACAGTAAAGCACATAGACATAGTATAAATCATTGATCTATCTAAGCGTAAGGAGTTAGATCTCATTTCTTCGCAATAGGGCAAAGTCAATCTATCCTTAAAGGCTTCTAGAATCAAATATGCATTAAGAACAAGAGAAAAACGAAATAAATGTTTAGGTATTGATTTAGGCTGTTATGTCCGGCTGCTTAAGTTCATAGAGAGGCTAAAAGAAAGTATATATAGGGTTTTAAGGAGGCTTAAGTTGGCTAGGATTTTTTTCGGGCAAAAACATCTTTTTAGTCGAAACTGAGGCAATATTGGTCACAATATCGGTCGGCTTGCGTGACCGATATTGGAGGCTTCTAAGGTGCTTCTAGAAGGTCAAAAAAGTCTGGATCATCGGCCCATGGGCTGGCACAGTGCTTGACTCCATTCTGCACTCTCTTCACTTCGAAGGCAGTTTGACATGTCGTCAGTGTTTCGGGTGTATCTTCTAAAGTACAGCTCCAATTGATGAAATTACAAATCCATTGGAAAGCTAACTCAAAGGGCTATCTCAAAACCAAGGTTAATCAAATTCCCAAATTATTTGATCCTCCATTCATCAGCGAAGTTCTGGCATATACGTTCTGTCCAGTTTGAGAATGTGCATTATCTTCAAGATAAAATGACTTGGCTTGGTTCCTTTGACTTGGATTAGTAGCTGCATCATAAATGACAGTCCTTTTGCTCCTTTTTACATCCATTTGATGATAAAACCTGTTAAGATCTTAAAATCTACGTATACGAGAAAACTACCTCTTTTGGTCCAAAAGCTTTATTAATATATATAAAAACCATAGTAAAATGTATAGTAAAAGTGGTAAAATATAGGGTATATTAACTCCCCCAAACTTATCTTTTGCTTGTCCTCTGATATGCTCAAATTTGCCCTGAGCTACTCTCTCAAATTAAGAGATCGTAGTAGTACTTAGGGATCGAATCCACAGGGAATCTAAACACACAATCGATTAGGGAATTCAAATTATGCTAAATAGGTAGTGGTGAATGTAAAATAAACAGCAAATTAAACAGCGAATGATTATCAAGGTTTATGTTATCAATTGGACAAAAAGTTAGGCATTGGAAAATTCGCAGGAATGAATCGAAATATGTTCATGTCGATCGACACAGATGTCCGTGTCGATCGACACAGGGATAAAAGAGGTTAGGATTTTATTAAGCACGGTTCTAGAACTCAAACACGAATATAAAACCAATCAACTTTCGTTGCAGAGATTATCTATGACTAAATCCCTAAATTTCAAATTTCTTTGCAAACTTAGTGAATAAAATCAAGCTTTAAATTCAGGTTCAATTGTTCACAAAATTACTAAGCCAAATTTCTTTGCGAATAGATAATTTTGCTCATCTAAGATTATATCAGGTTGTTAATAATACTTTCGCATCTATTAAAGCAGCCTAGGATATCCAATTTCAATTGATCAATCCTAAAATCAGAGTTAAATCAATCTAGATGAAGAATATAAAGATAAATCCTAACAGGGTTTCAATCCTAACAATTTCTCATCAAACCTTTGAATAACCCTAAACCTAACAAGCAAACTACTCAGACATAGATGATAAAATCATAATGAATGAAATAAATTGCATAAAAGAGATAGAGTAAGTGATACAGAGAGTTTAGATCGATGAAATTTGAAAGTCTGAAATCTCATGAAAGCTCTGCAAATCTCTCCTCTCTCAAGTCTCAATTAAAAACTAGATGTAAACATGAAAGCCTAAATAAAAACTATATATAGTGTCTAAAATTCGGACTGGGCTTTTCTGTAAACTTCTGGGCTTCATGGGCCCATCAAGGAAATTCTTCAATCTTTACATCAGACATGCTTGTGTCGATCGACACACAGGACCGTGTCGATCGACACAGGCTTGAAAATTCGACTCCAACTTGATCATTTCGTCTCCTCTTTCCTCGATGCTCCAAAATGCTCAAAAAGCTTCCATTAAGCTCCAATAGTCCAATAGCCTACAAAGACTCTAAAACAATAGTAAAATACCAAAAAGACTCGATAAAAAGGACTTATATCATGGTCGAAAACGGGTGAAAACCATGATATATCATCCTCAAGCAAACAATCGTCAAGAATTGAGAAGAGGTTTGAAATTCAGAGGAACTCACACATCCTTTGGATCGTTGTATCAAATTCTAAACCTGTAATCCACATGAAACAAGATTAGCTCACAGACGTTGTCATCTTCTTCCATCACGAATTCGCAACATGTCTATACTCTAAATCTCTTTCCCTGCAAAAATCTCAACGTCAAATCAATTGACTCTTTCTACTCTCTTAGACTTAATGAAAACTTCTCGTCAAGAGCATCATTCAAGGAAGACGGGCTAGGTATTGGGAAAGGCTGATTTTTGTAACGCCCGTGAACCAAAAAGTGAAATTTTGGTTGGTGTGTCGATCGACATCGGTGAGGTGTGTTGATCGACACGAGTGTTTTGACTTGTGAAAAGTCAGGTTTTGGGCGTTATGTCGATCGACACAGCTGGTGTGTGTCAATCGACACGGGGTTAAATTGAACCGACAGGTTCGGTTTATTTGCCCGGTTTGGTGGGCCGGTTTAGGGAACCCTAGGGTTTGTATTTAAAGGCGTGAACAGTCGTGTTGTCTGTTCTTTTGGCCGTTTTTCAGAAAGAAATCAGAGGGTTTGAGTGTGAGATCAGAAATCAAAGGTTTTTGGGTGATTTTTGGGAGATTTATGGAGAAGGATTGCTCTTGAGGTTGTTAGAACGAGAAGGGAATTATTGCTGGGTTGATTTCGGGTCTAGGAGAATGAAATTAGTGGCTGTCCGTGGCTGGTTTTCGTGTTCTTCGTCGTTCATCCTCTTTTCAATCCGAATTCGAGGTGAGTACGTGACCGTAGACTTATATAGGTATAAGGAATGGGTAGAATGCGATTGCTTGGTGGATTCATGTGTTTTGTGAATGAAATTGTGCAGGAGACTCGATGAATCGCGACGGATTCGAGCCAGGAGAGGATAGGCTCGTTCCTGGGTTCTGCGATGTCGTGTCGATCGACACCATGGTGGTGTGTCGATCAACACGGGGCATCATGTCGATCGACACCTTGGTGGTGTGTCGATCGACACAGTGCAGTCTGTCGATCGACACCTAGAGGTTGTGTCGATCGATACAGAGTTCCCATACTGGTTCGTGTTTAATTGTTTTCGTGAATGCTTTTGTATGCTCATCCTGGTATTGTATCTATTGTTTATGCTTGTGTATAAATAGCCTGTAGACGGGATGACCGCGTCGCTGAGTATTTATGATAACACTCACGCAACTCTTTTTGTTATGTGTTGTAGGTAAAGAGAAAATGTGATCGTGGAATCATGGCTAGGAAGAGGAGATGATATAGGGTCTCGCTTGTATGGTTGTATTGTATATAATTGCTAGGTTGCTAGTGAATTCTGGTTATTGAGTATTGGATGGTTGTTGAGAAATTCATTGAATTGGAATTTTTTAGATTAATAAAGTATGAGATTTATTGATTGTGTTATTATTGTTTATGTTTTTAATTGTTCTGCATTGCTGTTGTTGGCCCATTGAGGATTATTATCTGTGATGATAGTAATCTAAAGGGAAAATTTTAAACTTTTGGGTCGGGTTATTTCATTTTGGTATCAGAGCCCTTATGGTTCTAGGGCGGGTGCAATTGATTGATTGTGTGAGTTAATTGATTGATTGTTGTGTGAGTATGGAGTCCTAGATCATCTCTTCCGAGGACTGCAGAGTGAGTCTGATGCTGCGAGTGTGGCCCAGGAGACCACGCACGAGTAGGTGTTGGACTCGCAGGCGTTTCAGGAGGGGTCTGTGGGTGAAACTGCTACGAGTGCCAGTGTGAGGGCTGGTGGGGCTAGTGTGGGTCCCGAGGTAGCTGGTGGTGCGGGGGGCCCAGGCGGGGGTGCTTCCGCAGGTAGGGCCCAGGACCGATTCTGGAGCGGTTACCAGGTGGGGTACCGGCTCCGGGTCAGACTCCAGGAGTGTAGCTAGTAGTGGCTGGTGGTCAGCCAGGAGTGGCTGGGGTGCAGCCGGGAGTGGATGGGGTTTAGCCGGGAGTGGGTGGTGTGCAGCCGGGTGTGGCAGTTGCAGAGGAGCGTTCATCCTACCTGAGGATGATGGAGTAGATGCAGAGGATTGACACCGGGTTTTTCTCGGGTGGTGCCAAGCCTGAGGAGGCCGATGAGTGGCAGCAGAGGTTGGAGCGGAACTTTCACTCTATGAGGTGTCCAAAGGGATACCGGGTGGACCTAGCGGTTCATTATCTGGATGGTGACGCGCATCTCTGGTGGAGAGGCTTGAGAGGATTTTTTGGCTGAGTTTAATGCCAAGTATTTCTTGTAGGAGGCGATGGATCGGATGGAGTCGAGGTTTCTGAACCTGGCTCAGAGAGACTGGTCAGTGAGGGAGTTTGATTTGGAGTTCAGTCGACTCTTGATACATGCTGGTAGGGGTAGGGAGAGCGAGCAGGCCCAGGTGAGGAAGTCCCTGGGAGGACTTCAAGCTGACTTGAGGACTCGCTGCAGGTCAAGTAAGTTTGCCACGAGGGCAGAGTTGGTTGAGACTGCTGCGGCGATTGAGGAGAACCTCCGAGGGCAGGCTATGGTGGTTAGTCCATCGGTGCAGCAGCAGCAGCAGAGGAAATCTCAGCAGCAGACGGGTTCGAGCAGGGGCGGCAAGCCTGCACAGGGTCAGAAGAGGAAGTGGGAGAGCATTTCCGGGGCCAGTCAGGGTGGACAGGGTAGTCCAGGATATTTTGGGTGCGGGAGCTTGGGTCACAAGGTGGCCAGCTGTCCGCAGAGGAGTACAGTTCGTAGTACTCATGTGTGCTACCACTACCGAGAGCCGAGGCACATTAAGCCCAAGCGTCCGAAGCTACAGCAGATGGCGGTGGTGGCAGTGCAGCCATTGGCGGTGCAGCCGTTAGCTCAGATTACAGCGGCACTGCGGGTTTTCACATCGGCAGAGGCGGGCGTTCTAGTGCCAGACCCATCACAGGTAAATTTTAGACTTGCTTTTTAAATTCTTGCGGTGATTTAATTTAGTCTGTTGAGAATTGTGAGTCTGCGTTAGAGTGTCGGGTCTTAAAGCACATGAGATTTGTGCAGGGAGTTGTGGGCGGACGTGAGTCCCACGTGTTGTTTGATTCGGGAGCTATGAATAGCTTCATTACTCCGGAATGTGCGGAAGGCAGCGGGATCCAGAGCGATTCCAGAGAGCAGCCGGGAGTAGTTAAGGTTGCTGGCAGTAGGACGTTAGCTACTTTCGGGCGGGCTCGTCGTGTGGGGGTTCTGGTGGCAGGGGAGTTGATGCTAGCAGACCTGGTTATTAGCCCGGTGGAGTTGTACGATGTCATCCTTGGGATAGATTGGTTGGATCGGTACAGGGTCCATCTGGACTATCATCGAAGACGTGTTGTGTTCGAGCGGGAGACAGGAAGGTTGGTGTTTCAGGGTGTGAGACCAACTTCTGGGAGTCTTATGATTTCAGCGATACAGGCCGAGCAGTTGATCGAAAAGAGCTGTGAGGTGTATCAGGCGATGATAGTGATGCCAGAGACTGTTGGAGAGGTTGCAGTTGGGGATATTCGAGTTATTCGGGATTTCCAGGAGGTTTTCTAGTCGTTGTTGGGATTGCCACTGTCGTGGTCGGATCTTTTTATGATTGAGTTAGAACCAAGGACAGCTCTAATATCCAAGGCGCCTTACCGTATGGCTCCAGCAGAGATGGCAGAGCTGAAGAAGCAGCTGGATGATCTATTGGGGAAGAGTTTCATCCGGCCTAGTGTTCACCATGGGGAGCACCGGTGTTATTTCTGAAGAAGAAGGATGAGAGTTTCCGGTTTGGCATTGATTACCGGGGGCTTAACCGAGTCACTGTGAAGAACAGGTATCCTCTGCCGCGCATTGATGAGTTATTGGATCAGTTACAAGGGGCTACTTGGTTCTCCAAGATTGATTTGGCTTCGGGTTACCATCAAATTTCGATTGATGAGGCAGATGTTCGGAAGACGGCGTTCAGGATGAGGTACGAGCATTATGATTTCGTGGTGATGCCTTTCGGGTTGACGAATGCGCCAGCAGCGTTCATGAGGTTGATGAACGGGGTGTTCCAGGCGTATTTGGATGAGTTCGTGATCATCTTCATTAATGATATTCTGGTGTATTCGAGGAGTCTAGAAGAGCACGAGGTGCATTTGAGGTTAGTTTTGGAGAAGCTGAGGGAGCAAAATATGTACGCGAAGTTAAGTAAGTGCAGTTTCTGGCAGCGAAAGATGAGCTTTCTTGTCCATGTGGTGTCTGCGGAGGGAGTTTCTGCGGATCCAGCTAAGATAGAAGCTATCAGAGGATGACTTAGACCGAGGAGTGCCACTGAGATCAGGAGTTTTTTGGGTTGGCAGGTTATTATTCGAGGTTCGTCAAGGGGTTTGCGAGTATGGCGCAGTCGATGAAAAAGTTGATGGGGAAGGATGTCCGTTTTGTGTGGACTTCAGCTTGCGAGGAGAGTTTTGGGAAGCTGAAGGGGATGTTGATGAGTACACCTGTGTTGGTGTTACCTGAGCCGGGTGAGCCTTATGTGGTGTACACTGATGCTTCAGGAGTTGGTCTGGGATGTATACTAATTTAGCAGGGAAAGGTTATTGCGTATGCTTCGAGACAGTTGAGGAAGCATGAGTGTAATTACCCTACCCATGAATTGGAGTTGGCTGCGGTAATTTTTGCCATTAAGATTTGGAGGTCGTATCTTTATGGCGGAAAGGTGCAGGTGTTCACAGACCACAAGAGTCTAGTATTTCTTCACTCAGCCAGAGCTGAATCAGAGACAGAGGCGCTGGATGGAGTTAGTTGCGGACTATGACCTGGAGATTGGGTACCATCCGGGTAAGGCTAATCTGGTTGCAGATGCGTTGAGTCAAAAGAGAGTTGCTTCGGATCAGGAGCAGGATATGGAGGCTCTGGTGAGCGAGATCAGTACATTAAGCTTGTGTGTTAGAGGCAGCTAATCAGGCAGATTTGTTGAGCATGATTCGGGTTGGTCAGGAGAAGGATCAGGGTTTGGTTGATGCTTCTAAGGCGGCCGGTTTAGAGTATGTGGTCTTAGAGAGTGGGATGATACTCGTGAACGGGCGGGTTTGTGTACCTAAGAATGAGGATCTGAGACAGGAGATTCTGAGGGAGGCTCATTCGAGCATGTTATCGATTCATCCGGGAGCGACCAAGATGTATCGCGATCTGAAGCGGTATTATCACTAGATCAGGATGAAGAGGGATGTAGCTAACAGGGTTGCAGTGTGCAATGTGTGTCAGTTGGTGAAGGCTGAGCATCAGGTTCCGAGTGGTATATTGCAGAGTTTGCCTATCCCGGAGTGGAAGTAGGATATGATTACAATGGATTTCGTGACGGGGTTACCGCACTACAAGAAAACAGTTAATTAGTGACTGCTTTTTGTGACTGAATTTTGCGTCACAAAATTTGCAACTCCATTTATGACTCATTTGCCACCCTTTTGCGACTACGTAAATTAGTGTCACAAATATGTCACTAATTTACGACTACGAACTAATGTGGCAAATTCGTCACAAATTAGTGACTGATTAGCGACTCTTATTTGAGTTGTCGCAAATTGGTCAAATGTTGCGACTACTTTGTGACACCTTTTTTCAGTATTAGTCAGCGTCGCAAAGTAGTCACAAAGTTGTGACGCTATTATTACGCTGTCCTTGCGTCGCAAAAGAGTGGCAAAGTAGTCATTAGCTATGTCGGCAAGTATGTCGGCAAGGGAGGAAATTAGGTGACGCGTGATAAATGCAAGAGGTAGGTAGCACACGAAGGCGTCGCAAAATAGTCAGAAAAGAGTCGCAAATGTGCGACGCTTTTTTGGAGTCACAAAGGAGTCGCAAATTTTATCCTATATATATCACAATCGACCTCCCTCTTCCTCATTCAGCCACACACACGAAAAAAAGCCAGGAAGAGAAAAAACAAAAATTTAGAGGAAAAAAATTATGTGGAACTCTTCTCGAGATTGGATGTATATAAGGATCGATTCGCATACAAATAATCTCTCAACCGACTTTTTGGATGGGGTCAGGCAGTTTCTGGATTTCGCAAGTTGCCAGGACTTGGCCATTAGCAGTGGAGGTAAGTTATACTGCCCTTGTGCGAAATGTAAAAATTCTGGTGGTATAAAACCTGTTAGAACTGTTTCGAACCATTTGCATCAACGTGGTTTTATGGAAGATTATTATGTGAGGACCGAACATGGGGAAGATTACAATGTAGTTGGGGCAGGTCCTAGTAGTAGTCATTACGTAAATGCTGATTTTAGTAGCGGTTATTATGAACAAATGAATTATGATGGTGGGGATGTTTATGATGGTGGGGATGTTTATGCAAGTGGGATGGTCCATGATGCATTTCCTGATAATGATTATCATCATGACGAACATTGAAACGACCCGACTCAAAAATTTAAAATTTTTCTAATTAAAAACCCGGATTATCATTATCACAAACGATAATCCTCAACGGTCCAATCAAACATGCGGAATACATAACAATTAAATCAACTCACAACACAACAATTTTAACGAATCCCATACTTCATTAATTACTAACCAATTCAATCCAACAACCAATATCCAATAACACTAACACAGGGTTCCAGAAATTACTAGCAACCTAGCAATTCTATAACAACACTAATTGAGACCCTAAATCATCTCTTCTTGCTCGCCACGATTCCACGATTCACAATTTCTCTTTACCTGCAACACATGGCAAAAAGAGTTGCATGAGTATTATCACAAATACTCAGCGGCGCGGTCATCCCGTCTACAGGCTATTTAAATACAAGTATAAACAAAAGATACAATACCAGGATAATCACAGAACAAGCATACACGAAACAAACGTCACGGACGAACACGGAAACACTGTGTTGATCGACACAACCTCTAGGTGTCAATCGACAGACAACACTGTGTCAATCGACAGACAGTACTGTGTCAATCGACACACCACCCTGGTGTCGATTGACATGATGCCTCGTGTCGATCGACGCACCCCCTGGTGTCGATCGACACGACGTCGCTGACCAGAAACGAGTCTATCATCGTATGACTCGAATCTGTCGCGAATCATCGAGTCTCCTGCACAATTCCATTCACAAACACACGGAAACCACCAAGCAATCGCATTCTATCGATTCCCTATACTTATACAAGCCTACAGTCACGCACTCACCTTGATTAGGATTGAAAAGGATGAAGAACGACGAAAAACACGAAGAACATCCTCTGATTCGTCCCTCCCAAACCCGAATCAACCCAGCAACAATCCTTCCTCGTTCCCAAAAGCCTCACGCGCAATTCTCCTCAAGAAATCTCCCAACAACCACTCAAACCCTAAGGTTTCATCTTCTCTCTTCTCTCTCTCTGTTTTTCCTTCTGAAAAACGGCCAAAAAGGAAGACAACCCGTCTGATCCTTTAAATACCCGAACCCTAAGGTTCCCTAAACCGGCCCACCTAACCGGACAATTAAATCGAACCCGACGGTCTGATTTAACTCGTGTCGATCGACATACACCACCCGTGTCGATCGACATAACGCCCAAAACCCGACTCCTCCTAAGTCCAAACACACGTGTCGATTGACACACCACCCTGTGTCGATCGACACCACCAAAAATTCACTTTTTGGTTCACGGGCGTTACAATTCTCCCCCACTACCACGGATTCGACCTCGAATCACGCGATTCTGTCTAACTAAGGCCAACACTTCCGTCTAAAACCCGACCAGATTCTCCTGGGAACATCCACGATGCAACGCTCCCTGATCCGGATTAGGGCTGCCCGATTGATCGTCCAATAATCAAACAAGAACATGAACTGTTCAACCGTTGACCCCAATTGGACCAAATGATCGCACAGCAATCAAACAAGAACATGCACGACCAATTGCGCTACATATGTTACCAGGGTTGTCCGAACCAAAGTTTTAAACGCAAGTACAAACCCTAGACTCGACATCCACTTCAAAACTCCTGACCCTCGGTCGGCACCACTCGAGATCACACTCGAACCGCACAACCCGTCTTACTTAGGCTAACACTCCCGCCTGAAACCCGAACAGATTCACCCAGAAACACCCACGATGCACGCCCCATGGTCCGGATTAAGGCTGATCGATTGACCGCCCAACAATCAAACAAGAACATGTACGACCAATCGTTGATCCCGCATTAGACCAAATGATCGTACAACAATCAAACAAGAACATGTACGACCATCGGCGTTGCATATGCTACCAGGATTGTCCAAACTGAAGTTCCAGACTCAAGTAGAACCCTTATACTAGACATCCACATCCACTCTCCTGACCCTCGGTCAGCACCACTCGAGATCCACTCCCGATCCCCGAAGTTCATCCAGTCTCATGCTTACAACCACATTACAGATACTATTGCTCATACTCATATTTATATACAACACTTTTCTCTCAGGATCGTCACCCTTTGAGCTCTTAAAGTATATCATACCCCTCCACCTTCAGGACCGCCGTCCATCCAGCTCTCGGTATGCTCCAACCCCTCCCACTCTCGGGACACACAGTCCGTCAAGCTCGGGTGCAGAGGAATCACACATCCCCTTGAGAGGCTTCGGCCCCTCAAAGTATATGCAAGGGAACCACTTTCCCCCGGAGAGAACATCACTGTCCCCTCAAGTATACCCAGGAGACCTAAGATCCCCTGGGGCAATCACTCTATAACGTGCATCTTAGGCACCTGTCGACTGAAATCACCTCCCGTGGTCCTCCGAAACAACCCAATCACCAGGGTGTCTCACAGAGTCCCTGGAAAAGACAATCCTAACTCACATAAGACTTCTATTCCAGACTCTTCCTAGGAAATAGACAGATTCTAACGCGCATAGAGCTTCCATTTCCAGCCACTCCTGGAACATGTACTATCTCATTTCTAGCCACTCCTATAACATGAGCACCCTTATTTGCAGCCACTCCTGGAACATGAACAACCTCATTTCCAGCCACTCCTGGAACATGAACAACCTCATTTCTAGCCACTCCTGGAACATGAACAAGCTCAAACCGCATAGAACTTCTATTTCTAGCCATCCTAGCCGATAGGCAAGCTCTAGCTCACATAGAACTTCTACCGCTAGACCTCCACATGACCTACCAGTCATCGCAAACCATGACATCACCAGTCATCTCATAAGAACACACGTCTTACACATATTTAATAAGGCAAATCCCATCTTATTAAATCTCCCAAAAATGTATACTCGTTACAACAACAACGAAATACATAACAACAACATAGCAACATGCTAAAAACAGACTCTGAAAACCAGAAAAAGACTCAAGCCACCGCCTGCTTCTCGAACCACTTCGAGAACTTCCTCTTCATCGCTGCTTCTGGTTCCCAAGTCTCCTCCTCAACACCGTCACAGTCCCACACGACTCTCACCAACGGTATACTCTGCCGACGCAACACCTTGACTCTCTTCTCCAGCTCCTTCCGTCTCCTATCGGCGTAACTCTTCTGCCGATCCTGAGCCTCTCTCATGTTCAGCCTCAAGACACGGATCTTTTTCGTCGCCTCCTGAACGAAATCCGCATCAAACATGTTCCTCTCCCCCACTTGAGTCCAGCGTAGTGGTGTCCTACATGGCCTCCCATACAGAGCCTCATACGGAGCGATCCCAATATTCGCCTGGTAATTGTTGTTATACGCAAACTCAACCAGGTTCAGATGATCCACCCAATGACCACCATAATCAAGCACACACATCCTCAACAGATCCTCCAAGGTCTGAATCGTCCTCTTAGACTGCCCATCCATCTGAGGATGATACGCTGTGCTCATATGCACCTTAGTGCCCATCTCAGCCTGAAACGCCCTCCAGAACTCTGAGGTAAACCTCGGATCTCTATCTGACACAATACTCGCTGGCACCCCGTGCAGCCGCACTATCTCCCGCACATACTTCCTAGCCAGGACTGCTGCTCCATCAGTCTTCTTAATGGCCAGAAAATGTGCCGACTTTGTCAGACGATCTACGATAACCCATATTGCATCATAGGTCCACGACACTGGCAATCCCGTCACGAAATCCATCGTAATCATATCCCACTTCCACTCTGGGATAGGCAAACTCTGCAATAATCCGCTCGGGACCTGATGCTCAGCCTTCACCAGCTGACACACGTTGCATGCTGTAACCCAGCTAGCTACATCCCTCTTCATCCCAACCCAGTGATAATACCGCTTCAAGTCACGGTACATCTTAGTCGCTCTTGGATGAATCGATAACATGCTCGAATGAGCCTCCCTCAGGATCTCCCGCCGCAGATCCTCATCCTTGGTTACACAAACCCGTCCGTTCACCAGTATCATCCCACTCGCTGAGACTACATACTCTGAACTGGCTGCCTTAGAAACATCAATCAAACCCTGATCCTTCTCCTGAGCAACCCGAATCCTGGTCAACAAATCTGCCTGGTTAGCTGCCTCTAACCCCAACGGCTCCTGAGAGATCACACATAACCTCAACGTACTGATCTCGCTCACCAGAGCTTCCATATCGCGCTCCTGATCTGAAGCTACCCTCTTCCGACTCAACGCATCTGCAACCAGATTAGCCTTACCCGGATGGTACCCAATCTCCAGGTCATAGTGTGCAACTAACTCCATCCAGCGCCATTGTCTCTGGTTCAGCTCCGGCTGAGTGAAGAAATACTTCAGACTCTTGTGGTCTGTGAATATCTGCACCTTCCCGCCATACAGATAAGACCTCCAGATCTTAAGCGCAAAGATAACTGCAGCCAACTCCAAATCATGGGTAGGGTAATTGCACTCGTGCTTCCTTAACTGCCTCAAAGCATATGCAATAACCTTCCCCTGCTGCATCAGTACACAACCCAGTCCAACTCCCGAAGCGTCTGTATACACCACATAAGGCTCACCTGGCTCGGGTAACGCCAATACAGGTGTACTGGTCAGCATCTCCTTCAGCTTCCCGAAACTCTCCTCGCAAGCTGAAGACCACATAAAAGGAACATCCTTCCCTGTTAGCTTTGTCATCGACTGCGCCGTGGTCGCGAATCCCTTGACGAACTTCCGGTAATATCCTGCCAACCCAAGAAAACTCCTGTTCTCGGTGGCGCTCCTCGGTCTAGGCCAACCTCGGATAACCTCTATCTTAGCCGGATCCACAGACACTCCCTCTGCAGACACAACGTGGCCAAGAAAGCTCATCTCTTGCTGCCAGAAACTGCACTTACTCAACTTCGCATACAGATTCTGCTCCCGCAGCTTCTCTAGAACCAACCTCAGATGCACCTCGTGCTCTGCCAGAGTCTTCGAATACACCAGAATGTCATCAATGAAGATGATCATGAACACATCCAGAAACTCCTGAAACACCCCGTTCATCAACCGCATAAACGCTGCTAGCGCATTCGTCAGCCCGAACGGCATCACCACGAACTCATAGTGCGCGTACCTTGTCCTGAACGCTGTCTTCCGAACATCTGCCTCATCGATCGGAATCTGATGGTATCCCGAAGCCAAATCAATCTTGGAGAACCAAGTAGCCCCTCGCAACTGATCCAAAAACTCATCAATGCGCGGCAGAGGATACCTTTTCTTCACAGTGACTCGGTTAAGTCCCCGATAGTCTATGCACAACCGGAAACTCCCATCCTTCTTCTTCAGAAACAACACCGGTGCTTCCCACGGTGAAACACTAGGCCAGATGAAACCCTTCCCCAACAGATAATCCAGCTGCTTCTTCAGCTCTGCCATCTCTGCTGGAGCCATACGGTAAGGTGCCTTGGATATCGGAGCTGTCCCGGGTTCCAACTCAATCGTAAATGGATCCGACCGCGACGGTGGCAATCCCAACAACGACTGAAACACATCATGAAAATCCCGAACGACCTGGATATCCCCAACTGCAACCTCTCCAACAGTCTCTGGCATCACTATCGTCGCCAGATACGCCTCACAGCCTTTCTCAATCAGCTGCTCGGCCTGTATCGCTGAAATCATAAGACTTCCGGAAGTCGGTCTCACCCCCTAAAACACCAACCTCCCAACCTCTCACTCAAACACTACACATCCTCGATGACAATGCAGATGGACCCTGTACCGATCCAACCAATCCATCCCGAGGATGACATCGTACAGTTCCACCGAACTTATGACCAGGTCTGCTGGCATCAACTCTCCTGCCACCAGAACGTCCACACCTCGAGCCCGCCCGAAAGTAGCTAACGTCCTCCCACCAGCAACCTTAACTACTCTGTCCACCCTGACTAGCCCTGGAAGTGCTCTCCCACTTCCTCTTCTGACCCTGCGCAGGCTTGCCGCCCCTGCTCGATCCCGTCTGCTGCTGAGATCTCCTCGGCTGCTGCTGCTGCACTGGTGGACTAACCACCACAACCTGCTCCCTGAGGTCCTCCTCAATCGCCGCAGCAGTCTCAACCTGCTCCGCCCTCGTGGCGAACTTACTCGCCCTGCAGCGAGTCCTCAACTCTGCTCGAAGTCCTCCAAGAAACCTCCTCACCTGGGCCTGCTTGCCCTCCATGCCTCTACCAGCATGTACCAGGAGTCTACTGAACTCCAAATCGAACTCCCTCACGGTCCGATCCCCCTGAGGTAGGTTCAGGAACCTCGAGTCCATCCTGTCCACTGCCTCCTGCGGAAAATACTTGGCATTGAGCTCAGCCAAGAAATTCTCCCAGACCATCTCGGCCTGCACCCTCCTAGCCTCGACGCCTCTTCACCAGAGATGCGCGTCACCATCCAGATAGTGAACCGTCAGGTCCACTCTGTATCCCTCAGGACACCTGATCGAGCGAAAATTACGCTCCAATCTCCGTCGCCACTCATCGGCCTCCTCAGGCTTGGCACCACCCGAGAAAAACCCGGTGCCAATCCTCTGCATCTGCTCCATCATCCTCAGGTAGGATGGAAGCCCTCCGCAAACGCCACACCCGGCTGCACCCCAGCCACTACCGGCTGAACCCCAGCCACTACCGCCTAAACCCCAGCCACCACTGGCTGCACACCAGCCACTCCTAGCCGTACACTAGTCCCACCTGGCTGAGCTCCCGGAGCCTGACCCGGAGCCGGTACCCCGCCTGGTAACCGCTCCAGAATCAACTGCAGCAAACCCGCCAGACGATCATCTCGGTCTTGGGCCACACCTACGAGAGCACCCCCACCTGGGCCCCCCGCACCACCTGCTACCTCGGGACCCACATTGGCCCCACCAGCCCTCACGCTGGCACCCGTAGCAGTCACACCCACAAACCCCTCCTGAAACGCCTGCGAGTCTGCCACCTGCTCCTGCGTGGTCTGGGCCACACTCACGGCATCAGACTCACTCTGAAGTCCTCGCCCACGCCCACCATGACCACCACGGCCACCACGGCCCCTACGACCTCTGCCTCTACGACCTCACGCGCAATTCTCCTCAAGAAATCTCCCAACAACCACTCAAACCCTAAGGTTTCTGCTTCTCTCTTCTCTCTCTCTGTTTTTCCTTCTGAAAAATGGCCAAAAAGGAAGACAACCCGTCTGATCCTTTAAATACCCGAACCCTAAGGTTCCCTAAACCGGCCCACCTAACCGGACAATTAAATCGAACCCGACGGTCTGATTTAACTCGTGTCGATCGACATACGCCACCCGTGTCGATCGACATAACGCCCAAAACCCGACTCCTCCTAAGTCCAAACACACGTGTCGATCGACACACCACTCTGTGTTGATCGACACCACCAAAAATCCACTTTTTGGTTTACGAGCGTTACAAACATGGTCATAGTGGAAATGATCATGTTTTTGAAGAACCTAACCATGAGGCGAAACAATTCTACGATTTGTTAGATGCTGCAAAAACGCCATTGTATGATGGTTGTCATGATGATCATTCGCAGTTATCATTAGCTGCTCGGTATATGAATATCAAGGCAGACCATAATTTGGCTGAAAATTGCATGGATTCATGGGCGGAATTGGTAACAGAGTATTTACCACAGCCTAATCAGGCAACTGGTTCATATTATGAGACAGAAACGTTAATGCGAAAATTAGGCTTGCCATACCATACATTCGATGTATGCATAGATAACTGTATGCTCTTCTGGAAAGAAGATGGGGTGTTGGAGCATTGCAAGTTCTGTGGAAAAACAATATATGAGGATCGTCAGGGACGAAAAAAAATACCGTTAAGCAAAATGTGGTATCTACCAATCACTGATAGACTGAAGAGGATGTACCAATCTGAGAAGACGGCAGCATCGATGAGGTGGCATGCTGAGCATGAATCAGAAGATGGAGTAATGTGTAATCCATCAGATGCAACAGAAGATGGAGTAATGTGTCATCCACCTGCTTTCTTCGATGTGATGGAGCACCTACCTATACATCTGCCATACGAAGCCGAGCTTGGTGGTCCTGTGCAATATAGGTGGATGTATCCGTTCGAAAGGTTTTTTAAACATTTGAAAGGCAAAGCGAAGAACAAAAGATATCCAGCAGGATCGATTGTTCAATCGTACACGAATGATGAGATTTCTTATTTCTCACAACACTACTTTGCCTCTCAAATTTCTATAGCTAGCAAAAGAAGGTAATAAATTTTTTTATTAGAATTTAATATATATATAAACCGTGCTTTTCTTAAAATAAGATGAATTGTTTTCCGTAAATTTTGCAGGGCAACTCGGTACGATGAAGGTGAAGTACCTATCTATGATTTTCCCGTACCGAATATATTTACTGAAGTAGGTCGTCAAAGTGGCAAATGTACTGAATCTTGGTTAACCACGAAAGAATACAAGTGCGCACATTCATATGTTTTGCGTAATTGTGAATATTTCCGACCGCTTGAAAGGTAATTTTACTTCATCTATAAATTTAATATAGTAATTGTATACATTTTGCACCACTTTATTCATAATCAAGTGTTGGCAACACAGTTTGGTGGATGCACAAATTCGATTTGAAAATCCAGGACTTTCTGATGATGAAGTCTTACTAAAAGAGATGATGAATTTCATATATGGGTCCGCCAATATGTATGTATTCTTCATGATTTAAATATTAAATTAATGTTTCGCATCAACCATTGTGATATTTTTATTGTTCTATGTATAGGTGGATGCAATGAGAAGTCAAGAAAATTTTTCGATGTGGGTATACGATATAGCCAACGGTCCAGAAAAAAAGATTAGGTCATGGCCTATGTATTTTACAAGAGGCTATTTATTTCACACGAAGGATTACGGAAAAAACAGAAAAACAATAAATTATGGAATTTGTGTCCGAGGCCAAAATTATTCTCAACCAGGGGAGAATGATTTCTACGGGACCATCAAAAAAATCATTGAGCTCACATATCCAGGAGTTTTGAATTTGAAAATCGTGCTTTTCGATTGTAATTGGTATGACCCCACACCCGACAAAGGAACGAGAACCAGCGAGGGAGGCATTGTCTACGTGCTAAAATTGGGGAGATATACAAACGACGACACTTATGTATTAGGTATGAATTTAATGTCTATAATATTGTATTGTTGTTATATTTATAATTATATCCTAATTGAATTTTTATTAATATATATTGCAGCGTCTCAAGCTGATCAAGTATGTTATCTTCCATACCCAAATGTTAATAAACGTCATGGGAATTGGCTCTCAGTTCTAAAAGTTAATCCAAGGACTCCTGTGCAAGGAAAATTTAACGACACTGAGCTTATTATTTTGCAACAAGCTGAGAACGATGCAGTCACGGATACGGTCGAAGAGATCAATGTCGAAGGTCTAATTGATGGAAATCATCCAATTGAACACATCGATTTTGAAATTGACGACGCTGAGCAACAAGATGAATTTCGATATAATTTATCATCTTCGGAAGAAGATTCCGAAGCTGATGAAATTTAAATCGGATTTCATTTAATATGTATGCAATATATGTGCGGGATTTAATATTTATATAAAGTTTGTGTAATAATTTAAGTGTAAAAAATATTTAGTGTGTAAATTTCAGTGTTAAAATAATTAGTGTGAAATTATTTAAGTGTTAAAATAATTTTTGTTGTCTGCTAACTTCAGGGATAAATACATTTTAATGTTAGCACTAAATGAATATGTTACAATAACACAATGGTTAAACTACTCAACATTGCACACCCCCATCTGAGTTCGAATCCAGGAACATACAATAATTTTGGTTTTAAGCTGACTTTGGAATAAATACAGTTTAAAGTTAACAACAAACGAAAATGTTAAAATAGCACAACGGTTAAACGCAACAACATTGCTCTCCCCATCCAAGTTTGAACCCAAGTAGAAACAATATTTTTGTGTTTTCACCGGACTTAAATTATGAATAAATACGATATAATTTTAAGACTAAACGAATAAGTTACAATAGCACAACGGTTAATCTACAATTCATTGTACTATCCCATCTGTCGAATCCTGGTACGAACAATATTTTTGTTTTAGGGTATCGTTTTCAGCATCGCAAAAACGTCACGTGACTCTTTTGCGACTACATATCGACACCCTACAACATTTGTGATGCATCAGTGACACTTTTGCAACGTCCTCGAAGAGTTCTGGGGCGTCGCAAATCAGTCATAAAAGAGACACAAATTAGTGATGCTTATGCGAGTATATAGCGACACCAAAGAAAATGTGTGACGCATCAGTGACTCTTTTCCGACGCGTCCTAAGAATTTTTAAAATTTTACATCAATTGAAGTATATCTGATTTATTGGTATGAAATTACATTGCCATATACTAATTAGTCATAAATAGTTTAAGTTATGGAAGTTCAAATTCAAATTCATATTACAAATAATGAGATCACATTTCTAAAACTAAAACACTTAGAAGTTTAATGTACTTTGTGGTGAAGTGTTAGATTTTGTTAAATTAAACTTTCTATGTGAGATTTCAATGCACATAAGCAATGAAATGGTTAATAATACATTAGAAGTTGAATAAGAGGGATAAAACCACAATCTATTGGTCCAAAATATTTAGGGTTTAGGGTATTGTTTTCAGCGTCGCAAAAAGGTCACCAAAGAGACACAAATACGTGACTCTTTTGCGACTACATATCGACACCCTACAACATTTGTGACGCATCAGTGACACTTTTGCAACGTTCTCGAAGAGTTCTGCGGCGTCGCAAATCAGTCATACAAGAGACACAAATCAGTGACACTTTTGCGACTATTTAACCACGCTTTTTGGCTCCAAAACCAAATTTTGGGCTCGAAATCTGAAAAATTTTGGGCCATTTAGGCGGCCTTTTGTTAACCACCATAAAAAAAGTTTTACGACGCATTAGCGACGCCGTTGTGACGCCCAAACTTTATAAAAAAACATAAAAAATGAAACCCTAATTTCATTTCATCTCAGTTCTTCTTCTTTCTCTCGACGGAGGCGATTCGATCTTTCTGTCGAATCGATCGATCTTCTTTTTTCTCTCTGTCGATTCGATTCGATACATCTTCTTCTTCCTCTTTTATCCGTCTATCTCTCTCGATCTCTCTCGATCTCTCTATTCATTCCAATCTCAACCGTAAACTATGGTTTTGACCCGAGAGAAATCACGAGGCCAAGGAGGTTCTCAACCAGCCGGACGAGTTAATCGAGGAGACGGAGGAGTTAATTGAGGAGGCAGAGGAGTTAATCGACGAGGCGGAGGAGGTAGTCGGCGAGGCGGAGTCGTTTCTCCAGGAGGAATACTAACTCGAGGCGGACGAGTACTAACTCGAGGCGGAGGAGTTTCTCGTGGTGGAAGACAAACCGGCGCCGTTGGAAGACAAACCGGCGCTGAGGGTGGTGGAAAACCAACCGCCACTCTTGCTCGTGGGAAAGCCAAAGCCGTTGATGCTTCGACCTCACAAGCACCACCACCTCACAGTAGCAAAGCGGGTACGGCGAGAGACGGGGTTCCTGAAAAGCTTCCACCGGTGGTCAAAGATGGTTCAACCTCTCGGTCACAGAGACACGACGCCGGAGATGATACAGCCACAACCCCACGGCAACGACCTAGGTCAAGCGGCGGCGACGGTGGTTCTTCCCAGTGCTCCAACCCACGACGTCGTACTCCAGACTCTCAGGCGACTGTATCTCGAACAACATCTATTCCTCAGCAATACCGAGCTTCAGCTAATAGGCTTCCATTTGCTGCCCTAACGTCTCAAGCTTCATCCAATCACCAAAGTCCCAGCATCAACCTCAATCGCGATCCACTATAGGAAGCCCATCAGGTTGACCAACCAGAAGCTGCTGCCTTTGATAATGAAGATGAGGAATATGACGAGGATGAAGGAGAAGAACTCGATGGTGAAGAACACCAAGCTGAAGAAAATGAAGCTCAAGGATTGGAAGGTTATCACGTACCAGCAGTTGGGGGAGACGACCAGCAACTGTTGGACAATATTTTGGCTCTTCCAGGATGAGACAGACTACCCCTCCTCAGTGAGGTTCCTAAGCCTGATACATATTGGTAAGTTTATTGTCATATGAACTGATTTTTATCTTCAAATATGTTTGTATTCTCATATGGTTTAGTAGTAGAATGAGTGACTGTCATATGGTTTAGTATTCTTGGTATCTTGAAAACTTGTCTTATAGAATGCTTCTCATATGGTTTAGTAGTAGGAAAGTACTGTCATATGTCATATGGTTTAGTACTCTGAAATATGTTGCTATCTTGAAAATTGTCTTATAGAATGGTTTTAATTTCAGATAGATGAGCATCATTGTCTCTGTTACTTTGTATTTAACTTCTATTTATGTTCATGTCTTAGGTTTACTCGGAACAAAGGACTATTGACCCGTGTGATTGCTGGGATATTTCGTCGCAAGTTTGATGGCCCTTTATATAGCTGGACAGTGAACCCCCCCTTATCAAGAGCTCTATTTTCGAACTTTTGCGGTTATGTTTCGTTCTTTATCATACCTAACTAATACTTCTATTGATCACTACCTAACTGAGTTTTTTTACTGCATAGGGGAAATACAATTGGGACATAGGGATCACTGTGCTTGTTAGGGCTCATTTCTGGAGAATTGCTACCAAAAGGATGAGAGGAATTGTCAGTCAGGCTAAGAAGAAGGGTGTAAGGCCAACTTGGATTGGTGAAACCCTTTGGGAACATATGTGCGCCTATTGGGAAACTCCAGAGGCAATGTCTAAGAGCAGTACTGCTTCAAGATCCCGTAACTCTACTCGTGGTGGACTTGGCATCTACAAGCATGTATCTGGCTAAACTTCTCACTTGGATGTTGAGCAACAAATGGTAATACTTTGCTCCTTTCTATTTGTTTTCCCCTGCATCTACTTATCCTCTATCTACCTAATCTTTTACATCTGTTTCTGCAGAAGGAGGAACTGGGTAGACCTGTCTCATATGGAGAGGTGTTTGTGAGGACACATACATCCAAGGATGGCACGTTTGTTGATCAAAAGGCGAAGCAAGTGGCTGATGAGTATGAGAGGAGACTGGCAGAGGCTTTTGAACAGCCGGCAGGAGATGGAGCAGACGAGCAGGACAATTTGTCTGACATTTCCACTCAGCGGACTCTCACGATTGAAGAGAAGAATAATATTTTCCTTCAGGTAATCTTCCTCTTTCTCTCCTGGTTTTTTGTTTTTGTTTCTGTCTTTAATATATGTTCCAAATCATTGTTTTCTGTTTCTGTTTATGATTGTGTCTCCTGAATGATGAATAGATATGTGATTGATTGATGAATCTGTTTGATTGATGAATTGTTTCTGTTCGTGTCTCTACTTTATGTTTCTGTTTGATTGATGAATCTGTTTTAGTTTGATTGATGAATCTGTTTCTGTTTGTGTCTTTACTGATTGTTGAAGTTGTTAGTGTCTTTACTAATTGTTGCAGTTGGTTGATGAATCAATTGGTTGATGAAAATGTTTTCTTTATTGTTGTAGTGTACTGAATTCGATCAAAAGGGAAATCCTTTTGGAATAGGTGGACTGTCTCAGAAGGTGAACAAAGGGAAGAAGAAGATAAGCTACGTAGACAGTACTCCTACACCTAAACTAGCAGAGATTCATGATGAGCTTAAATCTCCTCGTCTTAAGCTAGCTGAGCATGATGAGGAGAATAAGCGACGTGATGAGGAGATAAAGGAGCTAAGGCAAAGTAATGCTCGGGTCTCTGAACTGGAGAAGCTCCTCTCATTTCTGAAGAAGGACAATCCGCAGATCGCCGCATACATGGATGAAGACTCAACTGATGAACCCCCTCCTGCCAATGACAACAACTGATGGTTTATTTCTATCCCTTCTCTCAGTTTCTGGTTTTTGTTTGAACAAACAAGTACAATTATATAAAGTTATGTATAATTATCTTCTTTTATGCACTTTTGCTTCGAACAAACCTTAATTATGTAATGTACAAAGTTTATATATTAGCTTTCTGTTGTAGTTTTAGTTTTAGATTCGGAAACAATTTAGTGTTATACACATTTAGGTATTGTGTTTAAGTCACAAAATAGTTGCAAAAATGCAATACCTTAACGAACAAACAGAACAAGCGTCACAAAGTAGTGGGTAATTTGTGACGATAAAGTGACTAACTTGCGACTACAACTGATATTCTATACAAAAATATTGTAAGCATCACAAAAGAGTGGCTAATTTGTGACGCTAAAGTGACCAACCTGCGACTACATCTGATATTTCATACCAAAATACTGAATACGTCATAAAAGAGTGTGTAATTTGTGAAACTATAGTGACAAATCTGAGACTGCATCTGAAATTTCCTAACAAAAATATAGCACGCGTCGCAAAGTAGTAGGTAATTCTTGATGCTTTAGTGACTAACTTGCGACTATTCTTTTTTAATCGTCGCCAAATAGTTGTTAATTTGTGACACATCAGTGACTATTATGCGACTACAAATTATCATTCGTGAAGAACACAGTAGTCCTAAAAGTGTCGCAATTTTACGACTACAATGGCGTCATACAGTAGTCACAAATTTAAGACGATAATATCAGTCGCTAAGTTGTCGCAAAATTATTGGGTGTCACTAATTAGTAGCTAATTTGCGACTCTATATAATTTTCACAAACGCGTCGCAAATGTACGACGCAAAATATTAGCGACGAATGTTTAGCGACTACTATTTGGCGTCGAAAAGTAAAAAAAATGAGGTGTTTGCGACGAATTTGTGACACTTCTGGGAGTTGCTAAGAGCCTGTTTTCTTGTAGTGCCGGTTTCACGGACGTATGATGCGATTTGGGTGATTGTGGATCGTCTGACCAAGTTGGCACATTTTCTTGCCATTAAGAAGACCGATGGAGCGGCAGTTTTGGCTAAGAAGTATGTGCGGGAGATAGTGAAGCTGCACGGGGTGCCAGCGAGTATTGTGTCAGACAGGGATCCGAAGTTTACTTCAGAGTTCTGGAGGGCATTTCAGGCAGAGATGGGCACTAAGGTGCATATGAGCACAGCGTATCATCCTCAAACGGATGGGCAGTCCGAGCGTACGATACAGACTTTGGAGGATCTGTTGAGGATGTGTGTGCTTGATTATGGTGGTCATTGGGCGGATCATCTGAACCTGGTTGAGTTTGCGTACAACAACAGTTACCAGGCGAGTATTGGGATGAATCCATATGAGGCTCTGTATGGGAGGCCGTGTAGGACACCATTATGCTGGACTCAAGTGGGGGAGATGAGCATTTTTGGTGTGGATTTTGTTCAGGAGACGACGGAGAAGATCCGTGTCTTGAGGCTGAACATGAGGGAGGCTCAGGATCGGCAGAAGAGTTACGTGAATAGGAGACAGAAGGAGCTGGAGTTTAAGCTGGGAGATCTGGTGTATCTCAAGGCAACTATGTTGAGGGGTCCTAACAGATCCATTTCGGAGAATAAGCTAAGTCTGAGGTTTATGAGTCCGTTCAAGGTGGTGGAGCAGATCGGGCCGGTAGCTTATCAGTTGGAGTTACCTCAGAGTATGAAGACTTTCCACAAAGTCTTCCATGTTTCAATGCTGCGGAAGTGTCTACATGAGTTTGACGAGGTGTTGGCTAGGATTCTAGAGGATCTTCAGCCCAACATGACATTGGCGGCGAGGCCTGTGAGGTTTCTCGAGACAAGGTCAAGGTGCTGCGTCGGAAGAGTATACCGTTGGTGAGAGTCGTGTGGCACTGTGACGATATTGAGGAGGAGACTTGGGAACCAGAAGCGTCGATGAAGAAGAGGTTCTCGAAGTGGTTCGAGAAGCAAGCGGTGGCTTGAGTTTCTTTTCTAGTTTTCAGAGTCTGTTTTAGCATTTGGCATTGTTATAACGATTATATATTTTGAGATTTAATAAGATGAGTTTGCCTTATTAAATGTGTGTTTAAACGTGTATTCTTATGAGATGACTAGTGATGTCATGGATTGTGATGATTGGTAGGTCATGTGGAGATCTAGCGGTAGAAGTTCTATGTGACTTAGAACTTGTCTATCGGCTAGGGAGGCTAGAAATGGAAGTTCTATGTGAGTTAGGGCTGTCCATGTTCTAGAAGGATTATCTAGAGATGAGGTTCTATGTGAGTTAGGACTTGTTATTCCCTAGATGGCGGTGGGAAATAGGGGTTTTATGTGAGTTAGAGCCTGCCTATTTCCTAGGAGGAGTCTGGAATATGAGTCTTATGTGAGTTAGGACTGTTTTTTCCAGGGACTTTGTGAAACACCCTGGCGATTGGGTTATTTCGGATGACCACGAGAGGGGATTTCAGTCGACAGGTGCCTAAGATGCATGTTATAGAGTGATTGCCCCAGGGGATAGTGGGTCTCCTGGGTATACTTGAGGGGACAGTGAGGTTTTCTCTGGGAGAAAGTGGTTCCCTTGCATATACTTTGAGGGGCCGAAGCCTCTCCAGGGGATGTGTGATTTCTCTGCTGCTAAGCTTGACGGACTGTGTGTCCTGAGAGTGGGAGGAGCTGGAGCATACCGAGAATTAGATGGACGGCGGTCTTGAAGGTGGAGGGGTATGATATACTTCAAGAGCTTAAAGGGTGACGATCCTGAGAGCGTAGTGTTGTATATAGATATGAGTATGAGCAATAGTATCTGTAATGTGGTTGTAAGCATGAGACTGGATGAACTTTGGGGATCGGGAGTGGATCTCAGGTGGTGCTGACCGGGTTGGGGTGAGGATTGCAGCCGTGGTGAGACGGTGCAATGTGGCTAGTATGAGCCTAGTAGAGCTCGAGGATCAGGTGTGATCTCAAGTGGTGCTGACCGAGGGTCAGGAGAGTGGATGTGGATGTCGAGTCTATGGTTTTGCTGACATTTAGAACCTCGGTTTGGACAACCCTAGTAACATATGTAGCACCGTTGGTCGTACATGTTCTTGTTTGATTGTTTTGCGATCAATTGGTCCAATTCGGGGTCAACGATTGGTCGTACATGTTCTTGTTTGATTGTTGGGCGATGAGTCGGGCAGCCCTAATCCGGACCAGGGGGCGTTGCATCATTGATGTTCCCGGACGAATCTGGTTGGGTTTTAGGCGGAAGTGTTAACCTTAGTGAGACGGAGTCGCGTGATTGGAGGTCCAATCCGTGTTAGTGGGGGAGAATTGTAAAGCCCGTGAACCAAAAAGTGAAATTTTGGTTGGTGTGTCGATCAACACGGGTGAGATGTGTTGATCGACACGAGTGTTTTGACTTGTGAGAAGTCGGGTTTTAGGCGTTATGTCGATCGACACAGCTGGTGTGTGTCGATCGACACGGGGTTAAATTGAACCGACATATTCGGTTTCTTTGCCCGGTTTGGTGGGCCGGTTTAGGGAACCCTAGGGTTCGTATTTAAAAGCGTGAACAGTCGTGTTGTCTGTTCTTTTGGCCGTTTTTCAAAAAGAAATCAGAGGGTTTGAGAGTGAGATCAGAAATCAAAGGTTTTTGGGTGATTTTTTGGAGATTTATGGAGAAGGATTGCTCTTGAGGTTGTTAGAACGAGAAGGGGATTGTTGCTGGGTTGATTTCCGGTCTAGGAGGACAAAATCAGTGGCTGTTCGTGGCTGGTTTTTGTGTTCTTCGTCGTTCTTTCTCTTTTCAATCCGAATTCGAGGTGAGTGTGTGACCGTAGACTGCGATTGTTTGGTGGATTCGTGTGTTTTGTGAATGAAATTGTGCAGGAGACTTGATGAATTGCGACGGATTTGAGCCAGGAGAGGATAGGCTCGTTCCTGGGTTCTGCGATGCCATGTCGATCAACACCATGGTGGTGTGTCGATCGGCATAGTGCAGTCTGTCGATCGACACCTAGAGGTTGTGTCGATCGACACAGAGTTCCTGAACTGGTTCATGTTTAATTGTTTTCGTGAATGTTTGTGTATGCTCATCCTGGTATTGTATCTATTGTTTATGCCTGTGTATAAATAACTTGTAGACGGGATGACCGCGTCGCTGAGTATTTATGATAATACTCACGTAACTCTTTTTGCCATGTATTGCAGGTAAAGAGAAAATGTGATCGTGGAATCATGGCCAGGAAGAGGAGATGATCTAGGGTCTCGCTTGTATGGTTGTATTGTATATAATTGCTAGGTTGCTAGTGAATTCTGGTTATTGAGTATTGGATGGTTGTTGAGAAATTCATTGAATTGGAATTTGTTAGATTAATAAAGTATGTGATTTATTGATTGTGTTATTATTGTTTATGTTTTTAATTGTTCCGCATTGCTGTTGTTGGCCCACTGAGAATTATTATCTATGATGATAGTAATCCGAAGGGAAAATTTTAAATTTTTGGGTCGGGTTGTTTCAATTTTAGTGGTAAGGTTAAAAGTGTTTAAGGTTACCATAGACTCCGGGTGCGAGATATTATGCAAAATCGCAAGAGAGAATGGACCTATTGATGTCCACAATTTCCCAACCACTTCTTCACGTCTTTCTCCCCCAGACTTAGATTTTTCTCCGGGAATCACTTGAAATCTCTTCTACTCGTCTCTTCTTTTGTATCATGACATTCCTTGGGTATTCTTTGGCCATAAGACTCTAAGAATTATCGTTTTCCTTTGCCTTAGATTTCCTTTCTTTTTCTTTAATTTTTTTTTATTTTTTTTATTTTTTTAATTTTTTTGAAAGGGGGAAAACGGTATCTGTTTGACATGAGTCAAGTATAGGCACGAAATGTTACCATGTTGTAAGCATCCAAGGAACGGCCAAGCTCTTTGTAATTCGTTCTTTTGTACTCCACCATTCTTTAACAAATCGTCTCATCTCTAGTGATTGGAAAATTGCGTCGATCCTTTTTTCTCCGACGTTTTTGCACATATTTACAAGTATGAAACTAAGAGAGAATGCATGAGGTCTGAAAGAAGGTAAATGGTTTTTAGGTAGGGTACCAACTAAAGATGAGCTGGCCATTCATGACAACAAAGAGTGGTAAAAGAGGATAAGTTGTCATGAATGTGTGATTCGTTTCCTTGATCTAACATCCTCAATAAGAAATAATCAAAAACCATATTAGCAGCCCAAATAGAGAGTCAAAATCATATCCACCAAAAAGTTGCAAGTAGAAATTTTCTGGACGGAAACTCCATCATGAGGTTTATGAATCGATTGTCATGATCAAACCGTGCAACAATGGTTACATAGTCTTCGAAATCAAAACGTCAATCCTAGAAAAGTGTCATAATTCCTATCTTATTCTTTTTTTTTTTTAATAAAAACTTTTTTATTTTATTTTGAAACATAAATTTTGAAAAATCCTTTTAAAAACATAAAAACAAACACTAACAAACGTGTTAGTAACAACAATCCCCCCATACTTAAATTACACCGTCCGCGGTGTAAAATTAAATCAAATTAAGGGAGTAATGATGAAAATATTTGAAAGAAGAATCAAAAAGATAGAGAATAGAATGAAAGTACCGGTGAGCTTAGATATTTTCGGCAAAAATCTTAGGTTGTCGTGATCAATCTTAGATCTTCGTTGTTTTTGAGCATTGGGTACCCCGTATTAATTGAAACCATGCTTTGTATTTCCAGTGTCTTCTCTTTCTATCACATCACTTTTGAATTGTGGATAATGCTTAAGACGATTGAATTGTGCGTCCACAATGAAATCCCATGGAAATCCTATTTAAAAGCAACATATCGTTGCAAAAACTCTTGAAATCACTCGTTAAATTCATCCTGGATCAAAGTCCTCAATACAATTGTATTGAATTCCAAATCCAAGAGAAGAAAAAATAGATATTAAACAAAAAGAAGTCAAAATAATGAATCCAAATTGTTAAAAACTATCAATCTAGGTGAAATCAAAGAATATGTCAAGATGTGAAAATCATGTTTAAAACTATTTAAAACTAACCAATATTTTAATTTCTAATGCAAAAAACATGAATCAAATAATACTCTTAATAATTTAATTAAGAATAGATAATTTTTTGGAAAAATAATTCATGTTTATGCAAAAATAAATTGGTTCTTTAAAATTATGTGTGAAAAATGGTTTTAAAAGAGTGAAAAAGAAAAAATTAATCTCTTTTGACCAAACAGTTAGGTGGTTGGCTCGGTGATTCGAAGTGGTGGTTCGAATCGGTGCCTCGGTGGTCCATGGCTCGTGATTCCAATGGTGTGGTGGTAGATGGGGACGCGGTATGGCCAAGACCGGTCTAGGTGTCAGGTGGCTAGTCGTGGTACAAGGATGGTTCGAGGTGTGGCTCGGGTCCTAGGCGGTTCAAGGCACGAGACGGTGGTTGGTGAAGTTGGAGTCGCGGGACGTGGTATACCGGTCGGCGGTGTGGACCGAAATCGGGATCGAAATGATTGTGTGTTGTGACACGAGGCGGGGCGAACGCGGGACGCGGTAAGGTCGCGGGATGGTGGAGACGGGACAGGCAGGATCGGGTGGCGCGTACCGGCCGGGATAACGGTCGGGTTGGCGGACCGAAATCTAGACCAAAACATACTGTGGGTTGAGGCGTGGGTCGGGCGGATCATGTCGCGACGTGGGACAGATCGGGACGGTTGATACGGGACGGGAGGTATCGGGCCATGTGTATCGGACCGAATATCGATCGGTACTACGGTCTGATATTGTGGCACGCGGGAAGGATGCAGGATGCGGTAAGGTCGCATGTCGAGGCGGGAAGGATGCACGGGTCGTGGTGCGGGACGTGGGAAAGATGATCGCATACCGGTTTGGATACCGGATGGTACTGTGGGTCGGTATCGCGGGAAGGATGGTCGCGGTCGGGGTAAAACGTGTCGAGTATCGGTCACGACTTACGACCGGCACGCGTGACCAGTATTGGGCACTTGTGTCGCGGGACGGATGGGACGCGATACTGGTCGAGAACGCGGGTCGGTATCCGGTCCGGCACGGGCGTCGCGGTAAGGGTTGGATCGGTCGTGGTCCACGCAATTTTTCGTCGAGCTTTTTCTTCGTCTATACATATCGGATTTGAGATCCGAAAAATGCTAAGGATTCTTGAGAACGAGTGAAAAAGTTTGAACTGTGAAAAAGTTTGAACCAGGCTACACTATCCAATGGTATGAATAGTGTAGCCTGGTTCGTCGTGGCTTGAACTGTGAAAAAGTTTGAATTTACGGCTTCGTAACCTTCCTTGACGATCTTGTTCAATCGGTCATAACTTGCTAACCGTAATAGCAAATCATGTTCTGCTTTTTCCTATACCTTCATAAGACTGTCTCCTTCATGCATACCAAATTTCAAAATCGTCCAGGCTGATATAGTGCTCCATTCATTCCATGATTTGAACAAGTCATGTTCTATCTTCTTTTCATCGTTCTTCTCAAAAACACATGTTTGTATTTTTTTTAAATTTTTGTAAAAGCCTGAAAAATTCATAGATAGATAAAACAGTGAATAAAAATGTTTAGAAAAATAAAATCAAATCCAAGAACTTAGAATAAGCAAATTAATAAAATCAAAAACATAAATATGGGTTGTGAAACGACCCGACCCAAAATTTCAAAAATTTTCCTCCAGATTATTATCATCACAAATAATAATCCTCAATGGGTCATCAACCAAGCAATGCGGAACAATAAAACATTAACGATATATTCCAATTTAACAAATCCCATACTTTATGAAATATCAACCCAGTTCAATCAATCAACCAATATGAATAAACAATATCCAATGACTAACAACCTAACAATTCCATAGAAACACAATCCAAGTGAGACCCTAAATCATCTCTTTTTCCTCGCCACGATTCCACGATCACAATTTCTCTTTACGTGCAACACATGGCAAAAAGAGTTGCGTGAGTATTATCACAAATACTCAGCGACGCGGTCATCCCGTCTACAGGCTATTTAAATACAAGTATAAATAACCAACACAATACCAGGATGATCACAGAACAAGCATACACAACCAAGCAAACAAAACCAGTCCAGCATACACCGTGTCGATCGACAGGACACACTGTGTCGATCGACACAACCACTAGGTGTCGATGATCACAGGCCCCGTGTCGATCGACAGGACTCACTGTGTCGATCGACACAACCACTAGGTGTCGAAGAACACAGGCCCCGTGTCGATCGACACACCACCTCGGTGTCGATCGACACGACATCGCAGAACCCAGAATCGAGTCAATCCTCACACGACTCGAATCTGATGCGATCTGTCAAGTCTCCTGCACAAATCCACACACAAACCACACAAAACCACCAAGCAATCGTATTCCATTGACCCCCTATACTTGTACGAGCCTACAGTCACGCACTCACCTTGATTGGGATTGAAAAGGGATGAAGAACGCGAAGAACGAGCGAAGAACACCAAGACAGCCTTTGATTCTGTCCTCACAGACCCAAAATCAGCACAGCAACAACCCCTTTCTCGTTCTACCTCCACTCACGATCAATTCCTCCAGGAATCTCCCAACAATCACTCAAATTCCCTTATTTCAGAACTTCTCCCCAAAAACTCTTTGAAAAGTCTGATTCTCCAGAAAAAAACGGCCAAAACCTCTGATTCTGCCTTTTATATCGAACCCTAGGGTTTCCCTAAACCGGCCCACCAAACCGGCCAATTGGAACCAAACCCGACGGTCTGATTTCAACACGTGTCGATCGACATACGCCACCCGTATCAATCGACACAACGCCCCAACCCGACTTCTCCTAAGTCCAAAACACACATGTCGATCGACACACACACACCTGTATCGATCGACACCACCAAAAATCCACTTTTTGGTTCACGGGCGTTACAATTCTCCCCCACTAACACGGATTCGACCTCGAATCCTGCGACACCGTCACACTACGGTCTCAACCAGTGAATTGTGTCACACCGACACCAACACCGTCACACTAGTGGTTGTGTCGATCGACACAGTGAGTCCTGTCGATCGACACGGGGCCTGTGATCATCGACACCTAATGGTTGTGTCGATCGACACAGTGTGTCCTGTCGATCGACACGGTGTATGCTGGACTGGTTTTGTTTGCTTGGTTGTGTATGCTTGTTCGGTGATCATCCTGGTATTGTGTTGGTTGTTTATACTTATATTTAAATAGCCTGTAGACGGGATGACCGCGTCGCTGAGTATTTGTGATAATACTCACGCAACTCTTTTTGCCATGTGTTGCTGGTAAAGAGAAATTGTGATAGTGGAATTGTGGCGAGGAAGAAGAGATGATTTAGGGTCTCACTTGGATTGTGTTTCTATGGAATTGTTAGGTTGTTAGTCATGGATATTGTTTATTCATATTGGTTGATTGATTGAATTGGGTTGATATTTCATAAAGTATCGGATTTGTTAAATTGGAATATATCGTTAATATTTTATTGTTCCGCATTGCTTGGTTGATGACCCATTGAGGATTATCTGTGATGATAATAATCTGGAGGAAATTTTTTGAAATTTTGGGTCGGGTCGTTTCAGTTTGGTATCAGAGCCCTAGCGGTTCTAGGGCGGGTGCAATTGATTGATTAGGAAGTTAATTGATTGATTGTTGTGTGGGTATGGAGTCTTAGATCATCTCTTCCGAGCCTTCAATGAGATTCCACGGTAAGTGTTGTATGATTTCTGTTTTTGTTCTAGTACTTAGTAATCTGCTGTGAGTGCAGAAGTATGGTTAGAGGTGCTAGAGGCAGAGGTCGTGGGGGCCGTGGAGGTCGTGTTGGTCGGGGGCGCGGGCGAGGGCTCGAGAGTGAGTCGGTAGCCGCGAGTGTGGCCCAGGAGACCACGCAGGAGCAGGTGGCAGACTCTCAGACGTTTTAGGAGGGGTCCGTGGGTCCGGCTTCTACGAGTGTCAGTGTGAGGGCTGACGGGGCTAGTGTGGGTCCCGGTGTAGTTGCTGGTGCGGCAGGCCCAGGTGGGGCTGCTCCCGCAGGTGTGGCTCAGGACCGAGATGATCGTCTGGCGGGTTTGCTGCAGTTGATTCTGGAGCGGTTACCAGGTGGGGTACCGGCTCCGGGTCAGGCTCCGGGAGTTCAGCCAGGTGGGGCTGGTGTGTAGCCAGTAGTGGCGGGTGTTCAGCCGGGTGTGGCTGGGGTGCAGCCGGTTATGGCGGTTGCAGAGGAGCTTCCATCATATCTGAGGATGATGGAGCAGATGCAGCGGATTGGCACCGGGTTTTTCTATGGTGGTGCCAAGCCGGAGGAGGCCGATGAGTGGCGGCAGAGATTAGAGCGTAAATTTCGCTCGATCAGGTGTCCGGAGGGATACAGAGTAGACCTAGCAGTGCACTATTTGGATGGTGATGCGCATCTCTGGTGGAGAGGCGTTGAGACTAGGCGGGTGCAGGCCGAGATGGTCTGGGAGGATTTCTTGGCTGAGTTTAATGCCAAGTATTTCCCGCAGGAGGCGGTGGACAGGATGGAGTCGAGGTTTCTGAACCTGACTCAGGGGGATCGGACCATGAAGGAGTTCGATTTGGAGTTCAGTAGACTCCTGGTGCATGCTGGTAGAGGCATGGAGGGCGAGCAGGCCCAGGTGAGGAGGTTCCTCGGGGGACTTTCAGCTGAGTTGAGGACTCGCTGCAGGGCGAGTAGGTTTGCCTCGAGGGCGGAGCTGGTTGAGATGGCGGATGCGATTGAGGAGGATCTCAGGGAGCAGGTTGTGGTGGTTAGTCCACCGGTGCAGCAGCAGCAGCCGAGGAGATCTCAGCAGCAGAGTGGTTCGAGCAGGGGAGGCAGGCAGGCTCGGGGACAAAAGAGGAAGTGGGAGAGTACTTCCGGGGCCAGTCAGGGTGGACAGGGTGGTTCAGGATGCTACGGGTGTGGTAGCATGGGCCACAAGGTGGCAGACTGTCCGACAAGGAGAGAGATTCGGGCAGCACAGGTGTGCTTTCACTGCAGGGAGCCCGGGCACATTAAGCCCAAGTGTCCGAAGTTGCAGCAGATGGTTATGGCGGCAGTGCAGCCGTTGGCGGTGCATCCTTTGGCTCAGATTGCAGCAACGCCGCGGGTTTTCACGGCGGCTGAGGCGAGCGGTTCTAGCGCCAGACTGATCACAGGTACTAATTCAGACTTCTTTTTTAAATTCTTGTGGTAATTTATTTTAGTCTGTTTGGATTGTGTGTCTGCGTTAGAGTGTCGAGTCTTAAAGCACATGGGATTGTGCAGGGACCTTAGTTGTGGGCGGATGTGAGTCCCACGTGTTGTTCGATTCGCGAGCTACGAATAGCTTCATCACTCCGGAGTGTGCGGAGGGCAGCGGAATCTGGAGCGATTCTGGTGAGCAGCCGGGAGTAGTTAGGGTTGCTGGTGGGAGGACGTTAGCTACTTTCGGGCGGGCTCGAGGTGTAGACGTTCTGGTGGCGGGTGAGTTGATGCCAGCAGACCTGGTTATTAGTCCGGTGGAGCTGTACGATGTCATCCTGGGGATGGATTGATTGGATCGGTACAGGGTCCATCTGGATTGTCATCGAGGACGTATAGTGTTTGAGCGGGAGGCTGGGAGGTTGGTGTTTCAGGGGGTGAGACCGACTTCCGGAAGTCTTATGATTTCAGCGATACAGGCCGAGCAGTTGATTGTGAAAGGCTGTGAGGTGTATCTGGCGACGATAGTGATGCCAGAGACTGTTAGAGAGGTTGCAGTTGGGGATATCCGGGTCGCTCGGGATTTTCAGGATGTGTTCCAGTTGTTGTTGGGTTTGCCACCGTCGCGGTCGGATCCATTTACGATTGAGTTGGAACCCGGAACAGCTCCGATATCCAAGGCACCTTACCATATGGCTCCAGCAGAGATGGCAGAGCTGAAGAAATAGCTTGATGATCTGTTGGGGAAGGGTTTCATCCGGCCTAGTGTTTCACCGTGGGGAGCACCGGTGTTATTTGTGAAGAAGAAGGATGGGAGTTTCCGGTTGTGTATCGACTACCGGGGCTTAACCGAGTCACTGTGAAGAACAGGTATCCTCTGCCGCGCATTGATGAGTTGTTGGATCAGTTGCGAGGGGCTACTTGGTTCTCCAAGATAGACTTGGCGTCGGGTTACCATCAGATTCCGATCGATGAGGCAGACGTCAGGAAGACGGCCTTTCGGACGAGGTACGGGCATTATGAGTTTGTGGTGATGCCGTTTGGGTTGACGAATGCCCCAGCAGTGTTCATGCGGTTGATGAACGGGGTGTTCCAGGAGTATCTGGACGTGTTTGTGATCATCTTCATAGATGATATCCTGGTATACTCGAGGAGTCCGGAAGAGCATGAGGTGCATTTGAGGTTGGTTTTGGAGAAGCTGCGGGAGCAGAAGCTGTATGCGAAGCTGAGTAAGTGCAGTTTCTGGCAGCAAGAGATGAGCTTTCTTGGCCATGTTGTGTCTGTAGAGGGAGTGTCTGTGGATCCGGCTAAGATAGAGGCTATCAGAGGTTGGCCTAGACCGAGGAACGCCACCGAGATCAGGAGTTTTCTTGGGTTGGCAGGTTATTACCGGAGGTTCGTCAAGGGATTCGCGAGTATGGCGCAGTCGATGACGAAGCGAACAGGGAAGGATGTCCCTTTTGTTTGGTCTTCAGCTTGCGAGGAGAGTTTCGGGAAGCTGAAGGAGATGCTGACTAGTACACCGGTTTTGGCGTTACCCGAGCCGGGTGAGCCTTATGTGGTGTATACAGACGCTTCGGGAGTTGGTCTGGGTTGTGTGTTGATGCAGCAGGGGAAGGTTATTGCGTATGCTTCGAGGCAGTTAAGGAAGCACGAGTGCAATTACCCTACCCATGACTTGGAGTTGGCTGCAGTTATCTTTGCACTTAAGATCTGGAGGTCTTATCTGTATGGCGGGAAGGTGCAGATTTTCATAGACCATAAGAGTCTGAAGTATTTCTTCACTCAGCCGGAGCTGAACCAGAGACAGAGGCGCTGGATGGAGTTAGTTGCAGACTATGACCTGGAGATTGGGTACCATCCGGGTAAGGCTAATCTGGTTGCAGATGCGTTGAGTCGGAAGAGGACAGCTTCAGATCAGGAGCGGGATATGGAGGCTCTGGTGAGCGAGATCAGCACGTTGAGGCTGTGTGTGATCTCACAGGAGCCGTTGGGGTTAGAGGCAACTAACCAGGCAGATCTGTTGAGCAGGATTCGGGTTGCACAGGAGAAGGATCAGGGTATGATTGAGGCTTCTAGGGTGGCCGGTTCAGAGTATGTGGTCTCAGCGAGTGGGATGATACTGGTGAACGGGCGGGTTTGTGTACCCAAGGATGAGGATCTGCGGCAGGAGATCCTGAGGGAGGCTCATTCGAGCATGTTATCGATTCATCCGAGAGCGACTAAGATGTACCGTGACTTGAAGCGGTATTATCACTGGGTCGGGATGAAGAGGGACGTAGCTAGCTGGGTTGCAGCGTGCAATGTGTGTCAGCTGGTGAAGGCTGAGCATCAGGTCCCGAGCGGGTTATTAAAGAGTCTACCTATCCCGGAGTGGAAGTGGGATATGATTACGATGGATTTCGTGACGGGATTGCCGGTGTCGCGGACCTATGATGCGATATGGGTTATTGTGGATCGTCTGACCAAGTCAGCACATTTTCTGGCCATCAAGAAGACCGAGGGAGTGGTGGCTAGGAAGTATGTGCGTGAGATAGTGAGGCTGCACGGGGTGCCAGCAAGTATTGTGTCAGACAGGGATCCGAGGTTCACTTCAGAGTTCTGGAGGGCATTCCAGGCAGAGATGGGCACTAAGGTGCATATGAGTACCGCGTATCATCCTCAGACGGATGGGCAGTCTGAGAGGACGATTCAGACATTGGAGGATTTGCTGAGGATGTGTGTACTGGATTATGGTGGTCATTGGGTGGATCATCTGAACCTGGTAGAGTTTGCATACAACAACAGCTATTAGGCGAGTATTGGGATGGCTCCATATGAGGCTCTGTATGGGAGGCCGTGTAGGACACCATTAAGCCTTGGTTGGTTCTTTCATTTCGTTCTCGTCTATTCGGTGTCCTAACACTAAGAGCGGCTATTTGGCCTCTCATTTCGTTTAGCATTGCGAAGAATGTATCCATCTTGCGAGTCATTTCGTGATCTCTTCTTCTCCTTGTTCGCGAATCATCACTTCCATCGGACATTTTGTTTTCCCTCGCAAAAGAAACAAAAACGTTAGTAAAATAATCCTCACAAGTGTTTCACTCAAGTGTTTCGCACAACTCTCACAATATCCTCACACGCTCACAAGAATTTCTTCTCGGTTCTTAAGGAACTAAATCGAAACAATTCGATAGTAGCTTCAAAAACCAAATCGAAACAATTTGATGGTAGTTTCAAAAAAAACCCAAATCGAAAACTAAAGATAGATAGTGAAGAATACAAACCAATTTTTTTTTTTTTTTTTTTTTTTTTGATCTTGTCTCTTCGTTTTTTTTTTAAATTGGTTTTGATACAAAAGATAGAAAGGAAAGAGAAAAAATTAAAATATGAAGAGATAGAAAAATATTTAGAAAATACCGCTTATTTAAAGAGCGTGGCTCTGATACCACTTGATACGATCTCCCAAAGGAACGCACACTCTTCTTGGTCTTTAAACGGATAGATCCTTGGATAAACAAGGCGGGGAAGCGAATGGCTGCGTCGAGGGCTATGGACGACACTCGGTAAACCAGATCCGAAGGTTAACCACCTAAGGAACAAATGAACTCTTCGGTTAACCACCTAGGAGTTGGCGTGAACACAAGGCTAACCACCTAGTGATCAATTGTGATCAAAGAGCTAACCACCCAATGACCGGTTTGATTTCGTTGGCTAACCATCAAGAGATCGACAAGTTCACAAAAGAACAAGAGAGAAACTTCTTTAAGAAAGATTTTATAAAAGTGAATGATTATTCTCAAAGGAAGTACATGGTTTATATAGGGGAAGAATTAAAATAAAAGTACTAAAAACAATGCATAGAAAATAACAAAGTTATTATTTTTTTTACTAAGACTAAACCTAATGAACCTTGACTAATAATAACTCCAAGTGTGAACACTTCTTGGCCTCCACGTTCAATGCATCTTCAAGTCAAAATTCCATGCAATTTTTGTCTTGATATTTTCGTGAAATTGGACCGTAAAGGGGAAGCGTAAGTCGTGCCTCATTAAAACCTCTACTCAGAAAACCCATTGGGATAAAACCGAGTACAGGAAAAGAGTACAACAACTTATGCTTAACGACCAATCCTCAAGAAAATATCGTAGCCGAAATTGAGGTAACGGCATTGTGCATAAGCTGATCTTCTTCCTCGATCCGAATGTCATTAAGTAACTTCTGAACAGCTCCGGCAAGCTTCCTTGTCTTGGACCGCGTAACGGGACCTTCGGGTATGATCAAAACGTCCTCGTCCAAAGCATGCTCATCCATGATCATATCAGGTCAAGTGGTTGAGACCGTAGTGTGACGGTGTCGCAGGATTCGAGGTCGAATCCGTGTTAGTGGGGGAGAATTGTAACGCACGTGAACCAAAAAGTAGATTTTTGGTGGTGTCGATCGATACAGGTGTGTGTGTGTCGATCGACATGTATGTTTTGGACTTAGGAGAAGTCGGGTTGGGGCGTTATGTCGATCGATACACACACACCTGTATCGATCGACACTACCAAAAATCTACTTTTTGGTTCACGGGCGTTACAGGTTGCCTCCCATAAATATGAGTGATACTTCGTTAAGATCAATATTCGACGAATTCTCCATAATGATTGATTGCTCCGGTAAGTTTCAAACTCTTCTCTTTCGTTGTTGTCTCTCTAATGAATGTGAGAGTGGAACAACAAATTGAACAAATATAGTTAATAAAATTCTCAGACATAATAGGATACCATAGAAATACAATCAACAATAAGTGTAAAAACACGTACGCACCTGATATTATGATGTAGCTGCAATTTTGAAAACAAAAGAACAACAAAAAATTAAATCATCACAATGGATCATTAGCTAAATACAACGAACTCATAAAACAACCAAGAGATACGAACACAATATTAGTAAAACGGAAATTAGTAAATAACGAACACAAGAAATCACCACAGTTAGAAAGGAATGGATCTTAATCGAATACCGACACATATATATAAATTAAGGGTTTCATGAATCGAATAAAGTAAATATATAATAATAGAAGATTAGCATTAATATTTCTTTTTTTGGTCACTTTTTTTTTTTTTTGTCACTAGATTAGCATTAGTATAAATCTAGATTCATAAGAGAATAATCTTTCATAAGGGAATAATATAAATCGTATAATATTGCCTATATACTATAATTAGATCATTAGAGAAGGAAATAAAGCCCAAACCCAAATATTAGTAACCCAATAAACATCCCAAAACCAAATCAAACGATCGAATTAATAGTCAAATTGAAAATATATTTAGATGGCGAAAGAGATAATTATGGTGTTTTTTAAAGGGTACCACAGTAATCAACCACCTCCAAATCGATGAGAAACCATCACGTAGGATAACTTACTTCATATAAAATATAATAGACATATATATATATATATATATATATATATGATTTATTTTCGAAACTTCAAAATATTTAATAATAAAATTTCATAACTTTAATTTACTTGATCTTACGAGTTACCATAACATCCATAATTTAGACAAGATGTAATTAATGAAGAATTCGTATTTACAAATGGAAGTGCTAGGAAATTCGAAAAGTTTCTTGCTTAAGTGACGTCGAGTTTATTAAATTGACAACATCAAAGTCTAAATATTCAAATATGAAGTATGGTAAGGGGTAGTTACCAAAGACATATTCATCATAGACAAATTCTGAAGCCAATTAATTTGACTAACTAAAAAATATAACATTATAACTATTGATCGAAGAAACATTCATAAACTTCAATATATAAAATCCACTTGTTGCTGCCGTAACTGCTATATATTGATTCGTTTCTAGTACAATCAATCCATTCAAAAATAAACTGGTTGAATAATAAGAATAGAACAAAAAGAAGAGCATACAAGTTAAATCGACATGGCCAATTGTAATAATTGGTCGTCTCTACTGATGTTGGTATTGGCCTTGTATGCCATTGCTGCTCATACAAGTGCCCAATACACATACTCGCCACCATCACCACCACCATACGTTTATAGTTCTCCTCCATACGTCTATAGCTCTCCCCCTCCTCCTCTATACGTTTATAGCTCTCCACCACCTCCTCCTTATGTTTACAAATCCCCCCCTCCTCCTCCTTACATCTATAGCTCTCCACCACCTCCACCATATGTTTACAAATCTCCGCCACCACCTCCTTACGTCTACAGCTCACCACCTCCTCCTCCTTATGTTTACAAATCGCCGCCTCCTCCTCCATACGTGTACAATTCTCCACCTCCTCCACCTTATGTTTACAAATCACCCCCTCCTCCTCCATACGTCTATAGCTCCCCACCTCCTCCTCCTTATGTTTACAAATCTCCCCCTCCTCTTCCATACGTTTACAGCCCTCCACCACCTCCTCCTTATGTTTACAAATCTCCGCCTCCCCCTCCATACGTTTATAGCTTTCCACCACCTCCACCATATGTTTACAAGTCGCCACCACCACCTCCTTACGTCTAGAGCTCTCCCCCTCCTCCTCCATACGTTTATAGCTCTCCACCACCTCCGCCATATGTTTACAAGTCGCCACCACCACCTCCTTACGTCTATAGCTCTCCACCTCCTCCTTATGTTTACAAATCTCCCCCTCCTCCTCCATACGTCTACACCTCTCCACCACCTCCACCTTATGTTTACAAGTCCCCACCACCACCTCCTTACGTCTACAGCTCTCCACCTCCTCCTCCTTATGTTTACAAATCTCCCCCTCCTCCTCCTTACGTCTACAGCTCTCCACCACCTCCTCCACATGTTTACAAGTCTCCACCTGCACCTCCAAGCTATAGTTATAGCTCTCCCCCTCCCCCATACTAAGCGAAAAAAAGATGAATCGGGTGTCAATAGTAAATTGTTTTGGTTAATTGATCGACAATTGTATTCATGGATTAAAAACTTTCTCATTCGATACTCTCGTTTAAAACTAATATATAGTTGATTGTGTTGTACTCTCGTGCATGTTTGTTATTTGATTTGATGTTTCCAATAATGTTGTTACAGATTTCAAAAGATCAATGTTCTTGTTATCAATCTATCGCTATGAATAAATTTTGTAACTCTAGTTGAGTTAGTTGAAATAATTTCTGTAAAACCAAAAACTACAGAGACACATTGTGTGTAACACAAAGTAATCTTAACAAAATAACAAAAGCTATATTAGAAATCTCTTAAACAATCGTTTCAAACTTGTTTAATCAAGTTTATACCACATAAACATTAGTTCGTATCTTACCAGTTACTAGATTAATCTAGATACAAAAAGGAAAATATCCTCTCTCAAATAAAAGGATTAAATCATAAAACAAAATCTGCTTTGAGATTATCTTCAAGTACATGCTCTCCAAATATATTTTTGATATTTATCTCAATTTTACGTGCCACATCAGCATCAACTGACCCTAATTGATTTTGTTCCAACAAGCTGCTTCTTGTTCCAACAACTCGTTCAGTAGGTAATAGCTGTAGGCGAAAAACTATGTTATTTCCATTCCCAGACTGCATTTAAAGTTTTTGTATTATTTTACCACTTTTACTGTCTATTTACTATGATTTCTATGCACTATTATAGAGCTTTTCTGCCAAAAGAGGTAATTTTCTCGTATATATATAGATCTTAAGATCTTAACAGGTTAAACAATAAAAAAAAATGCAAAAAAGAGAAAATGGAGTGTTATCTACGATACAACTACTTATTCAAGTCAAAGGAACCAACCCAAATCATTATATCTTGAAGATAAAGCATATTCTCAAGTTGGACAAAACATATAGGCCAGAAGTTCATTGATGAACAGAGGATAAAATCAACTTTGAATCTAATGAAACTTGGTGGGAGGATAGCCCTTTGAATTAGCTTTCCGATGGACTTTGGATTACATTAATTGGAGCTGTATTTTGGAAGATATACTGGAATTACTGAAGACATGACAAACTGCCTTAGAAGAAGCGAATGCAGAAAGGAGCCTAGCATCGGGCCACCTCATGGGCGGATAATCCAGACCATTTTCGACATTCATGAAGTCTCACAGAAGACCTCAACACCGCGGTCACGAAACCCGACCGATGGTTTGACCGGTGGTTGAGCGGTTTTGACCGAAAATACACTTTTGCCCTAAACTAAACCCTATCCGACTTAGGACCTCTTCAAGCCCTATATATACTTGCTTTCAGCCTCTCTAGGAAGTTAAGGCAGCTGGCTAAACAGCCATAAATCAATACCTAGACATGTATTTCGTTTTACTCTTCTTCTTCATTCATATTTGATTTTAATAGTCTTTAAGGGTAGATTTACTTTGTTCTTCAACAAAGAGAGTTGATCTAATCCCTTACGCTTTGTTAGATCAACGATTTATACTATGTTTATTTGTTTTACTCTTGCTGCTATGTGTTGCAAAACATGTTTGAGTATTTTCTCGATTTGATTCTATGTATTTTCTAAATTCTATGTTTATCGCATAAATAATCGTTTAAGGTTTTGTTTTTGCTTGGTTCTTCATCTTTATTTATGCTCAAAGCATGATTTGGATTAACCAGTGATTGATATTAGGTTGTACTCGCCAAAAGCTTGTTATATCTCCGGACCTAGTATTTGATAAGCTAAGCGTCTTATCAGTTTAATAGGTTAGTTAAGGAGTTTAGTGAAAATCGGATCTTGCACTTGTTAATGCATGTTTTCACCTTGTAATAACCTGCGATAATTGAGTCTATTAGGGTGTTAAAGAATAGAAATCAGAGCCACGAAAGTGGAAAGATTTTACTTTCGTGATTTGAGTTCTAGAACAAATTGTATTAAAACCATAATTCGATTTCTTATGTGTTGCATATGTCCTGCGAATTTGCTTTTCATCTTATCAATTTGATTATCTATTATTTATTGCTTTGTTATTTATGTTTTCATAAACTCTAAAACCAAATAATATATTTTTACTTAGCTTAATTCGCATCTTATAGATTTGTAGCGCATCATCCTTGAGTCCATAGTGGTTCGACCTCTAAGTACTACAATTGACTATTGTGCACTTGCAGTTTCTCTAAGATTATAAATTTAAAGCTTGCATGCATCAAAATTAACCCCATCAATTGTGATTACATGGTGCATGTTTACTTTTTTTTATTAGATTGTGGTAAGTATGTCCCCGATGAAGAGCATACAAAAGTTGTTTATGTTTATGTCCATGTGAAGAGGGAGCGCCAAGGAGAGTCAGCTATGGCGGGAAAAGAAAATGCTTTAAATCTCCAGAGAGATTATGTGGGTTTTAGGCGTTTGTGTCATTTCTGAGTAGATACTTGATGTGCATATAACTTCGATGTAGGGTTTATATACAATTAGGTTTTAAATTTATAATCCTAAAGAACTGCAAGTGCACAGTTAAGACAATTGTAGTACTTAGGGATCGTTCCACTGAGGATTAAGTGATGAATGCACTACAAACCTATATTATTCGGATTAAGCTAAGGGAACATATTATTTGATTTTTGGGGTTTTATGGAAGCAAATAACAAGCAATAAAAGTAAAGGGATAGATATCAATTAAGATTAGAATTCAAGCAATTCACAAAACATATGCAAAACACAAGCAATCGATTTAGGATTTTAATACTAGTTCTTCTAGAACTCATATCACTAAGGTAAGGTTATCTCACTATCGTGATGTAACTAACCATCTAAGTTTTGCACCCTAATAGACTCAACTATCGCAGGTTATTACAAGGTGAAAACATGTTTTATGCTCAAGATTGATTGTTCACTAGACTCCTTAACTAACCTATCGAATTGTTAAGACGCCTAGCTCATCGAATACTAGGTCCGAAGATATAATGATATAATGCATTTTTGGCACGTTTTGACCTTTGTTTTGTAGGTCTTTATCGAGTCTTTCGTTTTCTTTTGAGTCTTTCTAGGTACAAAAGTGGCTGGAAACAAATATTGGAGTCTTGCAAATGGACTTGGCGAAAAAAAAAGGAAAATGGAATCTTTTTGAAAGATTATGCCCAAAAGGAGCACCTGTTGCCCAGAAGGAGCACCTACACCAAACGTGGTGCTCTCGCTTACTGGAAAATCCCAATATGGAAAGTTCATTAAACCTAATTCAGAAGAAGCCCTAATTTTGGCCAGCCACCGAAGGCATATAAATAGGAGATATCACGCAGCCACCAGAGAGGGAGACACACGACAGACATATCACAGAGATCACACAAAAGAGAGGGAGATCGCGAGAGAAAGAAAAAGGAGAGAGATCGAGAGGAAAGAAAAAGGTTCGATACTCACCTCTGGAAATTTGGATCACGCCACCACACAGGAGCCACGCAGCAGCAGAGACCCAACAACAAAACAGAAACACGAGAGAGAGAGAGAGAGAGAGAGAGAGAGATTTGGAGACTTGTTTTGAGAGTTTTGCTTGGAGATTTGTCTTCCACATACTTATTGAAGTTTTCTTAAACCCTACTCTTTCATATTTCAATTCAATGAAGTTTCTATCATCTCTTGCTGCTGTTGTTTGTTTGATCATGAGCGAGTAGTCATCCAGTTAGGCTAAGGGTTTTCGATGGGTTAGAATTCATGAACTAAGCATAGATAAGTTATATATATATATCATTCGATAGTCTCCATCTATTGTCGATCATATTGCCTAGGTTAGCTTGATCACCTAGCCTTTGATTTTAGGTTGAATTTACTTATCAAAAGTTTGTAAATTGCTGGAATTGACATAGATGGGCGATTTGATCCTTAGCCAACGAAAGTTGAAGTTAAGGCATTTCATGAACTTATCAACCCTAATCGCTAATGCTTGATAATCTTTATTAACCCCAACGACAGTTAGGGTGTTAGATTGATTGTTAGAGTTGTCGATGCCACGAAAGTGGATCTCCTTATATTTATGGTTGAGTTCTAGACTTGTTCGTAATCGCATGCCTGAATAATTGCTTGGTTCTTGATATTCGAATCCCTGAGAATTATCCCTGACCTAACGCCTTTCCTTTATTGTTTACAACCGATTTTACATTTTGTTTTGCTTTAATTATCGTGACATTTAAACCCAACTTGAATCGCTTAGCTGAGATTGTTTTCTATAGAATTAGAACGTATTGCTGGTCCCTTAACGAACCTGAACTATTCTACATTGATTAGTGAATCTAGGTTTTAATCTTTGAAACCGGATAAAGGACGAGTTTTATTCTTTCATCAATTTGGCGCCGTTGCGACGGGGACCAACTCAATACCTCTAATTTTCGTTTACGATTTCAGACTAAGTACTAACTCGTTCTTTGTGCTTTTCTTGCGTGTGTTTCAGGTGCATGAACTCAAGGACAACAAGGAGAAATCTTCAAACTCCCCTCGTCACTTTGAGTAATCATGCACTCGCGAGACTAGAACGAGAAAACAGACGACAAAGGCCTAATCCCGCTGATATGGGCGATCAAGGCGACAACGACATGGCAGTTGAGTTGCAAAGGCTGCAAGAGCAGATGGCTCAAATGCAACAGCAGCACGCGTGAACTGCAGCAACAACGCGCGCGTGAGCAACAACGAACCATAGGGGATATGGACAATCCCCATGCCTATTACCGAAACCGAGCTGCAATTGTTCCTCCCGCTGTTGAAAGGAACGATTATGAAATCAAACCGCAGATGATATCGCTGGTTAAGCAGCACTTGTTCCATGGTTTGCCCGCTGAAATTCCGATGGACCACATAGAGAACTTCGAGGAGATTTGCTCCACGACGAGCTCTAATGGGATGAACCCGGATTTCATAAAGTGCAAGCTTTTCCCCTTCTCGCTCGCGGATAAAGCTTCGCGTTGGCTTAAGTCCCTACCTGCTGGATCTATAACGACTTGGGCGCAATGTAGAGCTGCGTTTTTGGACCATTTCTATATTAAGTCTAAAACCGCGAGTTTGAGAAACAAGATCTCTTCTTTCCAACAACATTCCGGAGAGTCCTTCTGTGAGGCTTGGGAAAGGTTTAAGGAGTACAAGAGAGAGTGCCCGCACCATGGGTTCACTGATGAAAACCTGCTGGGGATTTTCTACGATGGTGTGGACTGGGATTATAGGAACGCGCTCAACGCTGCTAGCGATGGTGATTTCATGACCAAAACCAAGGAGGGAGCGTATAAGTTGATTGAGAACTTGGCTGCAAGTTCAAGTAACAAGTCCCAGGAGTATGACAGGACTACGAAATCCAATGGATCGGATTCTGCTAAGATGGACGACCTTACGGCCAAGATCAATTTGTTACTTAAGGCGAACCAAAGGATGGTTCATTTTGCTGATGAGAATGGCGAGCAACTAGCTAAAGAGATGGTTGAGGAAGGAGACAATGATCAGCAGGAGGTTAGTTATGTTAATGGGCAAGGTTTTGTGCGAAACCGAGGGTTCAACCAGAACTACAGAAATCATCCGAACTTCTCCTATCGAAGCACGAATGTTGAAAACCCCCAGGACCAAGTGTATCCACAACAAACCAATCCCCAAACCACGAAACCTCAAGATCAAAGTTTTCAGAAATCATTCCCCCAAAATTTCCAAGGAAAGACATTCGTCCCTTTTCAAGGTCAGAAACCGCAATTTTCGAACTTTTAGGCTTCTGCAAGCTCTGGAACTAGTTCTCAAGATGAGTTGAAAGGTATGGTGCAGCAGATATTGACAAACCAGCAGAAGTTTGCCACTGAGATCAACACAAAGGTGGACGGTATGTACTTAGACCTTAATGGTCGGCTTGAGGCAGTTTGCAACCATGTAAAGAAACTTGACACACAAGTCGCTCAAACGGCTGATGCAATAAAAAGGCCATAAGGAGTGCTGCCTGGTAAACCGGATACAAACCCCAGGGAGTTTGTGAATGCCATAGAGCTGAGAAGTGGAAGAACTTTACCTGGAGTCGTAAGAATAGAAACTGCAAACTGGGCAGAAGGAGCACCTGCCCCGCCAGACGGAGCACCTGCACCAACAGAGGGAGCACCTGCTCCAGAAATAGAAAACGACGAAGAACCCGCTGAGCCAACCCCTAAGGTATTAAGACCAAATGAGATTATTGATAAGGTTTGTTCTCGTGTTTACAGGCCCCCTATCCCTTACCCAATACCTCCAAGGAAGTCGCAAAAGGATTTGGAGGAGGCGAAATGTAAGGAGATGTTACAAGATTTGACGGTTAAGCTGACATTGGCAAACGCGATTCAGATGATGCCGTCTATGAAAAAGTATGTCAAGGGCCTGGTCACTGGACGGATTCCTTCAGAGCAGAGTGCCATGGTTGTAAGCAAAAATTGTAGCGCTGTGCTACAAAACAAAGCCATTAAAAAGCAAGAGGACCCAGGTAAGTTTGTGCTTTCTGTTGATATTGGTCCTGTGCGATTTGCTTGTTCTTTGTGTGATCTAGGTTCCAGCGTGAATCTCATGCCCTACTCGGTTGCAAGGAAACTCAGGTACACAAAATTCAAACCTACACGGATTTCATTAGTGTTTGCTGACAGATCTATTATGTTGCCTGTAGGAATTTTGGAAGATTTGCAGGTCAAGATTGGGAATATTTTCATCCCAGCAGATTTCGTGGTGTTGGAACTAGACGATGAACCAAAGGATCCCTTGATTTTGGGACGTTTTTTCTTGCGCACAGCTGGTGCAATCATTGATGTGAAGAACGGAACGATTGGTCTCCACCTAGGAGACATTATTATGGAGTTCGAGATGGATCGGATGTTGAAGAAACCGACCATTGGTGGGCAAACTTTTGCCATTGAGGATAATCTCGAAATCTCAGAGGGAGAGATTGAAGAGATTCTTGCTGATGATCCCTTGGATGTTGCATTGACAAAAGCTGAAAGCGAACATGGTTATTTGAGCGAAGATACCATTGGGTTCGCAAGGATGATGGATTCTGGGCAGATGGAAAAATCAACAGACTTTTTGAGACTCGACGAAGAGGAAGGAGACAGCGTGCCTGCTTCTGCTCTTCGGAACTCTGCTGACAATCCTTGGAGCGAGCTGAAAGCTCCAAAACTTGAGCTCAAAACCTTACCAACTGGGCTAAGGTACGCGTTTCTCGGTCCAAATTCTACATATCCTGTTATTATTAATGTTGATCTGAATAATGTAGAATCCGCCTTACTTTTATGCGAGCTTAGGAAGTATAGGAAAGCTTTAGGTTATTCGCTAGATGATATCCCTGGAATCTCACCTGATTTATGCATGCATAGGATACATTTAGAGGATGAATCTAGAACTTCTGTAGAGCACCAAAGAAGATTGAATCCGAAGTTGAAAGATGTTGTTAAGAAGGAAATTATGAAACTTTAAGAAGCTGGTGTCATTTATGCAATATTCGATAGTAACTGGGTTAGTCCTGTACACGTAGTACCTAAGAAGGGCGGAATCACTGTGATCTCCAATGATAAGAATGAACTGATACCCACTAGGACTGTCACAGGTCATCGGATGTGCATTGATTATAGAAAATTGAATGCAGCAACTAGGAAGGATCATTTCCCCTTACCGTTCATCGATCAAATGCTCGAAAGACTCGCTAACCACCCTTACTACTGTTTTTTAGACGGTTATTCAGGTTTCTTTCAGATACCAATTCACCCGGATGACCAAGAGAAGTATAGGAAAGCTTTAGGTTATTCGCTAGATGATATCCCTGGAATCTCACCTGATTTATGCATGCATAGGATACATTTAGAGGATGAATCTAGAACTTCTGTAGAGCACCAAAGAAGATTGAATCCGAAGTTGAAAGATGTTGTTAAGAAGGAAATTATGAAACTTTAAGAAGCTGGTGTCATTTATGCAATATTCGATAGTAACTGGGTTAGTCCTGTACACGTAGTACCTAAGAAGGGCGGAATCACTGTGATCTCCAATGATAAGAATGAACTGATACCCACTAGGACTGTCACAGGTCATCGGATGTGCATTGATTATAGAAAATTGAATGCAGCAACTAGGAAGGATCATTTCCCCTTACCGTTCATCGATCAAATGCTCGAAAGACTCGCTAACCACCCTTACTACTGTTTTTTAGACGGTTATTCAGGTTTCTTTCAGATACCAATTCACCCGGATGACCAAGAGAAGACAACCTTCACGTGTCCTTATGGCACCTTTGCGTACCGCAGGATGCCATTCGGACTCTGCAATGCCCCCGCGACTTTTCAAAGGTGCATGATGTCTATCTTCACTGATTTTATTGAAGATATTATGGAGGTTTTCATGGATGACTTCTCCGTCTACGGGAGTTCTTTTTCTGTGTGTCTCTCTAATTTGTGCAGGGTATTGGAGCGCTGTGAGGAGAAGCATCTTGTGTTGAACTGGGAGAAATGCCATTTCATGGTAAGGGACGGTATAGTGTTGGGTCATCGCATATCAGAGAAAGGTATTGAAGTTGGCCGAGCAAAGGTTGAGGTAATGATGAGCCTACAACCGCCAGATTCAGTCAGAGGGATAAGGAGTTTCCTTGGTCACGCGGGCTTTTACAGGCGTTTCATCAAGGATTTTTCAAAGATCGCGAGACCGCTAACACAACTTTTGTGTAAGGAAACCAAGTTTGAGTTTGATGGGGCTTGCCTTGAGGCGTTTCACACGATAAAAGGAGCATTGGTGAGCGCACCAATTGTTCAACCACCGGATTGGGATCTACCATTTGAGGTTATGACAGACGCGAGTGACTACGCCGTAGGGGCTGTTTTGGGGCAAAGGAAGGATAAAAAGCTTCACGTGATCTATTATGCGAGTCGCACTTTGGATGAAGCTCAGTGTAGATGTGCTACGACTGAGAAGGAACTACTAGCTGTGGTGTTCGCCTTTGAGAAGTTCAGATCATATCTTGTGGGTTCGAAGGTCATTATTCATACCGATCACGCAGCATTGAAGTACTTGCTAACTAAGAAAGACGTGAAACCAAGGCTTTTGAGATGGATCTTGTTACTTCAAGAGTTTGATCTTCAAATCATTGATAAGAAGGGTACGGAAAATGGAGTTGCTGACCACCTGTCTAGGATGAAAATTAAGGAAACAGTACCGCTTGATGATGCATTGCCGGATGAACAAGTGTACGCTATTGGAATCTGTGTACGAGAGCACCCAGTACAATCTAGAGCACCTGTTCTACCCGAGGGAGCACCTGCTCCAAGGGCATTTTGTGCGGCTATATCCAAGGACAGTTCACCAAGTTTTCTGTGGTTTGGTGAGATCGCGAACTACCTAGCTGCTGATCTGGAACCAGCTGATTTCGTGGGTGACAAGAAGAGGAAATTCTTGCGCAACGTAAGGAGGTACTTTTGGGATGAGCCATACCTTTACAAACAATGCTCCGACGGTCTTTTCCGGAGATGTGTTCCTGAAGAAGAAATCCCAGGAATCTTGTTTCACTGCCACAGTTCAAGTTACGCTGGACACTTCGCAACCTTTAAGACTGTATCAAAGGTGCTGCAAGCTGGGTATTGGTGGCCCACAATGTTCCGTGATACACATGCGTTTATTGCAAGATGCGATAAATGTCAGAGGCAAGAGAACATCTCGCGACGGAATGAGATGCCTCAGCACTTCATCTTGGAAGTTAAAGTGTTCGATGTGTGGGGAATTGACTTCATGGGACCGTTTCCTTCATCCTATGGCAACAAATACATTTTAGTGGCTGTCGACTATGTGTCTAAGTGGATTGAGGCCATTGCTTCTCCAACGAACGACGCAGCTGTAGTTTTGCAGATGTTTAAGACAATCATATTTCCTCGTTTTGGTGTTCCGTGAGTGGTGATTAGTGATGGAGGGACCCACTTCACCAATAGGGTTTTTGAGAACCTTTTGAGAAAGAACGGCGTAAAGCACAAGGTAGCAACACCTTATCACCCACAGACCAGTGGCCAAGTTGAGGTTAGCGATCGGCAGATCAAGGACATTTTGCAAAGGACCGTAGGCACTAAGCGGAAAGATTGGTCAACCAAGACGACGCAGTTTGGGCCTACCGAACAGCTTACAAAACGCCATTGGGGACAACGCCCTTTTATTTGGTGTATGGAAAGTCGTGCCACCTTCCGGTAGAGCTTGAGTATAAGGCGGCATGGGCAGTCAAGTTAATGACACGGTACTTCTCTTTAACTCTCGCCTTAAACTTTTTCCTGGAAAATTGTGATCTAGGTGGTCCGGTCCTTTCCTCGTCAAGGAGGTTCGATCATATGGAGCTCTGGTGTTGCTGGATGCCAAAGGCAAAGAGTTCGTGGTCAACGGACAGCGCTGCAAACCATATTTAGCCGAACCAAACCCGACCGAAGGTGGAGTGATCACCTTAGGCGATGCGCCAAAAGCCTAAAAGGCTAATCAAGTCAAGCTAACGACTTTAACCAAGCGCTTGGTGGGAGGCAAACCCACCGGTACGTTTTCTAACCATTTTCAATTCGATTTCTTTTGTTACTATTTTGTTTTCAACCTTTGAATTTTCAGTTCTTTTACAAAAAAAAAAAAAAAAAAAAAAAATTTGTGTTGTGGACTACAAGCGGCAGATCGATCGATTCCCTTGGATAGATCGATCGATCCAGTTTGAACAAATTCAACATATATTCCAGCGGTCAAGGCCAAGATCGATGTGACCGTCGATCCGACCGGATCGATCGGTCTGGTCGGATGGATCGATCGATCCATGAGCATAAGGTCCAGCGACAAACCATCGGTCGGTCTAAGGATCGACCTCCAGTCGATCCAGAGGAGAGAGCACCTGGTACAAAGAACAGAGCACCTGGTACCAGTTTTAAAGATTTGAAATTCTAATTTCGGATATGGGCCCACTATGCAGGTAAGTCACAAAGGATTTGGGGCTAATGGGCCCGAGAAAAAAAAAATGGGATTATTTTCCAATTTTAAAAAAGGAAATACAGTTATGTGGGACCCATTAAAACCCTAATTTCTCGCGCCCATAACTCCTTTCTTCTCCTTCTTCCTTATTTCGATTTTTCCTCCATTAAAACTCCCAAGGTTTTTGCTCAAAACACAACTTCTTCAATTTTCAACCAATCTGAGCGATTTTTGGCTTGATTCCACTCGATTTTTCATCCTCATTCCGAATCTACAACCAATCTCTCGCGAAAATCAAGGTAACAACTCGAAACCCCAACTTTTGTGCTCGCCGTTTTCAAACAAAAAGGGTAAAAATCGGTCACTGATTTTGTTGATTTATGGCTTTGCGACTGTTTAATAATCAATATGGTTGCTTTGGGCTTGATTTCGCATGAGTAGGATCGTGAATTTTGGCTTGAAATTTTGATGAAATCTTAAACCCTAGTTTATGAAGAAAAATTGAAAATCTAGAGGAATGGAGATGTGGCTGCACTTATGACTCTTTGGTTTATTATCTTTGGCTGTTAGGGTTGGTCGAAATCATCTGATTTTATGGCTGGAACTTTGGTCTCAGCTTTTTGCAAAAACAGTTAATGATATTTCGATGTTTATGTGAATGTTTGAACATGAATTTATGCTGGATTTGGTTTGTGTTTGCTGCTGTCATTGCAGAATGTCAGGACCACGAACGTCAGTTGGTAACCCATCATGCACACGCAAAGGGAAAGGAGCCTCCACCTCCTCCCAAATCGCAAAACCCCATTGGCCACGTGATGAAGACAACGGTTCGACTTGAGCAACTCTGACCTTCCTCTTGACTCGGATGAGGAATGGGACCAGAACGACGCGTACTACTACAACAACTGGCTCGACATCACCATTGAGCCGACTCGCTTCATGTGTGGGCAAACGCTTACGGGTTTGGGGCTGCTCTATGGTGTAAGCAGCATACTCGACACTTGCCAATTGTCTGATCTGGTCACCCAACCAGATGACCTCTACCCCGACTTGGTGAGGCAATGTTTGGCATCCGCCAAATTGACGTACTCGAACCCACGTAAGCCGGTTGCTTCGCAAGGCGCACTCTCTTTCTTTGCTGGAGGAAAGAGATATGAGGTGACCATCTCGGACATATGTGCCCTCTACGGTTTTGACCCCATGGAGGAAAGAGTTGCCTCTCCCACACGTCTTCCGGTTGCACATGAGTTTTGGGACTTCATTACTAGAGTAGATTATTTCTCTCGATCCGCGGCCCAATCCACAATTCGCAACCCTGCACTTCGGATTGGCATCAAGGCCATTACCACCATTTTCTTCGCACGGGAGGATGCGAGCAAGGTACGAAATGATGAATTGATCATGCTGTTCAACACGGTGAGGAATGCCATTGGTAACGAACCCGGTTTGAGTTGCGAGTTCGATGGTGGTGTCAACATGGGGGCACTTTTCGCCTCATGCATCGCGGATAAAAGGACAAAGATGGCAAAGGGAAAGGCGGCATCGCACTGTGAGAGGATCGGAAGTCTTTTGACCAGGCTGTTCACCTTCGTCAAGATAAACCTCGCGCCTTATACTTGCAACTCTACGAAGGAATTCATGGATACTTCTTACCTTATCTCTTGTGAAATATTGGCGGACACTAACGTTTACAGGTTTACCGCGAGGGACAAGACAACCATGTTCTGCCGACTACCACAACCGGCCCTGACAGACCTGGAGGTTGCCGCCAATGTCGGTTTCACACCGGGAACGGAGTATCTATGCACTATCACTGGAGCACCGGTGAAGAGAGAACCAGCAGCGAGAGCACCTAAACCCAGGAAGAGCACCTCCTACACAAGACCTACCCCTGCTCCTGCTCCCACTATGATCCCGAATGATGTCCCTTTGAGCCACGATGAGGAGAAGGAGCTGGCAGCCGCTACGCAGAGGACTCAGCAGTCCAGAGCCCACTACCGCATGCCCTATGCAAGTGAGCTGACTCTAGATGACATTTCCGATGCTCCCGAAGATCCCGAGTATCGTCGTTGGATGGTTGCTTCTACCAAGAAGAACAATGGGTTGCTCCGCCGCATTCTCCACATGCTTCAGAAGGGTTGCAGCAGCTCTCAAGCCACCGAGACCATTCCCTCCACGGCACCTGCTCCGCCACCTGTTTCTGGACCTTCCACATCCGCTCGTCCGTCCACTAGTTCCTCCAAACGCAAGAAGCCGATCACCAGTGAAGACTCAGACGACACCACCAGCGACTAGATCTCGCTCTCCTATCCTATCTTACCTCTACGTATTCCATGAACACTTTTATTTTATGCATTTTCATTTTTTTTTCTTTTATTTCACTTCTCACTCTCTCTTTTCTTATTCTCACACCGAGACGGTGTGAAGTAAGTCTGGGGGGAGTTGCTACTAATCTCGTTTGTCTTGGATGCTTTTCTTATGTCTCTTATGTCCTGTTTTGAGTCTTTCTTTTGATTTGTTTTATTGAGTCAAGACTTTGTAGGGAATTAGGACTTTATCTCATGATGATATTTGAACTATTTGTGTTTAACTTTCTCTCTAGTGACCATTCTTTCAGAGAGTGGATACAAGGAACAGCTGGAACACTTCTATGCACCATCTTCCAGGTTTCATATTGACCAAAATTTCTCTCGCTATTGGCACTAGATTAGGGAAACGAAGAATATTCAGGACTCCTTATTCTTTTTATCACTCTTGTTGTTCCTGAATAGCTAGCTCATTTTTAGTTAGTACCCTCCTTAACCCTACACCTCCTTTCAAGCCCCTCGCATTCTTGTTACTTCATTGTCATATGTGCAGCATATGCGCAAAAGGGCCGGAGAGAATTGGGTCGACACTGCCTTTAAATCACTCTTTCTGAAGAACGAGAGCACTGATTTCCAGAAGGAGCACCTGCTCCCATTCGCAGAAGATGATTTATATGAGTGGAACAAAAATCCACTAGGAGGAGTGACGATGGTGAGCTCCACTTGGGTATGTACAATAACTCTAATCCTTTTTCGTGTTTGAGAGACATACGTTTGTAATAAAACCCTCTTCATCATCATTATCATCTCTTAAAAAAATAAAAAATAAAAAAATAAAAAAATAAAAAAAAAATCAGATGATGAAGAGTGGTAAATATGTAAAATGTCTCTCTGCACAGCGAGTATACCCAAGGTGGACGATGACAACATGAGTTGGTTGGGAAGATTTGGAGAAGAAAGAGTGGTTTAGAGAATGTGGATACCAACGTACCCGTTCTCTCTTGCAATTTTGTGCAATATCCTGCATCCGCTACGAAACATCGCGTAACCCTTAAACACTTTAAACACTTTGAACTCCACCTCTAAATGGCCAAACACCCTTAGCGTCGTCTACCCTAAATGGTGCCTTTAGCGAGATCCTCACGCAACTTTAATGTGTTGAGTTTGTGTTTGGGAAATGAAACTTGGATGAGAAATGTATTGAGGATGTTTGGGTAAAGCTTTGTTATTCATAATCTGGTTTATGTGGTCTGCAGATGGAGAGTTTTGAACTCGGTTCACTGAAGATAAAAGAGTTCCCGCGTTTTTAAAACCTCTCTCCTTCACTTGGACTTGAATTTGTTTGAGGACAAACAAAGATCTAAGTCTGGGGGAATTGATATAATGCATTTTTGGCACGTTTTGACCCTTGTTTTGTAGGTCTTTATCGAGTCTTTCGTTCTCTTTTGAGTCTTTCTAGGTAAAAAAGTGGCTGGAAACAAATATTGGAGTCTTGCAAATAGACTTGGCGAAAAAAAAAAGGAAAATGAAATCTTTTTGAAAGATTCTGCCCAAAAGGAGCACCTGTTGCCCAGAAGGAGCACCTACACCAAACGTGGTGCTCTCGCTTACTGGAAAATCCCAATATGGAAAGTTCATTAAACCTAATTCAGAAGAAGCCCTAATTTTGGCCAGCCACCGAAGGCATATAAATAGGAGATATCACGCAGCCACCAGAGAGGGAGACACACGACAGACATATCACAGAGATCACACAAAAGAGAGGGAGATCGCGAGAGAAAGAAAAAGGAGAGAGATTGAGAGGAAAGAAAAAGGTTCGATACTCACCTCTGGAAATTTGGATCACGCCACCACACAGGAGCCACACAGCAGCAGAGACCCAACAACAAAACAGAAACACGAGAGAGAGAGAGAGAGAGAGAGAGAGAGATTTGGAGACTTGTTTTGAGAGTTTTGCTTGGAGATTTGTCTTCCACATACTTATTGAAGTTTTCTTAAACCCTACTCTTTCATATTTCAATTCAATGAAGTTTCTATCATCTCTTGCTGCTGTTGTTTGTTTGATCATGAGCGAGTAGTCATCCAGTTAGGCTAAGGGTTTTCGATGGGTTAGAATTCATGAACTAAGCATAGATAAGTTATATATATATATCATTCGATAGTCTCCATCTATTGTCGATCATATTGCCTAGGTTAGCTTGATCACCTAGCCTTTGATTTTAGGTTGAATTTACTTATCAAAAGTTTGTAAATTGCTGGAATTGACATAGATGGGCGATTTGATCCTTAGCCAACGAAAGTTGAAGTTAAGACATTTCGTGAACTTATCAACCCTAATCGCTAATGCTTGATAATCTTTATTAACCCCAACGACAGTTAGGGTGTTAGATTGATTGTTAGAGTTGTCGATGCCACAAAAGTGGATCTCCTTATATTTATGGTTGAGTTCTAGATTTGTTCGTAATCGCATGCCTGAATAATTGTTTGGTTCTTGATATTCGAATCCCTGAGAATTATCCCTGACCTAACGCCTTTCCTTTATTGTTTACAACCGATTTTACATTTTGTTTTGCTTTAATTATCGTGACATTTAAACCCAACTTGAATCGCTTAGCTGAGATTGTTTTCCATAGAATTAGAGCGTATTGCTGGTCCCTTAACGAACCTGAACTATTCTACATTGATTAGTGAATCTAGGTTTTAATCTTTGAAACCGAGTAAAGGACGAGTTTTATTCTTTCATCATATAACAAGCTTTTGGAGAGTATATCAACCTAAGATCAGTCCCTGGGTAGCTAAGCCAGTTCTTGCTTTGAGTATAAATAAAGATGAAGAATCAATTCTAGAATAAAACTCTAAACGATTAAATATGTAAAGACATAGAATTAAGAAAGTGCATAGAAATCAAATCAAAGCTAATACTCTAACATGTTTTGCAACACGTAGTAGCAAGAGTAAAGTACATAGACATAGTATAAATCATTGATCTATCTAAGCGTAAGGAGTTAGATCTCATCTCTTCGCAATAGGGCAAAGTCAATCTATCCTTAAAGGTTTCTAGAATCAAATATGTATTAAGAACAAGAGAAAAACGAAATACATGTTTAGGTATTGATTTAGGCTGTTATGGCCAGCTGCTTAAGTTCCTAGAGAGGCTAAAAGCAAGTATATATAGGGGTTTAAGGAGGCTTCAGTTGGCTAGGGTTTTTTCGAGAAAAAACATCTTTTTAGTCGAAATTGAGGCAATATTGGTCACAATATCGGTCGGCTTGCGTGACCGATATTGGAGGCTTCTATGGTGCTTCTAGAAGGTCAGAAAAATTCTGGATCTTCGGCCCATGGGCTGGCCCGGTGCTTGACTCCATTCTGCACTCTCTTCACTTCGAAGGCAGTTGGACATGTCCTCAGTGTTTCGGGTGTATCTTCCAAAGTACCGCTCCAATTGATGAAATTACAACTACATTGGAAAGCTAACTAAAGGACTGTCTCCATACCAAGTTTAATAAAATTCCCAATTGATTTGATCCTCCGTTCATCAGCGAACTTCTGGCGTATATTTTCTGTCCAGTTTGAGAATGTGCATTATCTTCAAGATAAAATGACTTGGCTTGGTTCCTTTGACTTGGATGAGTAGCTGCCTCATAGATGACACTCCTTTTGATCCTTTTTATATCCTTTTGATGATAAAACCTGTTAAGACCTTAAAATCTACATATACAAGAAAACTACCTCTTTTGGTCCAAAAGTTTTATTAATATATATAAAAACCATAGTAAAATATATAGTAAAAGTGGTAAAATATAGGGTATATCAACTCCCGTAGACTTATCTTTTGCTTGTCCTCAAGCAAACAATCATCAAGAATTGAGAAGAGGTTTGAAATTCGGAGGAACTCACATATCCTTTGGATCGTTGCATCAAATTCTAAACCTGCAATCCACATAAAACAAGATTAGCTCACAGACGTTGTCATCTTCTTCCATCACGAATTCACAACATGTCCATAGTTTAAATCTCTGTCCCTGCAAAAATTTTAACTTCAAATGAATTAACTCTTTCTACTCTCTTAGACTTAATGAAAACTTCTCATCAAGAACTTCATTCAAGGAAGACGGGCTAGGTATTGGGAAAGGCTAATTTTAGTGGTGAGGTTAAAAGTGTTTAGGGTTACCATAGACTCCGGGTGCGAGATATTATGCAAAATCGCAAGCGAGAATGGACCTATTGATGTCCACAATTTCCCAACCACGTTTTCACGTCTTTCTTCCCTAGACTTAGATTTTTCTCAGGAATCACTTGAAATCTCTTCTACTCGTCTCTTCTTTTGTATCATGACATTCCTTCGGTATTCTTTGGCCATAAGACTCTGAGAATTACCGTTTTCCTTTGCCTTAGATTTTCTTTTTTTTCTTTTATTTTATTTTATTTTATTTATTTATTTATTTATTTATTTTTGAAAGGGGGAAAACGGTATCTGTTTGACATGAGTCAAGTATAGGCACGAAATGTTACCATGTTGTAAGCATCCAAGGAACGGCCAAGCTCTTTGTAATTCGTTCTTTTGTACTCCACCATTCTTTAACAAATCGTCTCATCTCTAGTGATTGGAAAATTGCGTCGATCCTTTTTTCTCCGACGTTTTTGCACATATTTACAAGTATGAAACTAAGAGAGAATGCATGAGGTCTGAAAGAAGGTAAATGGTTTTTAGGTAGGGTACCAACTAAAGATGAGCTGGCCATTCATGACAACAAAGAGTGGTAAAAGAGGATAAGTTGTCATGAATGTGTGATTCGTTTCCTTGATCTAACATCCTCAATAAGAAATAATCAAAAACCATATTAGCAGCCCAAATAGAGAGTCAAAATCATATCCATCAAAAAGTTGCAAGTAGAAATTTTCTGGACGGAAGCTCCATCATGAGGTTTCTGAATCGATTGTCATGATCAAACCCTGCAACAATGGTTACATAGTCTTCGAAATCAAAACATCAATCCTAGAAAAGTGTCATAATTCTTATCTTATTCTTTTTTTTTTTTAATAAAACTTTTTTATTTTATTTTGAAACATAAATTTTGAAAAATCCTTTTAAAAACATAAAAACAAACACTACCAAACGTGTTAGTAACAACAATCCCCTCATACTTAAATTACACCGTCCCCTGTGTAAATTTAAATCAAATTAAGGGAGTAATGATGAAACGGTGGTTGGTGAAGTTGGAGTCATGGGACGTGGTATACCGGCACGGGCGTCGTGTCGCGGTAAGGGTTGGATCGGTCGTGGTCCACGCGATTTTTCGTCGAGCTTGTTCTTCGTTTATACACATCGGATTTGAGATATGAAAAATGCTACGGATTCTTGAGAATGAAATCTTTACAATGGTATAAATAGTGTAGCCTGGTTTTTCGTGGCTTGAACTGTGAAAAAGCTTGAAGTTGCGGCTTCGTAACCTTCCTTGACGATCTTGTTCAATCGGTCATAACTTGCAAACCGTAATAGCAAATCATTTTCTGATTTTTCCTATAGCTTCATAAGACTGTCTCCTTCGTGCATACCAAATTTCAAAAACGTCCAGGCTGATATAGTACTCCATTCATTCCATGAACTGAACAAGTCATGTTCTATCTTCTTTTCATAGTTCTTTTTAAAAACGCATTTGTTTGTATTTTGAAAACATTTTGTAAAAGCCTAAAAAATTCATAGATAGATAAAATAGTGAATAAAAATTTTTAGAAAAATAAAATCAAATCCAAGAACTTAGAATAAACAAATTAATAAAATCAAAAACATAAATATCGGTTGCCTCCCATAAAGCGCTTGTTTTAAGTCTTATAGCTCGACTCCTTGGGTTTTTAGGATTGTGGAAAGTCTTCTAAAGGCTTGAAGTTGCGTTTATATGTGAATGAGGTCTCCTTAAGTCATGTTCTCCATCTTCATCGATTTGGTTGGGCTCATTGATCGACACTTCTCTTTTCTCCGAAGGAAGGCAAACTTGCACCGTTTCTTCGATTTTCTTCAAACGATCGTCTAGTTACTTCACACGGTTGGAGGTACCGATTGCTTCTCCTTTGAGTGTGGTTTTCTTTCCAATAAGATCATTAAAACGTCCAGCCAAAGAGAATTTAACATCCTCAATTGCATGAGCATGCTGCGCTTATTCTTCTGTAAGAACAAGTATCGTAGAGAAAGCTCCTTGATGAGTAACTTTGGTCTCCTCCAATGCTTTCTTGGCTTCGTGGGCTTTAATAGCAGTGATATTGAGGAATGTTGTAAGTTCTTCTAAGTTCCCATTAGAGCTTGTGATCTCCGTTTCAAAATTCTTCCAAAGACTATCAAGACTACGCTTGAAACCATGGAGTTTTCGCGCATCGTCTAGAAGATCTTGGGATTATTTCTTTTGTCCTTCTTCAAGGAGGGCTAAGCGTGAGGCGTTCTCTTGGATTTGAGCAGCAAGGTCGTCGAACTTCTCATCAAAAGTCGAGATCAAAGTGTCCATCTTGGTATCGACCTCACGAAAGATTTGTTTGGTAGCTTCCATGAGGCAATGCATCAAGGCTTCTCCTTCGTCTTCTCTGCGGTTTGAGTGGGGTATCGATTTTTGTGAGAAAGTGGCGGTTGATGGAATACATGAGGCATGGGGATGTAATCTCCATCTTCTTCACGCGAGTAAGGGCTCACCATTCTCCTTGGATTGTGATGCTCCATTGACGAATCTCTGAAACACACAAAGATAAAAAAACCAAAAACAAAAAGGAAAAATTAGAAAAATCAAAAAAAGGAAAAACAAAACTTAGACTTAATCTTTATCAAAAAATTTGTAGGCACTCAAAAAAAAGTCCCCGGCAACGGCGCCAAAAACTTGATGTGCATATAACTTCGAAGTAGGGTTTATATGCAATTAGGTTTTAAATTTATAACCCTAGGGAACTGCAAGTGCACAGTTAAGACAATTGTAGTACTTAGGGATCGTTCCACTGAGGACTAAGTGATGAATGCACTACAAACCTATATTATTCAGATTAAGCTAAGGGAACATATTATTTGGTTTTTGGGGTTTTATGGAAGCAAATAACAAGCAATAAAAGTAAAGGGATAGATATCAATTAAGATTAGAATTCAAGCAATTCACAAAATATATGCAAAACACAAGCAATCGATTTAGGATTTTAATACTAGTTCTTCTAGAACTCATATCACTAAGGTAAGGTTATCTCACTATCGTGATGTAACTAACCATCTACGTTTTGCACCCTAATAGACTCAACTATCGCAGGTTATTACAAGGTGAAAACAGCTTTATGCTCAAGATTGATTGTTCACTAGACTCCTTAACTAACCTATCGAATTGTTAAGACGCCTAGCTCATCGAATACTAGGTCCGGAGATATAACAAGCTTTTGGAGAGTATATCAACCTAAGATCAGTCCCTGGGTAGCTAAGCCAGTTCATGCTTTGAGTATAAATAAAGATGTAGAATCAATTTTAGAATAAAATTCTAAACGATTAAGTATGTGAAGACATAGAATTAAGAAAGTGCATAGAAATCAAATCAAAGCTAATACTCTAACATGTTTTATAACACGTAGCAGCAAGAGTAAAGCACATAGACATAGTATAAATTGTTGATCTATCTAAGCATAAGGAGTTAGATCTCATCTCTTCGCAATAGGGCAAAGTCAATCTATCCTTAAAGGCTTCTAGAATCATATGCATTAAGAACAAAACAAAAATGAAATACATGTTTAGGTATTGATTTAGGCTATTATGGCCGGCTGCTTAAGTTCCTAGAGAGGTTAAAAGCAAGTATATATAAGGGTTTAAGGAGGCTTAAGTCGGCTAGGATTTTTTTTCGGGCAAAAACGTCTTTTTAGTCGAAACTGAGGCAATATTGGTCACAATATCGGTTGGCTTGCGTGACTGATATTGGAGGCTTCTATGGTGCTTCTAGAAGGTCAGCAAAATTCTGGATCATCGGCCCATGGGCTGGCCCGGTGCTTGACTCCATTCTGCACTCTCTTCACTTCAAAGGCAATTTGACATGTCCTCAGTGTTTCGGGTGTATCTTTCCAAAGTACAGCTCCAATTGATGAAATTACAACTACATTGGAAAGCTAACTCAAAGGGCTGTCTCCATACCAAGTTTAATTAAATTCCCAATTGATTTGATCCTCCATTCATCAGGAAACTTCTGGCGTATATGTTCTGTCCAGTTTGAGAATGTGCATTATCTTCAAGATAAAATGACTTGGCTTGGTTCCTTTGACTTGGATGAGTAGCTGCCTCATAGATGACACTCCTTTTGCTCCTTTTTACATCCTTTTGATGATAAAATCTGTTAAGACCTTAAAATCTACATATACAAGAAAACTACCTCTTTTGGTCCAAAAGCTTTATTAATATATATAAAAACCACAGTAAAAGTGGTAAAATATATGGTATATCAATACTCTATTAGGTGAGCCCAGGAAATGTTTTGGAAAATGATACACGAGAGATGCGTCCATTTTAGAGATGCACATCCGAGTGCTTTAAAGGTTTTAAACTACAGTTTTTTCGTGAAACATGTGTAGAGAGAAACTGGCCCTGGTGTGATATATCTAAGCAATGAAAAATATTAAATTAATTTTCCATTTTCAAGAAAGTTGAAATCAGTCGCTGATAAAAACAATCTCTAAGGTACTTTGCCAACGCCTAAAGAGTTTTCTAATGACCATTATCTAGGAGACATATATTGATAGTTTAGAAAATGTTTCATGCGTTAAGAACAAAGGAGTGATGTAAAAATAAATATATGGCCTTAAAGACATATATAAGTAAAGTTTATGATCGGGTAGAATGAACGATATTAAGAATCTTGTCAAAAAGTTTGGGTTTTGCAGAAAAATTTGATCACATGGCTGGTCTTAAAACTACAGGAATTGAGGGTATTGATAGCTCAGTAAAACCGCTATCTTATTGATATACCCTATATTTTACCACTTTTACTATCTATTTTACTATGATTTTTAATTATATTAATAAAACTTTTAGACCAAAAGAGGTAGTTTTCTCGTATATGTAGATTTTAAGGTCTTAATAGGTTTTATCATCAAAAGGATGTAAAAAGGAGCAAAAAGAGTGTCATCTATGATGCAGCTACTTATCCAAGTCAAAGGAACCAAACCAAGTCATTTTATCTTGAAGATAATGCACATTCTCAAACTGGACAGAACGTATACGCCAGAAGTTTGCTGAAGAACGGAGGATCAAGTCATTTGGGAATTTAATGAAAGTTGGCTTAAAGATATCCCTTTGAGTTATATTTCCAATGGATTTGGAATTTCATCAATTGGAGCTGTACTTTGGAAGATACACCCGAAACATTGAGGATATGTCAAACTGCCTTCGAAGTGAAGTGAGTGCAAAATGGAGCCAAGCACCGGGACGCCCATGGGCCAATATCCAGACCTTTTCCGATTTTCTAGAAGAGTCATGGAAGCTTCCAATACCGGTCACGCAACCCGTCCGTTATCGTGTCTGAACTTGCCTCAGTTTCGACCAAAAAGACGTATTTGCCCGAAAAAACTCTAACCGACTTATGCCTCCTTGAACCCTTATATATACTTTCTTTTAATCTCTCTAGGAACTCAAGCAGCCGGCTTTAACAGCCTAAATCAATACCAAAACAATATATTTTGGTTTTCTCTTGTTCTTCATGTTTATTTGATTCTAGAAGCTTTTAAGGATAGATTGACTTTGCCCCTATTGCAAAGAGATGAGATCTAACTCCTTAAGCTTAGATAGATCAACGAATTATACTGTCTATGTGCTTTACTCTTGATGCTACGTGTTGCAAAAAATGTTAGAGTTATAGCTTTGATTTGATTTCTATGCACTTTCTTAATTCTATGCTTTTACATATTTAATCGTTTAGAGTTTTATTCTAGAATTGATTCTTCATCTTTATTTATACTCAAAGCACGAACTGGCCTAGCTACCCAGGGAGTGATCTTAGGTTGATATACTCTCCAAAAACTTGTTATATTTCCAGACCTAGTATTCGATGAGCTAGAAACCTTAACAATTCGATAAGTTAGTTAAGGAGTCTAGTGAACAATCAATCTTGAGCATAAAGCATGTTTTCACCTTGTAATAACCTGCGATAGTTGAGTCTATTAGGATGTAAAACGTAGATGGTTAGTTACTTCACGATAGTGGGATGACCTTACCTTAGTGATATGAGTTCTAGAACAACCAGTATTAAAACCCTAATTCGATTGCTTGTGTTTTGCATATGTTTTGTGAATTGCTTGATTTCTAATCTTAAATGATATCTATCCCTTTACTTTATTGCTTTGTTATTTGCTTCCATAAACCCTAAAACCAAATAATATTATCCCTTAGCTTAATCCAAATCATATAGATTTGTAGCGCATTCATCACTAAGTCTTCAGTGGTTCAACCCCTAAGCCTATAATTGTCTTAACTATGCACTTGCAGTTCCCTAGGGTTATAAATTTAAAGACCTAATAGCATAAACCTTACATAGATGTTTTATGCACATCACTTATGATACAAGAGCGTTGTAGAAAGTGCTATGTCTGCACCCGTTATAGTAGGTCCGACACTTTACATAGCGGTTTTTATGTTTGCTATTCAAAAATATAGCGTTCATTTTGTGCTATCGTTAAGTAAACAATAGCGATTACTATTTGCTATATATATTGTTAACTATTGTAACACCCGTGAACCAAAAAGTGGAATTTTGGTGGGTGTGTCGATCGACACAGAGGTGTATGTCGATCGACACGGGTTGAAATTGGACCAACAGGTTCGGTTCTTGATCGCGCGGTTTGGCGATCGGTTTAGGGAAATCCTAGGGCACGGGTATTTAAGGGGTCAGTCGCATTTTTCTCTGGGGTTGGCCGAATTTCAGAGAGAAAACCAGAGAATTAGGAGGATTGTCAGGAATCAAGGGTTGGGTGATTTCTGGGAATTGTTCTTAGGGGATTTGATCGTGAGTGGAGATAGAACGAGAAAGAGGTTGTTGCTATGCTGATTTCGGGTCTGTGAGGACGGAATCAGAGGCTGTTCTTGGTGTTCTTCGCTCGTTTTCGCGTTCTTCATCCTTTTCAATCCTAATCAAGGTGAGTGCGTGACCGTAGGCTCGTATAAGTATAGGGGGCCAATGGAATACGATTGCTTGGTGGTTTTCGTGTGTTTTGTGTGTGGATTGTGCAGGAGACTCGATAGATCGCATCAGATTCGAGTCATGTGAGGATTGACTCGATTCTGGGTTCTGCGACGTCGTGTCGATCAACACCAAGGTGGTGTGTCGATCGACATGGGGCCTGTGTTCTTCGACCCTAGTGGTTGTGTTGATCGACATAGTGGATCCTGTTGATCGACACGGGGTCACTGATCATCGACACCTAGTGGTTGTGTCGATCGACACAGTGAGTCCTGTCGATCGACACGGTGTATTCTGTACTGGTTTTGTCGCTTGGTTGTGTATGCTTGTTCTGTGATCATCCTGGTATTATGTTGGTTGTTTATACTTGTATTTAAATAGCCTGTAGACGGGATGACCGCGTCGCTGAGTATTTATGATAATATTCACGCAACTCTTTTTGCCATGTGTTGCAGGTAAAGAGAAATTGTGATCGTGGAATCGTGGCGAGGAAGAAGAGATGAATTAGGGTCTCACTTGGATTGTTATTCTATGAAATTGTTAGGTTGTTAGTCATTAGATATTGTTTATTGATATTGGTTGATTGGTTGAACTGGTTTGCTATTTAATAAAGTATGGAGTTGTTAAACTGGAAATGTTGTTGATGTTTATTGTTTCGCGTTGCTTGGCCGTTGACCCATTGAGGACTATTATCTGTGATGATAATAATCTGGAGGGAAATTTTTTAAAATTTTTGGGTCGGGTCATTTCAGTTTGGTATCAGAGCCCTAACGGTTCTAGGGCGGGTGCAATTGATTGATTAGGAAGTTAATTGATTGATTGTTGTGTGGGTATGGATTCTTAGATCATCTCTTCCGAGCCTTCAATGAGATTTCACGATAAGTGTTGTATGATTTCTGCTTTTGTTCTAGTACTTAGTAATCTGCTGTGAGTGCAGGATTATGGCTAGAGGTGCTAGAGGCAGAGGTCGTGGGGGCCGTGGAGGTCGTGCTGGTCGTGGGCGCGGGCGAGGGATCGAGAGTGAGTCGGTAGCCGCGAGTGTGGCCCAGGAGACCACGCAGGAGCAGGTGGCAGACTCTCAGGCGTTTCAGGAGGGGTCCGTGGGTCCGGCTTTTACGAGTGTCAGTGTGAGGGCTGATGGGGCTAGTGTGGGTCCCGGTGTAGTTGCTGGTGCGGCAGGCCCAGGTGGGGGTGCTCCTGCAGGTGTGGCTCAGGACCGAGATGATCGCCTGGCGGTTTTGCTGCAGTTGATCCTAGAGCGGTTACCAGGTGGGGTACCGGCTCCGGGTCAGGCTCCAGGAGTACAGCCAGTGGATGCTGGGGTTCAGCCATGAGTGGCTTGTGTTCAGCCAGTAGTGGCGGATGGTCAGCCGGGTGTGGCTGAGGTGCAGCCGGTTGTGGCGGTTGCGGAGGAGCTCCCATTCTACCTTAGGATGATGGAGCAGATGCAGCGGATTGGCACCGGGTTGTTCTTTGGTGGTGCCAAGCCAGAGAAGGCCGATGAGTGGCAGCGGAGATTGGAGCGTAACTTTCGCTCGATCAGGTGTCTAGAAGGATACAGAGTAGACCTAGCAGTGCACTATTTGGATGGTGATGCGCATCTCTGGTGGAGAGGCATTGAGACTAGGCAGGTGCAGGCCGAGATGGTCTGGGAGGATTTCTTGCCTGAGTTTAATGCCAAGTATTTCCTGTAGGAGGCGGTTGACAGGATGGAGTCGAGGTTCCTGAACCTGACTCAGAGGGATCGGACCGTGAGGGAGTTCGATTTGGAGTTCAGTAGACTCCTGGTACATGCTGGTAGAGGCATGGAGGGCGAACAGGCCCATGTGAGGAGGTTCCTCGGGGGACTTCGAACTGAGCTGAGGACTCGCTGCAAGGCGAGTAAGTTCGCCAGAGGGCAGAGCTGGTTGAGACTACGGCTGTGATTGAGGAGGATCTCCAGGAGCAGGTTGTGGTGGTTAGTCCACCGGTGCAGCAGCACCAGCAACCGAGGAGATCTCAGCAGCAGACGGAATCGAGCAGGGGCGGCAAGCCTGCGCAGGGTCAGAAGGGGAAGTGGGAGAGCACTTCTGGGGCCAATCAGAGAGGACAGAGTGGTCCGGGATGCTTTGGGTGTGGAAGCATGGATCACAAGGTGGCCAGTTGCCCGAAGAGGACTGAGTTTCGGGGCGCCCAGGTGTGCTATCACTGCAGGGAGCTAGGGCATATCAAGCCCAAGTGTCCGAAGCTGCAGCAGATGGCGGTAGCAGCAGTGCCGCCGTTGGCGGTCCAGCCGTTGGCCCAGATCGCAGCAACGCCGCGGGTATTTACTTTGGCTGAGGCGGGCGGCTCTAGCGCCAGACCGATCACAGGTATTCCGACTTGACTTTTTCTTTTAAATTCTTGTGGATTGAATTTTAGTCGGTTTGAAATTGTGAGTCTGCGTTAGAGTGTCGGGTCTTAAAGCACATGGGATTTGTGCAGGGATCCTTAGTTGTGGGCGGGTGTGAGTCCCACGTGTTATTTGATTTGGAAGCTACGAATAGCTTCATCACTCCGGAGTGTGCGGAGGGCAGCGGGATCCGGAGCGATTTTGGGGAGCAGCCGGGGGTAGTTAAGGTTGCTGGTGGGAGAACGTTAGCTACTTTCGGGCAGGCTCTTGGTGTGGTTATTCTGGTGGCGGGAGAGTTGATGCCAGCAGATCTGGTCATTAGTCTGGTGGAGTTGTACGATGTCATCCTAGGTATGGATTGGTTGGATCGGTACAAGGTCCATTTGGATTGTCATCGAGGACATGTAGTGTTTGAACGAGAGGCTGGGTGGTTGGTGTTTCAGGGGGTGAGACCGACTTCCGGAAGTCTTATGATTTCAGCGATACAGGCCGAGCAGTTGATTGGGAAAGGCTGTGAGGCGTATCTGGCGACGATAGTGATGCCAGAGGCTGTTAGAGAGGTTGCAGTTGGGGATATCCAGGTCGTTCGGGATTTTCAGGATGTGTTCCAATCGTTGTTGGGTTTGCCACCGTCGCGGTCGGATCCATTTACGATTGAGTTGGAACCCGGAACAGCTCCGATATCCAAGGCACCTTACCGTATGGCTCCAGCAGAGATAGCAGAGCTGAAGAAGCAGCTAGATGATCTGTTGGGGAAGGGTTTCATCCGGCCTAGTGTTTCACCGTGGGGAGCACCGGTGTTGTTTGTGAAGAAAAAGGATGGGAGTTTCCGGTTGTGTATCGACTATCGGGGGCTTAACCGAGTCACTGTGAAGAACAGGTATCCTCTGTCGCGCATTGATGAGTTGTTGGATCAGTTGCGAGGGGCTACTTGGTTCTCCAAGATAGACTTGGCATCGGGTTACCATCAGATTCCGATCGATGAGGCGGACGTCAGGAAGACGGCCTTTCGGACGAGGTACAAGCATTATGAGTTTGTGGTGATGCCGTTTGGTTTGACGAATGCACCAACAACGTTCATTCGGTTGATGAACGGGGTATTCCAGGAGTATCTGGATGTGTTCGTGATCATCTTCATTGATGATATGGTATATTCGAGGAGTCCAGAGGAGCACGAGGTGCATCTGAGATTGGTTCTGAAGAAGCTGCGGGAGCAGAAGCTGTACGCGAAGCTGAGTAAGTGCAGTTTCTGGCAGCGAGAGATGAGCTTTCTTGGCCACGTTGTGTCTGCAGAGGGAGTGTCTGTGGATCCGGCTAAGATAGAGGCTATCAGAGGTTGGCCTAGACCGAGGAACGCCACCGAGATCAGGAGTTTTCTTGGGTTGGCAGGTTATTACCGGAGGTTCGTCAAGGGATTCGCGAGTATGGCGCAGTCGATGACGAAGCTAACAGGGAAGGATGTCCCTTTTGTTTGGTCTTCAGCTTGTGAGGAGAATTTTGGGAAGCTGAAGGAGATGCTGACCAGTACACCTGTTTTGGCGATACCCGAGCCGGGTGAGCCTTATGTGGTGTATACAGATGCTTCGGGAGTTCGTCTGGGTTGTGTGCTGATGCAGCAGGGGAAGGTTATTGCATATGCTTCAAGGCAGTTGAGGAAGCACGAGTGCAATTACCCTACCCATGACTTGGAGTTGGCTGCAGTTATCTTTACACTTAAGATCTGGAGGTCTTATATGTATGGCGGGAAGGTGCAGATATTCACAGACCACAATAGTCTGAAGTATTTCTTCACTCAGCCGGAGCGGAACCAGAGACAGAGGCACTGGATGGAGTTAGTTACAGACTATGACCTGGAGATTGGGTACCATCCGGGTAAGGCTAATCTGGTTGCAGATGCGTGGAGTCGGAAGAGGGCAGCTTCAGATCAGGAGCGAGATATGGAGGCTCTATTGAGCGAGATCAGCACGTTGAGGTTGTGTGTGATCTCATAGGAGCCGATGGGGTTGGAGGCAGCTAACCAGGTATATCTATTGAGCATGATTCGGGTTGCACAGGAGAAGGATCAGGGTTTGATTGACGCTTCTCAGGCGGCCGGTTCAAAGTATGTAGTCTCAGCGAGTGGGATGATACTGGTGAACGGGCGGGTTTGTGTACCCAAGGATGAGGATCTGAGACAAGAGATCCTGAGGGAGGCTCATTCGAGTATGTTATCGATTCATCCGGAAGCGACCAAGATGTATCGGAACTTAAAACGGTGTTATCACTAGGTCGGGATGAAGAGGGATGTAGCTAGCTGGGTTGTAGCGTGCAACGTGTGTCAGCTGGTGAAGGCTGAGCATCAGGTCCCGAGCGGGTTATTGCAGAGTTTACCTATTCCGGAGTGGAAGTGGGATATGATCACGATGGATTTCGTGACAGGACTGCCAGTGTCGCGGACATATGATGCGATATGGGTTATTGTGGATCGTCTGACCAAGTCAGCACATTTTCTGGCCATCAAGAAGACTGACGGAGCGGTGGTGTTGGCTAGGAAGTATGTGCGTGAGATAGTGAGGCTGCACAGGGTGCCAGCAAGTATTGTGTCAGATAGGGATCCGAGGTTTACTTCAGAGTTCTGGAGAGCTTTTCAGTCTGAGATCGGCACTAAGGTGCATATGAGTACCGCGTATCATCCTCAGACGGATGGGCAGTCTGAGAGGACGATTCAGACATTGGAGGATTTGCTGAGGATGTGTGTACTGGATTATGGTGGTCATTGGGCGGATCATCTGAACCTGGTAGAGTTTGCGTACAACAACAGCTATCAGGCGAGTATTGGGATGGCTCCATATGAGGCTTTGTATGGGAGGCCGTGTAGGACACCATTATGCTGGACTCAAGTGGGGGAGAGGAGCATGTTTGGTGAAGACTTTGTTCAGGAGACGACGAAGAAGATCTGTCTCTTGAGGCTGAACATGAGAGAGGCTCAGGATCGGCAGAAGAGTTACGCCGATAGGAGACGGAAGAAGCTGGAGTTTGAGCTGGGAGATATGGTGTATCTCAAGGCAGCTATGTTGAGGTGTCCTAACAGATCCATTTCAGAGAATAAGCTGAGTCCGAGGTTTATGGGTCCGTTGAGAGTGGTGGAGCGGGTCGGATCGGTAGCTTATAAATTGGAGTTACCTCAGAGTATGAAGGTTTTTCACAAGGTCTTCCATGTTTCGATGCTACGGAAGTGTCTGCATGAGTCTGAGGAGGTGTTGGCGAGGATTCCGAAGGATCTTCAGCCCAACATGATGTTGGCGGCGAAGCCTATGAGGATTCTCGAGAGGAGGATCAAGGTGCTGCGTCGGAAGAGTATACCGTTGGTGAGAGTCGTGAGGGACGTGACGGTATTGAGGAGGAGACTTGGGAACCAGAGGCGTTGATGAAGACGAAGTTCTCGAAGTGGTTCGAGAAGCAAGCGGTGGCTTGAGCTCTTTTTCTGGTTTTCAGAGTCTGTATTAGCATGTTGCTATGTTGTGATATTATATTTTGTTGTGTTATAACGAGTATACATTTTGGAGATTTAATAAGATGAGTTGCCTTCTTAAATGTGCGTTAAGACGTGTATTTTATGAGATTGACGGGTGCGTCATGTATTGGTATGACTGGTGATGTCATGGATTTGTGATTACTTGTAGGTCATGTGAAGGTCTAGCGATAGAGTTCTATGTGAGTTAGAGCTTGTCTATCGGCTAGGGAGACTAGAAATGGAAGTTCTATGTGAGTTAGGGCTGTCCATGTTCTAGTAGGATTATCTGGGGATAAGGTTCTATGTGAGTTAGGACTTGTGATTCCCCAGATGGCGCTGGGAAATAGGGGTTTTATGTGAGTTAGAACCTGCCTATTTCCTAGGGGGAGTCTGGAATAGAAGTCTTATGTGAGTTAAGACTGTCTTTCCAGGGACTCTGTGAAACACCCTGGTGATTGGGTTGTTTCGGATGACCATGAGAGGTGATTTCAGTCAACAGGTGCTAAGATGCATGTTACAGAGTGATTGCCCCAGGGGATCGTGGGTCTCCTGGGTATACTTGAGTGGACAGTGATGTTCTCTCCGGGGGAAAGTGGTTCCCTTGCATATACTTTGAGGGGCCAAAGCCTTTCCAGGGGATGTGTGATTCCTCTGTAGCCGATAGCTTGATGGACTGTGTGTCTTGAGAGTGGGAGGGGCTGGAGCATACCGAGAGCTGGATGGACGGCGGTCCTGAAGGTGGGGTGGTATGATATATATCGAGAGCTCAAAGGGTGACGATCCTGAGAGCGGGGTGTTGTATATAGATATGAGTACGAGCAATAGTATCTGTAATGTGGTTGTAAGCATGAGACTGGATGAACTTCGGAGATCGGGAGTGGATCTCAGGTGGTGCTGACCGGGTGGGGTCAGGATTGCAGCCGTGGTGAGACGGTGCAATGGGGCTAGTATGAGCCTGGTAGAGCTCGGGGATTAGGTGTCATCTCGAGTGGTGTAGACCGAGGGTCAAGAGAGTGGATTGGATGTTGAATCTAAGGTTTTGCTAACGTTGGAACCAGGTTCGGACAACCCTGGTAATATATGTAGCGTCGTTGGTCGTACATGTTCTTGTTTGATTGTTGTGCGATCATTTGGTTCAATTCGGGGTCAACGGTTGGTCGTGCATGTTCTTGTTTGACAGTTGGGCGGTCAATCGGGCAGCCCTGATTGGGACCAGGGGACGTTGCATCGTGGATATTCTGGGGAAATCTGGTCGGGTTTTAGACTGAAGTGCGAACTTTAGTGAGACGGGGTTATGTGGTTCGAGTGTGATCTCGAAAGGTCAGCCGGGTTCGGGTCTGGTATTTGTGACCGTAGTGCGACGGTGTCGCAGGATTCGAGGTCGAATCCGTGTTAGTGGGGGAGAATTATAACACCCGTGAACCAAAAAGTGGAATTTTGGTGGGTGTGTCGATCGACACGGGTTGAAATTGGACCGACAGGTTCAGTTCTTGATCGCACCGTTTGGCGATCGGTTTAGGGAAACCCTAGGGCACGGGTATTTAAGGGGTCAGTCGCGTTTTTCTCTGGGGTTGGCCGAATTTCAGAGAGAAAACCAGAGAATTGGGAGGATTGTCAGGAATCAAGGGTTGGGTGATTTCTGGCAATTGTTCTTGGGGGATTTGATCGTGAGTGGAGATAGAACGAGAAAGAGGTTGTTGCTGTGCTGATTTCGGGTCTGTGAGGACGGAATCAGAGGCTGTTCTTGGTGTTCTTCGCTCGTTCTTCGCGTTCTTCATCCTTTTCAATCCTAATCAAGGTGAGTGCGTGACCGTAGGCTCGTATAAGTATAGGGCGCCAATGGAATACGATTGCTTGGTGGTTTTCGTGTGTTTTGTGTGTGGATTGTGCAGGAGACTCGATAGATCGCATCAGATTCGAGTCATGTGAGGATTGACTCGATTCTGGGTTCTGCGACGTCGTGTCGATCGACACCGAGGTGGTGTGTCGATCGACACGGGGCCTGTGCTCTTCGACCCTAGTGGTTGTGTCGATCGACACAGTGGATCCTGTCGATCGACACGGGATCACTGATCATCGACACCTAGTGGTTGTGTCGATCGACACAGTGAGTCCTGTCGATCGACATGGTGTATTCTGGACTAGTTTTGTTGCTTGGTCGTGTATGCTTGTTCTGTGATCATCTTGGTATTGTGTTGGTTGTTTATACTTGTATTTAAATAGCATGTAGACGGGATGACCGCGTCGCTGAGTATTTGTGATAATACTCACGCAACTCTTTTTGCCATGTGTTGCAGGTAAAGAGAAATTGTGATCGTGGAATCGTGGCGAGGAAGAAGAGATGATTTAGGGTCTCACTTGGATTGTTATTCTATGGAATTGTTAGGTTGTTAGTCATTATATATTGTTTATTGATATTGGTTGATTGGTTGAACTGGTTTGCTATTTAATAAAGTATGGAGTTGTTAAACTGGAAATGTTGTTGATGTTTATTGTTCCGCGTTGCTTGGTCGTTGACCCATTAAGGACTATTATCTGTGATGATAATAATCTGGAGGGAAATTTTTTTTAATTTTTGGGTCGGGTCGTTTCAACTATAGCACTGTCGTAAATTTATAATAGCAGTGAAGATATGTAATAATTGATATACCTGTAGGGTTGTTGACTAACCGGGATAGCATTTTATGTTGTATACAGATAGCGTTTGTTTTTTTGGTCAGGTATATACAGATAGCATTTTTATAGCAATATACATACGTATAATTGTATATATACAATATCTTAAACAATTTCGTACTAGTTATATACAGTATTTTATACAATTTTGTATAAGTTATGTACTGTATTTTGTACTAGTTATATACAGTATTTTATACTGTTTGTGTACCGTATAAAACGTTTAAGTATATAAGACTTTTTGTGTACTATAGTGTATAAGTACATAAGAATTTTTTGTAGAGTACAACGAAGTATTTATATAGTATTTGCGATATTTATACTACAGCTGGTAGTAATGGGCCATACTAAAAAATAAAATAAAAACAATTTTACACAGATATTACAATAGTGGGTCTATGGGCCCTATAACTAATTATGCGTTTAAGCCCATATCATTAGTCCACCTTCTGCAGCTTTAGCTTCTCTATCTTGTTTCTCCTGTTCAACACATATGACAACATCAGACAAAACGTTGCAGTCACTTCGACAATAGACATGAACACTTAAAAAAAGAATAAATGTACCTGTTCAAGGCGTTCTTCGTGAGCAGTCATGAAGTCATCGATCTCTTTTGCAGCTCGTCTAAACCAGGTCTACCCACTCTGCAGTTATCAAGTTAAGGCAGAAATAAATTCAAGAGTGTTCAGGCTTATCTAATCATATGCAGCTAATAATGTACGAAACAACAATCATATCTGTTTCATTCATACTTTTCATTCTCCTCGTGCAATCCTCATCGCCTGAAGAACCAAACACTCAATCATAACATCTCGCTGAAACCCTAATCATTCAGCAGGAACAAAAAAAGAATCAATGGTAGTCGCATATTATCAAAATTGTGAATCATTCAAGTTACTATGAATCAAAATTATTCATGAAGGATGAAAAGAATATTACCTGTGTAGAATGAAGCATATAACTAAACGCAGATCTTCTATTACCATGAACAACAATGGTATTAATCAACTTAAGAATCGATAAAGCGAGATATGAGGAAAAAGGGATAAGCTTTGGGTACAAATATAGACGTTTGTTGATGTTTGTTGGAGGCAAATGAAGGATTGAGGGATTCGACAACAATGGAAACCGAGTCTTCGTTTTAGAGGCTTCTTCAATAGCTGAATCATAAAAGTTGGAGATTGAGCGAAGAAGACCTAACTTGAGTAGACCTAACTTGAGTCACTGTTCTTCAGGCTCTTTTTTTTGGGAATGAAGAAAAAAAAAGTGAATATATTTAGATTGGATCCAAAAGGATATGTAACAGAGTGATCGAAGGCCAAGATCTCGCCACATCATGTATCCAAGTGATATATTTTGACTGGATCGGTTAGGCAAGCTTGAACATCTGTTTTAGATGGCATGAGGAAAGGCTGGGATTTCGCCACATCAGCAATCCGCGTGAATCATTCTAATTGGCTATTGTTTTTGAAGGCATAAGAATGTTTTTTACATGCCATTTTGCAATTTATAAAAAAAATTCAAAAATATATGTTGACTAATTAATGAGTTTATGAGTTATTTTTACATGATTAGAGATTTTTAGAAATTTAATTAAAAATATTTTGAAACGTTTTTAGAGTTTTGAAATGTACCAAAGAAAACATGTACACTAATCTTCTTATTGTGTAAATCATATTGTTGAAACACATTAATGTTTTTACAATCAATAAAATTATGGAATTATATATATATATATATATATATTTATGTTATTCTTTATATAATTATTATTTGCTACTATTTAAAACAAACATAATTCTAGACCCTAAACCCTATCTATACCCTAAATCCTAAACCCTAAACTCTTAAAAAATTTTGAATTGTATTTATGTTATCTTTTATATAATTATTATTAACTATTTAAGTTATAATTAACTATTTATGTTATAATTACATATTTAACTCATTTGTTAATAAAAAAAAATCAAATTATTTCATAAGAACCATAAAATCGATTTTTTTTTAATTAAACAAGTTTGTGTATTTGTGCATGCATACTCAAATTTGTGGTTGGTATGAAGATATATATTTAATTTTTAATTGATACAATGAATTAAAATTGGAGTTAATAAAAATATATAAAACAAACTTTCAATAAATATTGAAACAAGTACACTTATAAGAGGGACAAAGTCAAAAGTCTTGGGTAGTGCATTCAACAAGAGAAAACAAAGTTTTATAACTTAACAATCTAGATATTCTACCACAATCTTGTCATTAGGCCAAGCCACTATTGTACCTATTGCATCGGAGATGAATGTGAGTTCTGAATTTGGTCTCCACACTTTTGCATCATCAATCTTTGAAACATCAACCCAGACCTTGCTAGCATTGGGACCTATGGGTTTGAAATGTAATACAGCTACAGGATCGGTGGAACATACTCGGCCCTCTGCAACAATTTTACTAGAATTTTTGCAATCCAAGAGGACGCACTTCTTCTTTATTCCTTTGCTGCTGGAACTAGAGTTGGTACTTGTATTCTACCACATCAAAAACATATTTATCAGAAATTTGTCATTAAAATGAAATACACATCATAGCAACATCAAAACTTACCCCATGCGATCTTCTCACTAATGAATCCTCCCCTGCATTCTGATTGATGAATTCTATCCTATTAATTGGCCATGGGATTTCTTGATCCAGTGCTTTAGTGATCAGATGTACTTCAGTTGTTGGCCTCCACACATAAGCCGCCTCCTTCAGAACAAGGTCAATCTTCACAATGGAGCAGTTTTACCTAGAGGAATGTTGTCGACCATTTTTTTCAGATCAGTGGAACACAAAACACCCTCAGCAATAACATCACCATGAGAATTCCAATAATAAACTTTACATCTTTGAAGTGACTCATCTGACTTTGTCTCCTAAGAGTTATTCATATATTAGCATCTGAAATTTAGCTTGCAAGTTGTGAGAATAAAGTAACTAAATTATATAAAGATTACCTTGGATTCAAGAGTTCTATTTGGAGATTTTGATAAGTTGTCATCCACTATCACCTTATCAGCTTGCCAAGGAATTTTGAGTCCCACAGCTTCCCCAAGTGTGAACATGGTTGGGATAGGCTTCCACAATGGTGAATCTATGTCTATTACAGATGTAACTACAATAGCTGCCGCGTTAGGTACAAGTGGAATGCGACCAATCTTGTATGCCTGATCAACAGAGCAAAATTCCCCGACAACAACATCTTCGCCTGAACCCCATTCTAGCATCTGACACCTAACTCCTCTACTAACATCACTTACCTCAAATTGAGCTCCCATCGATTCAGAGTTTTTCTGACAAGAAGATAGGGAATTGTTAGTTAATTGTGCTTCTTCTAATGGCATCATATATAGAAAAACCAAAACACTTACCTATTTTCCAGCTTTGTCATTGACTACATTTTTTAGTTCTAGAATCTGGCTAAGCAATTCGGCTTGTGTTGCTTCAAGCTTCTGCACATGTGTGTCTCTAGCCTGGAGGAATGCTAGTTTGGTAGCAGTAATCCCTCAACCTAAATTTCTAACTCTCCCAAGTTTATCTTTCCCCAACACTTGACTGACAGCATCTTCCATTATGTTATCATTGGTTGTGGACTCCATTTGACTATCGATTGATTTTATTTGTTCCTGAGACACATATATATCAACCAAATGTGCCTAACCTTTTGTAATTAAAACTTGAAAATAATTTGATAACTTCTTACAATAGTCTCAACAAATTCAGGCTTCACAGGTCTTCCATCCTTGTCAGTGTGTCCTGCTATCCATACCTTACTTCTAGTCACCTTATTGGGGTCTGAACTCTTTTTTTTCTACAAGTAGATCTAATATAAGTGATACGCCATATGCTTCTATAACTACAGAGAAAGACACTTACCAAATCTTGTGTCAGGCGAAACATTCCTTTGCAGCTAGTGGTGTGTGGAATCTGAGCCCTCCTCAAGTTCTTTTATCTCTCATTTTTCGCCTACAAAATCAATCCACGACCAGACATGCTTGTATTTAATCTGGACAGAAAAGTCATATTCCAAAGACGATGGAAATAAATAGAGAGTGCACCTTAAAATTCCATACTAGTCTTGCTCTTCACCCAATTGTTCCACTTGCCAAGAGATCGGATGTTGCTTGGTTTAAGCTTTAATCGCTGCGCGTGACTTCCCGCAGCTTGAACTTTGCTCACAAGTTTAGATTTAGATGCCCTCCGCAAACAACCCATCTGCTTAATAATAGCTTCTTTTTGCCACTCCTCTTGCAAATTAAACCTCCCCTACAATAAATGTGAGTTTACTTAACAGTCATACTAAGTTAATGATGAGCAATATTGTAAATAAAATAAACTATACCTGAATTTCCTCCCACATTGTGTCCTTTGTTTGTTCATCGAGTTTCCTCCAATCATCGAGTAGTACCGTAACATGCTCCCTCACCAAAGGACTGAGAAACGATGAAAGTGTTACTGATCCAGATCCTGCATGTTCACCAAGAGAAGTAAAATCAACATCAACCTTCGCAAGCCGGTCTTTTGTGACTTTACGCATCTTGGTCAGTCCCTTTGTTCTCTTTGTGGTTGAGTTTGACTGGTGGACTGAGCCTCCTCTAGTGGAAGTATCCATAGTTTCACCTTCAGCAGGCTGGGAAGGTTTTCCACCTCCAGCACCTTCAGCAGGCTGGAAAGATTCTTCACCATCTTTGTCCTCTGGATCATCTTCTGCATCAGGTACTTCTTCTTCATCTTCTTTTTCTCCTTCAGCCATTTCAGGCTTATCTATTTTGCCTGCTGCATCCATTTCTTCTTGATCCTCTGGATCATTTTCTGCATCAGGATTGCCTGCTGCATCCATTTCTTTTTTATCATCTTCTTTATCTCTATCAGACGTTTCTTTCTCAACCACTTCTCCTCCACCAACAATATCTTTTAGACATTTACTTCTACTAACTGGTTCCTCCACTTGACAGTCTAATTCTACATTAATCACCTTTGGAACTTCCTTTTTCTTGGACATTTTGGAAATTTTCTTCCCAACGACAGGATTCACACCTTTTCCTGCCTGACGGTTACTGCGGCAGAGATTTCCTCCTCCTCTCGTAATTGCCATGACTAAGCCTGAAACAAAACCAACAATAAATATTCCACATTAAAACACTGATATATATAAGCCAGTAATAGCCATTAATCTTCCACTAGAACTCCATCACAGTCATCCCTAACACAGTAACTCTCCTCGTCAGACAACTGATTCCCCAAATCTTCAACTTGCTGGTCAAACACTGGTGCTGCGACTAACTCTTCCTCTGTATCTAGCTCATGATATCCTCTTGGTGGCGCCCTCATAACTACATACCATGGAGAGGATGCATCTTCTCTTGAGTAAAACACTTGTTTTGCTTACGATGGCACGATGTATGGATCTCGGAGAAACGCCATCTGATTAAGATGAAGGTTGACAAGAGTAAATCCTTCTTCTTCTTCGACACCATTCCCTGTGTTCGCCCAACTGCATTTGAATAGAGGAACATGGAACATGTGGTAGTCCACCAGAATGATCTCCCTGATCACTCCATAGTATGTAACTACGTCCGCCATTTGTGTACTAGCATGTGCACTAGCTCTACACATAGAAAAGGCTTCATATATCACTCCACTGTTATAAGTCTCCCACTTAACGTCATCATTGTGGAATCGATGTCCATTTATGACAAACCCCATATGGCTTTGAGCAATATATCTTGGTTCAAATGCCAACCACCTCAACTTCCTAGAGTGAGCCTCTGACTTAGAAGGTATCTACAAATTGAAATTACAGAATTAGTTGTAGCCACAAGTGAAGCTATATCAGAATTAGCGCTTAAGTATAGAAAAATAAGGTCATAGTACCTTTTTCTTTACCCACTGTGCAAACCTTTCTGTATAGAGTTTCCATAATAGAGTTTTATTTATTGCACAGCAGACATCGTTAGCTTGCAATTCTTCCAAATGCATCCTGTTTATCAAGATTCAGCTGTTGATTTTCATGTATAAAAATTGCATGAAGAAATAAGTTATAAATAGAACTTTACTTACTAAACATAAGGCTCCACAACTAATGTGTTCATTAACACATATAGATGGGCTGTATGTCTCTCTTTATCTGAAATCTTATGTTAGTAGCCTTCTGCAGTGGACGACCCTCAAGGAGAACATCATCAGACTCCACATCTTCATTTCGTTTTACTGCTTCTTCCACAGGTGCAAAATTCTTTAGAAAGTCTAAGCAGAAGGCTATGCATTCTCCAGCCAAGTAGCCCTCAGCCATACATGCTTCTGGTCTTGCATAATTTTTTACATAACCTTTAAGTGTCTTCATATACCTACAACTCAATCACAGAACATAATGTTACTAATCAAGCTTATTACAATACAACATAGAGAAAATAAAAGAAAGTATAGTAGTACCTCTCAAATGGATACATCCAACAAAAGTGTACCGGTCCACCCAAACGCGCCTCCCTTGCTAGATGTAGAGGAAGATGGAACATGATGTCGAATAGTGATGGAGGAAAGAACCGCTCTAGTTGGCACATTGCCTCCACAATCTCAGTCTCCAATGATATTAGCATCTCTTTGTCAATCGCACGCTGGCATAATCTATTGAAGAAGTTAAATACTCGAGTCACAGCAATCCTAGGCCCTTTTGGCATCAAGCCTCTCAAAGCAACATGAAATAAATTTTGCATTAGCACATGATGATCGTGCGACTTGAGACTACCAATACTAGGAGGATTCACTGACACACAATTCGAGATATTTGCACAATATCCATCAGGGCCTCTGAACTTAGATAACCTTAGGCAAAATCTCCTTTTCTCTTCCTTTGACATCTAATAAGCCGTTGGAGGCAAGTAAGTTTTCTTTCCCCATGAATCTGTATGCAAGTGTCTTCGTATTCCCATATCTTCCAAGTATTTTCTTGCCTTCAAGCCATCTTTGGATTTAGCATTTTGCATCAGAGTGGACAACATAGCGTCAGACACGTTCTTCTCCACATGCATGACATCAATGTTGTGAAGCGTCGACAAATCCTAACACATAGTAAATAAGACTTTCAGCATATATAGAATGTTTTATATAGTTAACTCATTTGTAATTATTAAACAAAACCCAATACTAACCTTCCAGTAAGGTAAAAGGAAGAATATGGACCTTTTCTTCCACCTCCATTGATCACTATCTTCTCCGTACTTTACCTCTGAAATAACCTCATCTCGGCACAAGACAGATCTTTTCCTCTTACTTTGCTTATCCAAAGTTCTTCCAAAATGATTTTTGAAATCTTTAAGTATCTCAGCAATATCTGCCCCTGTTTGAATTCTATTTGTTGTCCCGTTCTCGACAGTGTTGTCAAACCATTCTTTTTTGCGTCTGTACGGATGCTCAGGCTTGAGTCGCTTCCTATTACCCAAATACACATATTTGCTACTAAACTTCAACCACCTACTGGGTGTGTCCTTTCCACAAACGTTACATGCTTTTTTCCCCTTAACTTTACATCCATGCAATGTCCTTAAGGCTGGATAGTCACTGATACTCCACAACAACAACACTCTAAATGTAAACTTCTCTTTCATAAACTAGTCATAAACCTCCATACCTTCATTCCAAAAATCAATCAAATCCTCTATCAGCGGTGCTAGATAAACATCGATGTTGTTGCTTGGTGCAGTTGGACTAGGGATCAACATAGTCAACATGATGTTCTCGACCTTCATACACATGGTTGGAGGCATGTTGTAGCCATGTACTGTATTTGGTATTCTGCATCGAGAAAGGGTTCATTCCATCTGTAGAAAGACCGAGTCGAAGGTTTCTCGGTTCTGCAACAAACTCTGGCCAGTTGTGATTCAGCCTTGCCCAGGTAACAGAGTCCACCGGATGTTGCATTATACCATCGTCACTACCATTGCTGAAATGCCAATGCAAATACTCAGCCATTCTTTTTTATTTAAACATCTTTTTCAATCTGTCCTTGATTGGAAAATACCGAAGGAGCTTTACTGGAATCCTTTTCTTTTCCTCACCACTGTGTTTATCCATTCCCATCTTGGTGCACTACATCTTGGGCAGCTTTCCATCTGAGCATACTGCTTCCGATAAAGTATACAGGCGTTCTTACATGCGTGAATGAGATCGTAACCAAACCCAAAAACCTTCAAGAACTTTTTAATCTCAGCAGTGGACTTTGGAAGCACATTATCTTCTGGCAACATGTCTTTTTAATTGTCGTCAATAGCTAATCAAAGAAGTTCTCTGACATCCCACTCTTCACTTTGATGTGGTAAAGGCCCGTTATTGCCAAAACCTTATTGTACTTGTGACATGTTGAGTAGAGTGGAGTTTCAGGATACTCTAACTAATCCCTAAACTCAAATTCTTCTGGAGTCTGACACTCCTTAGATGACTGTTCATCTCTAACTTCAGACTAAAAAAAAGTTGTCCTAATCAAATCATAAGCCTCTTCCTCTGAAGTTGGAACATCAGCAGATGTTCTATCCCTCCTGTCCCCATGATTACTCCAACATGGATTCCTCTTGTACTTCAAATCCATACCCCTGATCACTAGATGATCGAAAACGGTCTCTATCAGTTGATGGCAAACATTTCTACAATCGACACAGGGACAGAATATCTCTGTAGGATTACCCAAACTACTTGATGCTATAGAGAGAAAATTCCTTGCTCCAATCTCATACTCAAGGCTATTCCTAAGATAATAAAAAAACAAAGTTCAGTATCACAAATGAAACCATCTATGAAAATATCAGACAGATGCATACCTTGGCAGCCAAGCCCATGCCTTGTCCATTTTACACCAATACGACCCACCACCAATTATGCATACATTTGTGATAATAAGTTTAATGATCAGACACTCACATAAAACCACATCAGACACAAGTAAACAACAAGGTAGGAATATTATCTTACACTAAAAGGTAGGAACGGAGTTTGAAGACTAGGAATCAAGATTCTGCAAAAATAAAATGACATGAAGTCTCAGGAATCATTACAACACAACTCATTTATAATTGAAATGTAAATACCTTGTAGTTCTTGTATTGAACCGTTACAGAGCCGCAAATCCAACTACACATCATAAAAAAAAATATCGATTCAAGTCAGACAAACATAAAACGAAAACACTAATTGAATGTGGAACACCAAACATATATTTAACCTTCTACAATTACACATCTGAAAAGAATCGATTCAATTCACACAAACATCAATCGAAAACCCAATTATTTCAAAAACAACATAAATTGATCAAACCCAACATGATATAAAACCTAAATCATTGCGAATAACGAACACCCATACATATATTAGCTTCTGTATCAATTTTGACCTAACCAATTTGATTTGGATTGATGTATGTGACGATTAAGAGGGATTTGTAGATCTAGACCGAGAGGGATTGCGACTGAGAGAAATTTAGACTAAGAGAGATTTAGACTGAGAGGGATCGAGAGTGGAAGAGACGAATCAAATTGGGATCGAGTTTTAGATCGTGTTTCCAAGAGTTTCAGATTTTGGGTTTGAGAGAGAAAGAACAGAGAAGAGAGAAGAGAGGGGATAAAAAAAACCTAATCGATCTATTCTTTTATCTTTATTCCGCTTTTTATTTTTTCCTTTGTCACTTAGTAAAAATTTTTAAGCCAATAAAATTTTAGTTTCCCGGTTAAACCTACGATGACGTTTTTAGTGTTAGAACCAAAATCTAAGCGCCTAATCTTACCATAGCGTTTGCCTTTTGAAAAACGCTATCTAAAGTTTCCCAAAACTCAACTATAGCAGAAACTTATACAACGTTATACTTCTCTGCTATAAATACCGTCGATTCCTGTAGTGTAATAAACGGACAACGGAAAGGCCACATAATTCTTCCTAAAAGACTAAGGCAAGGAAATCCTTTACCGACATATTTTATCTATTATGCATGGAAGTGATGTGGTTATGCAAGTTTTAAATTTATAACCCTAAAAGAAGTTGCAAGTGCACAGGAATACGCAACAATACTTAGGGATCGATCCAGTGGACACTAGAAAAATGATGTAAAGATGATCCACTATGAATCTATAAGATGCGAATTAAGCAAAGAGAAAATATCAATTGGTTTTTGTTTTATAAAAACGTGATAAACAAAATAAAAGCAAGCAAGCTAAATCAAAGATAGAAATCATTAATGGATATGTGATAAATGATAGGCTAAAGCTCCCCCGCATTCGGCACTGGCACACAATCATGCATGATGTCCTTTAACAAGATCACATGCATGCAATCAAATAGTATACACCAAAACGTTAGTACAACACACGTTTTACCGGGACTACTGATTGTTCAAGGGTTTACTAGGTTGAGTCCACTGCGAACAGATCCTAAGTTTGGAAGACTCGATCAACCATGAAACCCTTCGAAAACCTTCACGGCTGACTGAAAATCAAAGATCTTCACTAAGGATCGGATCTAGAGTGATTTTTGCAGAGTTTTGGTACGAAAAATGAATACTGGTAGGTTTTCTATGGGTGGAGGTCGATATTTATAGGAAAACTCCATGGAAACTTTTTTCTACCTCTCTTTGCTGCTTGTAGACCATGTTGTCGCATGAAAGATACGTGGCAAAGAAGTTTTGCACCCATCTTACGCTTAGACACCCTACCGCGAGGACGAAGAGACCCCGCGTCTCGACTGAATCTCTCTCATTTGTGATTGACTGACTTGACCCATGGGCACACTGCATCGACCTGCTGTAAGCGAAAACTAATCCACAGAGTATATCTCGTCCCATACTTCATTTTACTCGATGAAATTTGGGTTTTCTTGGATCAAAATTCTTCTTAAGACTCCCTTATTATTCTCCGTCCGCGTGTAGGCATCACGAGGATTATTACACTTAGGTTGCTTCAAGAGGGCAAAGGAATATCTATGTGCGTAGATTGGAAACTTAGTGTTTGTGTAGTATGTCGATACCAACTTGTGGCAAAAATACGTACCTCAACCCTCAAAATGTATGGAAAATCTTTGTTTTTTTTGTTTACACGGTATCTGTTTATTTGTTTCATTGGTTCGTGTAGTTTTATCCCCGAGGAGATCATATGTGATATTTTCACCCTTGCGAAAATGATGTTTTAAATGTCCGGAGAGACCTTGTAGAGTTTAGATGTGTGTGTCCGTTAAGAAGAAGTGAGATTGGACGATATAAAATGAGTGTTCAGGGTAATTGCCATAGGATACACAAATGATACATCCACCTTTGAAATGCATATCCAAGATGTTCAATTGTAAATGTTTGAAAATATATTTTAGTTGTCAAACATGTGTAGAGATTAACTAGCCATTTGAAAATATATTTTAGTCGTCAAACATGTGTAGATTTAACTAGCCATTGTGAGACATATCCAAATGAGAAAAATATAATTGATGAAAGTCCTTTTCCCGATTTAGGCTAGGTAGGTTCGTTCAAAGGGACCAACAATACACTCTAATCCTATGGGATACAAATTCAGCTAAGCGATCAAAGTGATTTCAAGTTGTCACGATTTATCAAGCAGTTAAAGTGAATTCGGTGTAAACAAATGATATTAAAAGCATTATGTCAAGGGAAAGTATCTCAGGGATTAGATCATCTAGAACCAAGCAATTATTCAGGTTATCAATTAAGAACCAATCTAGAACTCAACCATAAAATTAAGAAGACCCGTTGTCGTGGTATCAACTACTTCATCAATCAATCTAACACCATAAACTGTCATTTTAGATTACAAAGAATGATGAGCATCAAAGAGGATCAGATCGATTTGTTCACAAGTCGCCTTAATTTCAACTGTCGTTGCCTCAGGGCGAATCGCCCATCTATGTTAATTCAAGCAATTCACAACACTTTTGATGAGTAAATTCAACCTAAAATCAAAGGCTAGGTGATCAAGCTAGTCTAGGCGTTACGATCAACAATAGATGGAGATATCACATATATTTCAAAACCTATCTATGCTTAGTTTATGAATCCTTAATCCCATCGAACCCTTAACCTAACTTGGGAGAACTACTTGCACATGATGGATCGAAAAACAGCAAGTGAGATAAAAGAATTCATAGATAAATAAATAGAAAAGATAAGAGTTTAGAAAACTTCAACAAAAGGTGGAAGACAATCTTCAATCTTACAAACTCTAAAAACCAAGTATCGATCTCTCTCTCTCACACTCGTGTTCTCGTTTCTTTCTTTCGATCGTGTCTGCCCCCCTTTCAAAAGTCTTGAAGATATCTCTATTTAAAGGAGGCTCGGCGGCTGGAATCGATTAGGGTAACTCTAGGTGGCAAAAATATGGTTTAATGAAATTTCCAAAAGTGAATATTCTGAAGAGCAGGTCGGTCGATCGGGAGCGGGTGCTCTTTATCTTCAGAATCTTCAAAAAGATCCAGTTTCCCTCCTTTTTTGCCAAGTCCCATTGCAAATTCCAATCCTCCATTCCAACTGCTTTTAGACCTAGAATGACTCAAAATAGAATGAAAGACTCAATAAAAAACCATAAAAAAAGGTTAGAATGTGCCAAAAACGCATAATGTGCCAAAAACGCATTATATCAATTTCCCCAGACTTAGATCATTGTTTGTCCTCAAACAAATTCAAGACCAAGTGAAGGAAAAAGGTTTGAAAACGCGGGAACTCTCTCATCCTCAGTGAACCGGGTTAATAACCTTCAATCTGCGGACCACATAATCCAGATTACGAATAGCGTAGCTTTACCAACACATTTCTCAACCAAGTCTCATTTTGTAAACACAAACTCAACACATACAAAGTTGCGTGAGGGTCTCGCTAAAGACACCATTTAGGGTAGACGACGCTAAAGGGTTTAAGGCCATTTAGAGGTGGAGTTCAAAGTGTTTAAAGTGTATAAGGGTTACCCGGCATTCGTAGAGGATGCAGGATATCGCACAAAATTGCAAGAGAGAATAGGACCATTGATATTCCATATTCTCTAAACCACTCTTTCTTTCTTCCAATCTCTTCAACGTCTCATCTAGCCATCGTCCACCTTGGGTATACTCGCTGTGCAGCGAGACACTTTCTAATTTACACTTTTACCTCTCTTCATCATCGGATTTAGATTTTTTTTTTTTTTAATAAAATTTTTAGATGATGATGAAGAGGGTTTTGATTACAAATGTATGTCTCTCAAACACGAAGAAAATCAGAGTTGTTGTACATACCCAAGTGGAGCTCATCATTGCCATTCCTTCCTCGTGGTTTTTATTCCAACTCAATGTAAAACCACCCTTGAAAATAGGAGCAGGTGTAGGTGCTCTCAGTTCCAGAGCAGGTGCTCTTGTTCTTCAAAAAGAGTGATTTAGAGGCAGTGTCGACCCAATTCTCTCCAGTCCTTTTGCGCATATGTGCACATATGACAACGAAGTAACAAGAATGCAAGAGGCTTGAAAGGAGGTAAGGGTTAAGGAGGGTACTAACTAAAAATGAGCTAGCTATTCAGGAACAACAAGAGTGATAAAAAGGAACAAGGAGTCCTGAATATGATTCGTTTCCCTAATCTAGTGCCAGTAGAGAGAAAGATTTTTGGTTAATATGAAACCTAGAAGATAGTGTATTGAAGTGTTCCAGCTGTTCCTTGTACCCACGCTCTGTAGAAATGGTCACTAGAGAGAAAGTTAAACACAAATAGTTCAAACATCATCATAAGATAAGGTCCTAATTCCCAACGAAGTCTTGACTCAATAAAACAAAAGAAAACTAGACTCAATAGGACATAATAAGAAAAAGAAAACAACCAAAAGAAACAATATTAGTAGCAACTCCCCCCCCCCCCCGACTTACTTCACACCGTCTCGGTGTGAGAATAAAAAAGAGAGAGTGAAAAGAAATAAAATCATAAGGAAAAGCATGAAATAAAATTGTTCATGGAAATACTTAGGTCGGGTAGAAAAGCGGTGTCTAATCACTAGTGGTGTTGTCGGAGTCGTCCCCATCATCCGTGACCGGCTTCTTACGTTTGACTGAGCGTGTTGATGGACGAGCTGAGGTAGACGGGCGGGCAGATATGGAAGGATGATCAAGAGGCGGTGGAGCAGGCGAGGTGGAAGGCATAGTCGCAGTAGAGTGTGATCCGCGACATCCCTTTTGCATCATGTGCAACAACCAGCGAAGCAGGCTGTTGTCTTCTTGGTCGCGTCCACCATCCAGCGGCAATATTCAACCTCCTCCGGGTTATCGGCTATATCACCAAGCCAGTACTCACTCCGGTAAGTACTGGAGTCGTCCCCATCATCCGTGACCGGCTTCTTACGTTTGACTGAGCGTGTTGATGGACGAGCTGAGGTAGACGGGCGGGCAGATATGGAAGGATGATCAAGAGGCGGTGGAGCAGGTGAGGTGGAAGGCATAGTCGCAGTAGAGTGTGATCCGCGACATCCCTTTTGCATCATGTGCAACAACCAGCGAAGCAGGCTATTGTCTTCTTGGTCGCGTCCACCATCCAGCGAAAATATTCAACCTCCTCCGGGTTATCGGCTATATCACCAAGCCAGTACTCACTCCGGTAAGGTCTACGGAAGGTGGCCTTAGACCGCTGGGCATCTGTAGTTTGCTCTTCCAAGTCCTCAAGCTCCTCAGCGCTTAAATAAACATCAAGAGCAGGAGCAGGGGTTGGTGCTGAGGTGCTCCTTCTGGGCATCGGAGTGCTCAGGTCGGGTAGAAAAGCGGTGTCTAATCACTAGTGGTGTTGTCGGAGTCGTCCCCATCATCCGTGACCGGCTTCTTACGTTTGACTAAGCGTATTGATGGACGAGCTGAGGTAGACGGGCGGGCAGATATAGAAGGATGATCAAGAGGCGGTAGAGCAGGCGAGGTGGAAGGCATAGTCGCAGTAGAGTGTGATCCGCGACATCCCTTTTGCATCATGTGCAACAACCGGCGAAGCAGGCTGTTGTCTTCTTGGTCGCGTCCACCATCCAGCGGCAATATTCAACCTCCTCCGGGTTATTGGCTATATCACCAAGCCAGTACTCACTCCGGTAAGGTCTACGGAAGGTGGCCTTAGACCGCTGGGTATCTGTAGTTTGCTCTTCCAAGTCCTCAAGCTCCTCAGCGCTTAAATAAACATCAGGAGCAGGAGCAGGGGTTGGTGCTGAGGTGCTCCTTCTGGGCATTGAAGTGCTCCTGGCAGATGCTCCAGTCATAGAACAGAGATACTCTGTCCCAGGTGTGAAGCTCACGTTCGCTGCAACTTCAAACTCAGTCAAGGATGGTTGCAATAATCTGCGAAACAGAACACGCTTATCTCGTTATGTAAACTGGTAAGTGGTCGCATCATGTAAGATCTCACAAGTAATGAGAAAAGCAGTGTCCATAAACTTGGTCTCCACATTGCAGGTGGAGGTATCAAGGTTGAAACAACCCGACCCAAATATTTAAAAAAATTTCCTTTTGGATTACTATCATCACATATAATAATCCTCAATGGGCAAAACAAAAGCAATGCGGAAACAATTAAAACAACAATAACAAACCAGTCAATAAATCTCATACTTTATTAACCCACTAAACCGTTAAATTCAATAAACAATTCAATTTCAAAATCAAATAACCAACACTAACCAACATCAATTCCAGAATCTACTAGCAACCTAGCAATTCTAACAATACATCCACAACACCGAGACACTAGATCATCTCCTCTTCCTGGCCATGATTCCACGATCACATTTTTCTTTTTACCTGCAACACATGGCAAAAAGAGTTGCGTGAGTATTATCACAAATACTCAGCGACGCGGTCATCCCGTCTACAGGTTATACATACAGGCATAAACAAGGGATACATTACCAGGACTAGCATACAACAAGCATACATGTAACAATCAGCATGAACAGCACAGAAGCACTGTGTCGATCGGCACAACCACTAGGTGTCGATCGACAGACTGCCCTGTGTTGATCGACACACCAACATGGTGTCGATCGACATGGAGCCCCGTGTCGATCGACACGAATAAGTGTGTCGATCGACACGACATCGCATAACCCATGAAACGAGCCTATCCTCTCATGACTCGAATCCAATGCGATTTGTCGATCTCCTGCATGAATCCAAGCACCAAACACACAAATCCATTCCAAACAACACAAACAAACGCAATCTATCCTATCTTTTGCACAGATAAACCTACGGTCACGCACTCACCTCGATTCTGGAAGGAAAGGAATGAGGAAACCCGAAGAACGCGAAGAACACCACCTCCAGAATCCAAAAATCCTCAATCCAAATCGCAGAACACAGCCTCCAGAATCTCCTTTACTCACACAACCACTCAATTCTCTCAAACACAGATTTCTCTCTGAAAACCTCTGATTCTCCTCAAGAACAGCCAAAAAATCGGCCAACCCTCATTGTTCAGCGCCTTTTATATTCAACCCTAGGTTCCCAAAACCGACCCACCAAACCGGGCAATTAAATCGAATCTGTCGGTCCAACTCAAACTCGTGCCAATCAACACACCTCACCCGTGTCGATCGACACAACAACCAGAACCCGACTTTTCATAAGTCACAAACACTCGTGTCGATCGACATACAAACCTCTGTCGATCGACACACCCAACCAAAATCCACTTTTTGGTTCACGGGCGTTACAATTCTCCCCCACTAACACGGATTCGACCTCGAATCACGCGACTCCGTCTCACTAAGACTAACACTTCCGCCTAAAACCCGACCAGATTCTCCCGGAAATATCAACGATGCAACGTCCCCTGGTCCGGATTAGGGCTGCTGATGTGGGTCAAAGTTTTAACCACTAAATATAATTGCAAGTGCACAGCAATTACGGTAGTATTTGGGGATCGAATCCACAGGGACCTTGTAATTGTACTACAAACTTTTAGAAATCAAATCAAGCTAAAACAATAAATATGGTTTTGGTTTTTAAAGAGAATAGGGCACGAAAATAACTAAGTAAAGGGATTATAACTCAAAGTAAACAAACGTTAGGCAAGTAGATTAATCGCACAGATTCATGGATCATTAAACAACATATCGAAATTTAGGGACCTTTTAGAGAGATGTGTTCTAGAACTCAAATCACGGATGTATAATCCTCCCACTGTCGTGGCTCAGATTACTATGTTTTAACTTCCTAATAGACTCAACTATCGTAGGTTATTACAAGAAGAAAACACGCAGTAAGTTCAAGATTCAATTGTTCACTAAACTCCTTAACTAACATTTCGAATTGTTAAGACGCCTAGCTCATCAAATACTAGTTCAGACGATATAACAAGTTTTTGGAGACTATATCAATCTAAAATCAGATGCTAGTTGATTAGAAAAGCAGTCAGCATTACGAGCAAATAAAGATAAAGAACGTAATAGATTATCCCTAATTCATTCGATAGAAGTTAACAATTCATGAACTCTTTGATCTTTCTACAACCTAACAAATAAAACTACTCAAACATGGTGCACGAAAAACACAAAATAAATGATGAATTCATAGTAGATAAACTTGAATTAAAGAGTAAAGGTAAGAGGATTTTTCTCTATATCGAGATACAAAGCGAGATCATCTACCAGATTGCTCTACAATCCAAATCTAATGAAGAATACCAAGAGAACTCGTGGTGGCTGCTCCTTATGATAAAACTACTCTAAATATTTCGGCACACCCCTAGCAAGAGGCTAAAAACAAGTATATATAGGCTTAGGGTCTCCTAGGGTTTCATTTAGGACAAAACGGACTTTTTATGTCGAAACTGAGGCAATACCGGTCCAAGTAACGTCCAACAAACACGACCGGTACTGGGAGCTAAATGACCTCTTCTCGTGTGCTAACAAAGGCTGGAATATCGTTCCACGGTGCAGGCCGGTATTTGGTCCAAAATTGGACTCGCTCCAGCTTCGAGGCAGTTCGACATGTGCTTAGTAATTCGGGTGTATCTTCCTACTCACAGCTCCAATTGAGATGATTCAAACTTCATTGTGAGGCTGACTCAAAGATATTTCTTCACACCAAGTTTCATTATATTCCTAATTGATTTGAGCCTCCGTTCTCTGCTGAACTTCTGGCATATATGTTTTGTCTAATTTGGTAGAATGTTGTATCTTGTGAATTCTTGGTTCTTGATAATGTCTTTGGCTTATGAAAGTTGCTGTGACTTATTTTACACCTATTTTGGCTCTTTTTGCTCCTTTTTCCTTAATTTCCCTGTTAAGACTCTAAAACTACAAATACGAGAAAAATTACCTCTAAAAGCGTAATACCGTAGATAAATGTATAGAAAACATAGTAAAATATATAGTAAAATAGGTAAAATATGGAACATATCAGCTGCCCGATTGATCGCCTAACAATCAAACAAGAACATGCACGACCAACCGTTGACCCTAAATTGGACCAAATGATCGCACAACAATCAAACAAGAACATGTACGACCAACGACGCTACATATGCTACCATGGTTGTCTGAACAAAGTTCTAAACATAAGCAAAAAACCCTAGATTGGACATCCACAACACAATCCTGGCCCTCGGCCAGCACCACTCCTGATCACACCTGATCCCCGAGCTCTACGAGGCTCACACTAGCCCCATTGCACCGTCTCACCAAGGCTGCAATCCTGACCCCAACCCGGTCAGCACCACCTGAGATCCACTCCCGATTCCCGAAGTTTATCCAGTCTTATACTCACAACCACGCTCAGACGCTACTGCTCATAACTCATACTCATAACTCATATACATATACACCACACCCACTCGCAGGATCGTCACCCCTTGAGCTACGTGTGCAGGGAGCCCACCCGTCCCCTGGAGAGAACCACCATCCCTCAAAGTATATGTAGGGAACCCACCGTCCCCTAAAGAGAACCACCAACTCTCGAGTATATGTAGGAAACCCACCCGTCTTCTGAACGCGCATCATAAGCACCTGTCAACCGAAATCACCTCCGTGGCTCCATCATGACATCCCCCACCCGGAATATCACCACAACCATGATCCCCCTAGGTCATCCGAAACAACCCCCGCTATGTGTTTCCACTAGAGTCCCTGGAATAGACAAGTTCTAACCACCATAAAACCTCTATTCGAGACTCTCCCTAGGAATAGACAAGTTCTAACTCGCGTAGAACTTCCATTTCTAGCCACTTCTAGAACATGAACAAGCTCATTTCTAGTGACTCCTAGAACATGAATAAGCTCTAAGACTCATCGAACTTCCATTCCTAGCCATCACATGACCCCACTAGTCATAACATATAAGAACTCCCATCTTATAAAACACATTTAATAAGGCAAACTCATCTTATTAAATCTCTAAATGTATACTCGTTACAACAACAAACGAAATACATAACAACAACATAGCAACATGCTATCAAGAAAACTGAAAACCAGATTGGACAAACTCAAGCCTCTGCTTGCTTCTCGAACCACTTTGAGAACTTCCTCTTCATCGACGCTTCTGGTTCCTAAGTCTCCTCCTCAATATCGTCACAGTCCCACACAACTCTCACTAACAGAATACTATTCCGACGCAGCACCTTGACCTTCCTTTCGAGAATCCTCACAGGTCTCGCCGCCAATGTCATGTTGGGCTGAAGATCCTCCGGAATCCTAGCCAACACCTCCTCAAACTCATGTAGACACTTCCGCATCATCAAAACATGGAAGACTTTGTGAAAAGCCTTCATACTCTAAGGTAACTCCAACCGATAAGCTACCGGCCCGACCCGCTCCACCACCTTGAACGGACCCATAAACCTCGGACGCAGCTTATTCTCTGAAATGGATCGGTTAGGACTCCTCAACATCCCTGCCTTGAGATATACCAGATCTCCCAGCTCAAACTCCAGCTCCTTCCGTCTCCTATCGGCGTAACTCTTCTGCCGATCCTGAGCCTCTCTCATGTTCAGCCTCAAGACACGGATCTTCTCCATTGTCTCCTGAATAAAGTCTGCACCAAACATGCTCCTCTCCCCCACTTGAGTCCAGCATAATGGTGTCATACACGGCCTCCCATACAGAGCCTCATATGGGGCCATCCCGATACTCGCCTGGTAACTGTTTTTATACGCGAACTGAACCAGGTTCTGATGATCCGCCCAATGACCACCATAATCCAGCATACACATCCTCAACAGATCCTCTAATGTCTGAATTGTCCTCTCCGACTGCCCATCTGTCTGAGGATGATATGCTGTGCTCATATGCACCTTAGTGCCCATCTCGGCTTGAAACGCCCTCCAAAACTTTGAGGTGAATCTCGAATCCCTGTCTGACACAATACTCGCTGGCACCCCGTGCAGCCTTACAATCTCCCACACATACTTCCAAGCCAAAACTATCGTTCAATTGGTATTCTTGGTGGCCAGAAAATATGCTGACTTGGTCAGACGATCCATAATCACCCAAATCGCATCATAAGTCCATGACACCGGTAACCCCGTCATGAAATCCATGGTAATCATATCCCACTTCCACTCCAGGATAGGCAAACTCTGCAACATACCACTTGGAACCTGATGCTCAGCCTTCACCAACTAACACACGTTACACGCTGCAACCCAATTAGCTACATATCTCTTCATCCCGACCCAGTGATAATACCGCTTCAGGTCAAGATACATCTTGGTCACTTCTGGATGAATCGATAACATGCTTGAATGAGCCTCCCTCAGGATCTCCTACCTCAGATCCTCATCCTTGGGTACACAAACCCGCCCGTTCACCAGTATCATCCCACTCGCTGAGACCACATACTCTGAACCGACCGCCTTAGAAGCATCAATCAAACCCTGATCCTTCCCCTGAGCAACTCGAATCCTGCTCAACAAATCTGCCTGGTTAGCTGCCTCTAACCCCAACGGCTCCTGTGAGATCACATACAACCTCAAGGTACTGATCTCCCTCACCAGAGCCTCTATATCCCGCTCCTAATCTGAAGCAACCCTCTTCCGACTCAACGCATCTGCCACCAGATTAGCCTTACCCGGATGGTCCACAATCTCCAGGTCATAGTTTGGAACTAACTCCATCCAGCGCCTGTCTCTAGTTCAGTTCCGGCTGAGTGAAGAAATACTCCAGACTCTTGTGGTCTGTGAATACCTGCACCTTCCCGCCATACAGATAAGACCTCTAAATCTTAAGGACAAATATCACAGCAGCCAACTCCAAATCGTGGGTAGGGTAGTTACACTCGTGCTTCCTCAACTGCCTCGAAGCATATGCAATAACCTTTCCTTGCTGCATCAGTACACATCCCAGACCAACTCCCGAAGCATTTGTATATACCACATAAGGCTCCCCTGGCTCGGGTAATGCCAAAACCGGTGTACTGGTCAGCATCTCCTTCAACTTCCCGAAACTCTCCTCGCAAGCTGAAAACCATACAAAAGGGATATCCTTGACGAATCTCCGGTAATACCCCGCCAACCCAAGAAAACTCCTGATCTCAGTGGCACTCCTCGGTCTAGGCCAACCTCTGATAGCCTCTATCTTAGCCGGATCAACAGAAAATCCCTCTGCACACACCACGTAGCCAAGAAAGCTCATCTCTCGCTACCAGAAACTGCAATTACTCAACTTCGCATACAGCTTCTGCTCCCACAGCTTCTCCAGAACTAACCGCAAATGCACCTTGTGCTCCTCAGGACTCTTCGAATACACCAAGATATCATCTACGAAGATGATCACGAACACATCCATATACTCCTGGAATACCTCGTTCATCAACCACACGAACGCTGCTGGCGCATTCATCAACCCGAACGACATCACTACAAACTCATAATGCCCATACCTCGTCCTGAACGCCGTCTTCCGAACATCTGCCTCATCAATCGGAATCTGATGGTAACCCGAAGCCAAATCAATCTTGGGGAACCAAGAAGCCCCCCGTAACTGATCCAACAACTCATCAATGCGCGACAGAGGATACCTGTTCTTCATAGTGATTCGGTTAAGCCCCCGATAATCAGTGCACAATCGAAAACTCTCATCCTTCTTCTTCACAAACAACATGTGCTCCCTACGGTGAAACACTAGGCCGGATGAAACCCTTCCCCAACAGATCATCCAGCTGCTTCTTCAGCTCTGCCATCTCTGCTGGACCCATACGGTAAGGCGCCTTAGATATCGGAGTCGTCCCCAGTTCTAACTCAATCGTAAAAGGATCCAATCGCGACGGTGGCAATCCCAAAAACAACTGGAAAACCTCCTGGAAATCCCAAACAACCCGAATATCCCCAACTGCAACCTCTCCAACAATCTCCGGCATCACTATCGTTGCCAGATAAGCCTCATAACCCTTTTCAATCAACTGCTCGACCTATATTGCTGAAATCATAAGACTCCCAGAAGTCGGTCGTACACCCTGAAACACCAATCTCCCTGTTTCTCGCTCAAACACCACACGTCCTCGATAATAATCCAGGTGAACCCTGTACCGATCCAACCAATCCATACCAAGGATGACATCCTACAGCTCCACCGGACTAATGACCAGATTTGCTGGCATCACCTCCCCCGCCACCAAAACATCCACACCTCGAGCCCGCCCAAAAGTAACCAACGACCTGCCTCCAGTAACCTTAATTACTCCCAGCTGCTCTCCGGAATTGCTCCGGATCCCGCTGCCCTCCGCACACTCCGGAGTAATGTAGCTCCTGAATCAAACAACACGTGGGACTCACATCCGCCCACAACTAAGGTTCAAGACCCGACACTCTAACGCAGACTCACAATTCCAAACAGACTAATTTAATCACCACAAGAATTTAAAAGACAAGTGTAAAATTATACATGTGATCGGTCTACCGCCCGCCTCTGCCAATGTGAAAACCTGCGGTTCCGCTGCAATCTAAGCCAACGGCTGGACCGCCAATGGCTGCACTTCCGCCACCGCCATCAGCTGCAACTTCGGACACCTGGGCTTGATATGCCCTGGCTCCCTGCAGTGATAGTGATATGCCCTGGCTCCCTGCAGTGATAGCACACCTTAGTCGCCCGATCGTCTCTCCTCTTCGGAGAGTCCGCCACCTTGTGGCCCATACAACCACACCCGTAGCATCCTGAACCACCCCGACCTCCCTGACTGGCTCCTGAAGAGCTCTCCCACTTCCTCTTCTGACCCTGAGCAGGCTTGCCGCCCCTGCTCGAAAACAACTGCTGCTGCAGCCTCCTCTGCTGCTATACCGGCGGACTAACCACCACAGCCTGCTCTCTAAGAACCTCCTCGATCGCAGCAGCCATCTCCACCAACTCCACCCTCGTGGCGAACTTACTTGCCCTGCAGCGAGTCCTTAAATCAGCCCGAAGTCCCCCGAGGAACCTCCTCACCTGGGCTTGCTCGCCCTCCATGCTCCTACCAGCATGCACCAGGAGTCGACCGAACTCCAAATTGAACTCCCTCACAGTTCGATCTCCCTGAGTCAGGTTCAAAAACCTCGACTCGATCTGGTCCGCCGCCTCCTACGGGAAAGACTTGGCATTAAACTCAGCCAAGAAATCCTCCCAAACCATCTCGGCCTGTACTCGCCTGGCCTCAACACCCCTCCACCAGAGATGTGCATCAGCATCCAGATATTGAATTGCCAGATCGACCCAGTATCCCTCTGGACACCTGATGGAGTGAAAGTTACGCTCCAACCTCCACCGCCACTCATCGGCCTAATCAGGCTTGGCACCACCCGAGAAAAACCCGGTGCCAATCCTCTACATCTACTCCATCATCCTCAGATAGGATGGAAGCTCCTCCGCAACCGCCACACCCGGCTGCACACCAGCCACTCCTGCCTGAACTCCAGCCACTACTGGCTGCACACCAGCCCCACCTGGCTGAACTCCCAGAGCTTGACCCGGAGCCGGCACCCCGCCTAGTAATCGCTCCAGAATCAACTGTAGCAAACCTGCCAAGCGATCAACTTGGTCTTGGTCTGCACCTGCGGCAGGACCCCCACCTGGCCCCCCCCGCACCACCAACTACATCGGGACCCACACTAGCCCCACCAACCCTCACAGTGGCACTCGTATCAGTCTCACCCACAGACCCCTCCTGAAACGCCTGCGAGTCCGCCACCTGCTCCTGCGTGGTCTCCTGGGCCACACTTGCGGCATCTGACTCACTCACAAGTCCTCGCCTACGCCCACCACGAGCACCTCGGCCTCTACGGCCCCCACGACCTCTGCCTCTTGCACCTCTAGCCATCACTCTACACTCACCAGCAGACTACTAAGTACTAGAAAAATAGATTAATCAAATAATACATACCGTGGAATCTTATTGAAGGCTCAGAACAGATGATCTAGGACTCCAAACCCACACAACAATCAATCAATTACTCACATAACTAATCAATTCCACCCGCCCTATAACCATAAGGGCTCTGATACCAAAATGAAACAACCCGACCCAAAAATTTAAAAAGTTTCCCTTCAGATTACTATCATCACAAATAATAATCCTCAATGGGCCAAACATAAGCAATGCAGAAACAATTAAAACAACAATAACAAACCAGTCAATAAATCCCATAATTTATTAACCCACTAAACCGTTCAATTCAATAATCAATTCAATTTTAAAATCAAATAACCAACAATAACCAATATCAATTCCAGAATCTACTAGCAACCTAGCAATTCTAACAATACAGCCACAACATTGTAACACTAGATCATCTCCTCTTCCTGGCCATGATTCCACGATCACATTTTCTCTTTACCTGCAACACATGGCAAAAAGAGGTGCGTGAGTATTATCACAAATACTCAGCGACACGGTCATCCCGTCTACAGGTTATACACACAAGCATAAACAAGGGATAAATTACCAGGACTAGCATACAACAAGCATACACGAAACAATCAGCATGAACATCACAGAAGCACTGTATCGATCGACACAACCACTAGGTGTCGATTGACAGACTGCCCTGTGTCGATCGACACACCACCATGGTGTCGATCGACACACCACCATGGTGTCGATCGACACACCACCATGGTGTTGATCGACACACCACCATAGTGTCGATCGACACGAATAAGTGTGTCGATTGACATGACATCGCAGAACCCAGGAAACGAGCCTATCCTCTCATGGCTCGAATCCAATGCGATTTGTCGGTCTCCTCCACGAATCTAAGCACCAAAACACACAAATCCATTCCAAACAACACAAACAAACGTAATCTATCCAATCTTTTACCCAGATAAACCTACGGTCACGCACTCACCTCGATTCTGGAAGGAAAGGAATGAGGAAACCCGTAGAACACGAGGAACGAGAAGAACACCGCCTCCAGAATCCAAAAATCCTCAATCCAAATCGCAGAACACAGCTTCCAGAATCTCTTTTACTCGCACAACCACTCAATTCTCTCAAACACAGATTTCTCTCTGAAGACCTCTGATTTTCCTCAAGAACAGCCAAAAAATGGGCCAACAATCACTGTTCAACGCCTTTTATATTCAACCCTAGGTTCCCTAAACCGGCCCACCAAACCGGGTAATTAAACTGAACCTGTTGGTCCAATTCAAACTCGTGTCGATCGACACACCTCACCTGTGTCGATCGCCACACCTCACCTGTGTCCATCGACATAACAACCAGAACCCGACTTCTCATAAGTCACAAACACTCGTGTCGATCGACATACACACTTCTGTCGATTGATACACCCAACCAAAATCTACTTTTTGGTTCACAGGCGTTACAAAGGTCCACTCTCAAATGTAGGAACAGTCGGATGAGGAGGCGTTCGATCGTTTCCGTCCCTGCAGCAGCCTTTCCCTTAGCAACCTTTGTCCTCTTGTCTGCTATAACCCCGAGAAACAATGCTCCCATGTTGACATTCACGTCAATGTCATAGCTCAACCCTTTTTTCCTCCAATGGTGTCCCTCACGTCAATGTCACAGCTCAACTCGTCTGCCCTCACTTTGCTCTCATAATCCTTGGAAAACAGGATGGTGCTGATCACCTTGGCTCCTACCTGTAGAGCCGGGTTCCTAATGGATGACTGTGCAGCTGAGCGGGAGAAGTAGTTCCCATTGGCGATGAGGTTCCAGAACATATTCACAATGAGGAGAGGGTTGGGCAGGATGATGTTCTGCTCCCTACAATCAAAACCGTAAAGCTGACAGAGCTCGGGGATCATGATAATGTACTTCTTTCCTCCGACAAAGAAAGAGAGCACTCCGTCCAAAGCGACCGGCTTATGCGGGTTGGCATAGACCAACTTTGCGGACGCGAGGCACTGCCTAACCAAGCCTGGGTAGAGCACATCCGGCTGTGTGGCCATATCGGTCAGCTGTGTGGCGGCGAGTGTGCAGCTTACGTTGTGAAACAGTCCCAACCCCTTTAATGTTGTGCCACCAATTGTTGGGTCAATGGCAATGTCCAACCAATTGTTGTAGTAGTATGCACCCGACTGGTCCCATGCATCATCCGAGTTCATCGGGAGGCGAGAGTCGGGCAAAGAAAACCGACTGCCCTCATCAAGCGGCCATGGGTTGAACGCGGCCCTAGACAAGGAAGATTCCCGTTTGGATTTGCTGGATCGCGGTGGTCTATCGTAGGCTGTCTTTGGTCCTGTCATCCTGCGATAACAACAACAAAAACCCAGCCTGCATAAATTAGTTTCTAAATTCCACTCAAACACATAGTTAACGAAAGGTAAATGCCCCTGTTTTTTTTTATCAAAACTCTATGTGTTCGGATTCTAGCAGATAAATCCGACCACTCTAAACAAATCCGAGCAAAGAATCATAAGCCAATTTGCCCCCTAATTTTTTAAAATTTCAATTTGTCATCCAAAACTAGGTTTTCACTTCAACGAAAATTGTAAGTCAAATTACAAAACCCTATGTCATCAAAATCATCAATCAACAAGTTTAGAGTTTGCCTAACTAGACACGACATGAAAAATCAGTCGATTCAACCTCTAACTTCACTATGTTACTCAAAACGGTGGATTGAAAAGAGAGTTTTTGAAGTGTTACCTTGAGTGTCTTGAGAAATGAGTTGAAAATTCGGATTGAGGATGAGAAATCGAGTGAAATCGAGCTTTTAATCGTTCAGATT